>CM067354.1:75450152-75555152 GCA_034190875.2 Urechis unicinctus | reverse complement strand
AATAGTTTCACTTGCGAACTATTTAATAGAATTAGAACAATAACGAAGTAAGTATTGTATATGTACATAACATCGTACAACAGTAAAGCCATGAACGACGTAAGCTGACAAACCAGATTATTGTCAAAGCAATACAATTATCGTCATGGTGTTATCTGGGAAGTTAGTAATATAAAACTAAGCAGTTGCAACAGGATGTTACATAGAACAATGTACTTGGTCGCTGCCGATAATTAGCCTATCTATACCAGTTAATAACCCGCTTAAACCCAGTGCTTAAGGTGGATTTTATATAAGTGCAATGCTCTATGATACGGAACAGGCAATTGGGCCAGTGTGCTTTATCATGCACGAGGTGTTGATTGAACATAAATATTGGACACAAGTATCTTATCATGTCGGTTGTGAAACAAATTAGTTTGTAAACTTGACAGAAATTGGTATAATTGTACATACTTCCTATGGCAACGATGTTGAGGATAACTTTTTGCGCACCTATGATTCATCAAGAACGTTGGGGATTCAGAGTTCGTTAACATGGGAACATAGCACTATTTATGAATGTATCTGGTGCAAAGAGAGCTTCTGGTGTGCTGGTCAATTATAAGTTCATATCAAATGTTTCACTATGATCAACTGTAATGCCGTAACACTAATTACGGCTAAACACCCATGTATTCTCTTACGCTCAATAGCAGGCTATGATCAGCAATAAAGAAATTAGAGGCGGCAATTAACGATTACTGGAGTTAAGCTACGTTTATTTCTATCATTTCAATTTACAAATGCCCCAAAAGATGCAGAATGACAGTAGCAAACTGACTCGATAACGCGGAGATGCGACAGTGTTTTAGGTATTTATAAATGCAGAAGATTTACAAAGATTTCCCGTCTGATACTTGGAATCTAGATTCAATACCCATGAATCCCGCGCTACGTGTCATTTCCTCAACGCACTCTGAATCGGATCGCTTAACAACCGAGCGATCCGGCCTTTTACACCTTCGATATTGGCCATTCGACCAAATTATTCAAGTCCTACAGTAAAAGTTACGGTAATTTGCATAATTATATACTGTCGGAAATTGTGAACCTAGCTTTAAATAACTCCATATGTGGCAACAATTTTCACTATAAGTTCGGGAATTAGTTGCATAAACACGGTTTCACCTGCCAATAATTTGTGACATGGACGGAAAGGAGTTTTAGTCAAACATGAGTCTCTCTTAGGATGCCGCAACCACAGGTGGTTGAGTATGGGAATATGATGACCACAGGAGCTGCAATGTACAATGAGTGTCTGAGAAACGACTCATTCTTAAACTCACGTTTGAGAGGGTGATTGGGATGGGAACACAAAAGTTTACAGCTGTTACATACAGCGTATCTGGTGACGCGTACACAGGCACATGCAAATTATAAAACTCAGCGACCATGGGAAATGGTAGCTTGGTCATAATTTCTATGTATCGTAGTATTAATAAACCTCATCCTAAGGGGTTGTTGGAGTAGGCACAAATCATTTATCGACATCGCATACTGCGACAAATAATAGCCTTTGCCCTTTTACGAAAGCAGAGTTTTATACTGTTTCAATGACGATACATTGGATTAATGACGATAGTATATGTGTGACATTTCGCTTGTATAAGACAGTGTATGCATATATTATGATCGTGTATTTGCAAATGTGATGCTTGTCAAGTGAGAATATTGCTCAAAGATTGTGCATTATTTAGGATATTTGTTTAAAAGCTGTTTCCTATAGTACCTGGCATTGATGGTACATATAATTCCTGTCTCGAGCAGTGACACGCCGTGTAATTGCATTTAGGTGCTAAAGAGTGTCAATATATAGTGTATAATCAATTATTCATATCAAATAAATAAAATTAAAGTATACAGTGATAAGATATTTATTGTGTGCGCCAATATGTTCCGTTATTTGCCACAAAATTAAATCGATTTGGTTTAGACAGGTTTTCAGATAATAACCGTGAGATATACAAATCTAATTGGTCTCTAAAATTATACAATATAACAGACACATTGGGTCGTTGATGTGCGGTAAATCCATGGCCGACCTTAATGTTCTCCAAAATAAGCAGTTACTGGGGTGAACGAAGCATACACTGCGTTGACGTAACGAGCTTTTTCAGGAAAATATATCTCAAGGTGCAGAGCACTATCGTCAATGTAAGCTTCTATATTATTGTTTTGCGATTGATCCTAAGGTATTTATGTCATCATCCAACGGAATATTGATAAATTCATTTTTATGCATTAATGAAAAGTGATAACCAAATATAATTCGGAGGAACTTGCATCAAAATGCTTATTTGCAGTATTTAGACGTTGGAGACATTCCAGTGCTTAATTGCACCTACCGATAAAACCTAGCTTGATATAACAGAGCCTAAGCGATGGATCTATGGGAACAACTGATCTGGTTCACAAACTACTTTTTTGTGAATGCACGCGTTCTCATCGCTGTTGCTCTGGTATGACATTCATAAGCTGTTCATATTCTAATGTTGAATTGCAGTTCACACGGTAAACACCGATTATGCGCTCTTGTTTCTGACTAAACTATGCATTGTCCGGTATCAGTAACATAGTATGTATACAGGGATAGTAACGATATTCAACAACAGGACCCCATTGGAGCAATGAATCAAGTAATTACAAGCACAGAGTGTCGCTTTTAACCCAATATTTTTGGGCTTATTTTTTTCTAATGTATTCATGGACCGGTTTGCAACTTTGACAGTTCAGCTTTCGCAAATATTGATATCTTACCTGCCACATCTCTATCACTGCCTTTGTAACTGAGAAAATACGACGTGTATACAGCCAATATATTTGAAGGGCCAAGTTTGGTGCTTGATTTTGTGTTGACAGAAAACCATACTCATCGTTACAAAAGGCATCCGCCTTGTTTGCACCACTTATGTAGAGATATATCCAGAAATTGTACTTTTTCATTTGAAGACGCTCTGTTTCATCTGTATCACTCAGCATCGGCGTGTTTGACCTTGAATGCTGGGAGAAAGCCTTAACCATTCAGATAATGAGAGAGCGAACATAAACGAGCCTGATGTTGACCATAGTGTGATAGATATCACTCTGGAGCAATCAGGTCGATTTACAAAATTACGACAGATATCACGTCAGCATGATGCATTTGAGTTTTGACGACTGTCCCTAAACTAGGTTTGGTTGCATTAGGTTTATAACAACTAACGACTGAATCATGGTGGCTATTGGTGCCAAAAATATAGCATCAATAAAATAAAGCCAATCGCCTCAAGAAATTATTTATACTATTGCTGATCTCCGTAGTTAATCATTAGCTATGCTATTTGATTTTAAGATATCAAATTATCCACTCGATGACTGATGAAATGGAAAATACTTAATATAGTGGGTACGTCCGCTGTAATTTATCAAAATCCATTATAGGAAACAAAGGTCACATGCATTAAAACTTATAGATTGTGCCTTTTGTTTATATACGTGTCGTCGCTAATCAAATGCTCACGCCATAGAGTGTAGCCTGTGTTTACAGATATTATTCTGCCGCTTGAGAATTAGACTCGCAAGCCAGCTACCTATTCTGCGCCAGGAGCAAATTCATAAGTTGAGTTGGAATTTCCAGAAGCAGCAAATGTTTCGACTTCTCGACAGTAGTGGCGCCGCGGATGATGCGGGCTAATTGGAGAGGCAACCTTGCAGCACAGATTTGAATGGACACTGCAGATAAATACCGAATTATGTGTTGAGATCATCTACGCCACATAACTACCAGCTTATCGTGGTAACGTATCGTGAGATAATCGGCCTGCATCGGTTGCTGTGTAAAATATGGTTGCAAAGCATGTACATAATTGCATGAACAAAGCGTATGGTGTAATGAGGGAAGTCCTGGGCGCACACATCGCAATTTTTTTAAAGAGAGAGAACAGTAGCCCTGGGCCGTTAACGCAAAATGCTTACAGGTTATCTTTTCTCTATAATATTAATCAGCGTTAGATGGGAATAGAGGAAGACACAGCCAACGGATATATCTGCCTGAATACACAGATGATACGCCCACCTATGACTAATGAACGGTGGTGATCTTCAAGGTAAATGGCGCCACGGGAATAAGGATGTCCGCAAGCAAGATAGGACCTGCTTCCTGTTATGAGGGCGTTATGTTACTAACTAATTGTGTACAATGTCAAATCGAACCTGGCTTTGTTTATTTATGCTGTTAAATAATAAACTGCAATTGGAACGCGAGTTTGAGCAAAGATCTTGTTATAATAAGATACCCAACTCTGACGTTTCCGTTGTAAAACTCGCGACCAGCGCGCCACCTGGTTTCGTGGAAGCTAAAATGTAAACAAAAGCACGTGGCTCAATGGTAAACGATCGATCGGCGATGGTAAGTTCGCAAAAATACCGCTGTATTTCTAAACTTTACATAATTTTCGATGGAGCAAATACAAAAAAAAAACAAAAGCCTATTACTATTGACACCTTTTAATCGATTTGGGTGGCGATTTATTCACTACAATATTTTTTATGTACATCTGAACGAAGTCGCATAAATCGGTGTCTACCCTAGGCGTCGCCCAGGTCGGACGGTGATATACTTATATACTCAGACGTCCTGTAGGGCTAGGTCTACCCCTGTTTTAGCCCCGGTCGGACGTCTAAAAGATTGATCTGAACAATATTGCTTCTGTTATTAGTGTGGTCATCTTTGAGATGGAATATACGAAGTTGATTTAAAACATGCTCATATTTTGAAACTTTAATGATTTCCCGATTGAATGATATTTGAATGGTCACCCAGACGTACCTCCGCCGAATCAACAAACTGCATTGTCAGTTCGTGGGGTGCCCTGTGCAGACGTATTATGCAGAATTGTTTCACGTATTCTTGGTTATTTTTTATAATGATATAATAATGCATTATTTCAGCATATACTAAAAACACCGATGCAGCATGAATCTAGTCATCATCAACTGTGTGTATATATGAATATATATATATATATATATATATATATATATATATATATATATATATATATATATATATATATATATATATATATATATATATATATATATATATATATATATATATATATATATATATATATATATATATATATATATATATATATATATATATATATCTTACTGTCTTACAGTATAATACTGTGTCAATGATTTTGCAGTAATGTTCCTCAAGCCCAAATAATGCATCCACTAGTGTTTTGCTTGAAACAATGAGCCCTTCCCTTGTACGTATTCATCTGGTGAACAAAATCATATGCAGGGTCATGTATATTATTGACTACAGACATTTTTTTTCTGCATGTTGCACACAACGTTTCTCTTAATTGCCTGGTAATATAGCCAGACACATATGCTAGTATATTCACTTCCTTGTTGGTGAGGCCTTCGTCAATTGAAACAGTTAATTGCAGCGCAGAAATGTCCATTTGTGTTTGACTTCTAGTCCGACATACAGTACTCGCAAGTCATAACGAAGTCGGTGGGCTGCTTTGCGTCGAGTAGCTTCCACAATCGTAGGGGGCGCTGCTTACACGGTGTCACGGGATTTGTCGGTCGAATTGCCGAGTCGGGCATCTTATTATAGCAAGATCTTTGGTTTGAGTTAAATAATGATCGTACATTCTATATAAATGAATTGGCAATACGCACCTGGCATTAAGCTCCGTACGATTATTCAGTTGACATTCGGTAACATGTTCCCACCTCCATCACAGTACGTCGGTGCGCCCCGCAGTTCGTTTTATAGACTTATTAAGCCATAAATGTCATGGCCACTATTCAATAATGTTGGCTCTATTATACTGAGATAATGGATCGTTCCCATTTTCCCACACTAGCATAATTGCGTTACGCGCCTGGCCCCGTCGAAAGAGTGCCTACCAGTGAAGAACATGGCTTCAAACCAGTTCATTCTCAGTAAGTGATAGTGTTTGGTAATAGTCCGGATGTGTTTTCACGTTTCTACTTTCGAAACTAAACTAAACGCCTTTCCTGACCAGATAATGCTGTTCAGTTATTGTAATTGGTCACATGACATGGGGCAAAGCTGCTAAGGGCGACGTTATTGGTTATGAAGTGATGTATTCCGAGCTTCCGTCTTTGTATGCTTCTACTCTAAAGGTCAACTGCACAAACTGTTGAAAAGCCATCAACTAAATATGATTTAAAACAAATGTTGACGCATTTTTCTAAGGATTGCTCTGCGCAGGTGCTAGGTAAGCCTAGGTATGGTGCATTAACACGATGGATCTTACACAAAATGAAAAAGACGATTCAAAACGGTTTATGCTAAGAATAGGCAACACCGTAAATGCTGAGCAATGTATGTTTATTGTTCGATGTTAGTTGATTAACAGCAATAAAATACCGTGCGTCCAAAGAGCCTCATAAACTAGATATAGCGATGCATACATTTCATTACACATGCTACCCGAAAAGCATTTCCAATTCATCATCTACATTACATGCAGCTAAGTGTGATAATTTTTGCGTGCAAATTGCCTAGGACAAGGTCAAGGAACGTATTACTGAAAGGTTACAGGACAATCCTCCAAACGAAGTTGACATGACACCGTTGAGACACAGCATTCCAAGGTTACCGCTATTGCTCAATATAAGTCAATAGCTACGTCATAAAGAATGCAGCAAATACAGTCATATGCGAGGGAAATCAATGTTGAATTAATATATATTTAATTATTGTCCATACAATTATTGTAGCCATACATAACGATCTGTTATATATAATATTAATATAAAGATATATATTTATATATATATGTATATATAATATATATATGCATACACTTAGCAGTCCTTATTACTGTACGATCGTAAACATGCCCCTGGGTGAGACCTTTATTTCTGAGCACTCCAGATATTTATTTTGCATGGCATAATATGCTACTTGGATACTGATCCCATATAGTTAAACGATACTATAATACGATACTTCCGAGGCCGCTTTGTTATGCTCTATGTTGTTGGATGCAAACCAAAATATCGAGGTTAATAGTACCTCGAAACTCTAATCCGAAAGCATTGATGACTTGCCAGGTACGATGTGGTCGATATCGCTGATCCACCTATACGGGTCCTGGGCTTTGGCTGCTGCCAGAAATTCCCTGTTTAAACATTGCGACATTCTCTCCTGATAAAATCCCAGCATGCTCATGCAGTTTTGTTGAACCATATTCAAACGCGATAAAAAAAACGAGGAGCTAGCTTTCCATCAGGCCTACTTCATTATGCAAGCTTGGCAACATTACAAATTCTTCCCAAACATAACGTTTATAAAAGAATACCCATTTTTATAATGTGCCCAGGCATTATTACACCAATAAACATCTCCATTATGCGAACCAAAAATACGAAATCCTATAGGCAGTCGTATAATTCGTGAATGAATATTAACGTTGGTTTATTTGTGGAGACTGATCACAGGTCCCAAAACATTCTCAATGACTATGCGAATTCATTTATTTCATTCGCTGCCATTTCCCCTATTAGCTTAGTTCTTTCATTTGGTCGGATCGGATTGTGCCGGAGAATAAAGAGGCCGTAAACCACAATTTGCCAATACCACGCAAAAGAGCATAATGCAAAACTAAACTAAGGTTGTAGTGAGGCAAATGTTTTTTTTATATTTATCATAGTCAACAATATTGCCGTTCATACGCCGCCGAACAATTTAGCTTTCGTTCACTTTTTCCTCATGCCGACGTCACGGTAAGGTAAGGTAAGTATAGGGTTTAACGGCACACCAACACTAGTGTGTTATATGGTGCATGCCGACGTCACATTGACTATTCCGTTGTTACCCCAAAAGAAATGTCTGTTCATTATCTGATTACTTCGGATCGCTAAGCCATTTGCATAGGTATATAATAATCGTCCATCCACCTTGCCGGTCACACCGTTTTATCCCTGTGATTGAATCAACTTGATATATTAGAAGGCCAAGTCTGGTAAATTATCCATGGTCTCGTCAATCGTCTGAGACTGCCACTGAGTTATTTGCTGACCCTCATATATATATATATATATATATATATATATATATATATATATATATATATATATATATATATATATATATATATATATATATATATATATATATACCATGAGATAGAGAGAGAGAAGAGAGAGAGAGAGAGAGAGAGAGAGAGAGAGAGAAAGAAAAAGACATTCACCCAGATGTGGGGTATTTTTCTATATAAAACCTTTGTTGTGGGGTATCGGCAGATTTGTGGGGTATATATAATACCCCACGATTCTTACAGATGTTATTGGGCGTTGTGGTGTTCGTAAAAACTGTTTTTTGCACAACAAGGTCTGAAATCGTAATTATATATTACTGCCCTATTCAGCGGT
The DNA here is from genome assembly GCA_034190875.2 of Urechis unicinctus. Lineage (NCBI taxonomy): Eukaryota > Metazoa > Annelida > Polychaeta > Xenopneusta > Urechidae > Urechis > Urechis unicinctus. Next base: position 75,546,701 of record CM067354.1, on the reverse strand, counting down.
GCCATCTGTTGTCTTGGTTCGTCACTTAAAGGTGTGTGTAGAGACGGCGTGCTTTGATATATACCACACAACCGTGCATTATATTTGAATAGATTCTAGGCATCGATCAACGCTACATCAACGAAGGATTCCGGAATTGCTGTGCGCTTTTCCGGGGTGTTTGTCTTTTCTCCCAGACTCCCTGCTATGGATTCTACATGTTGTTCCGCATTTATGTCCCATGCATGATCCTGCTCGGAGATAAATATATGTAGGGTGTTCGAAATGAGTCAAATATCTAGATGGTCGTCCAAACCCCTCTAGTGTACCAACTCTTATGTCTTCGAATGTGTACCATGTGTGCCCAACTCAAGGATCCGATACTAGTTGCCAAATGTGTGCTCAGTGGTTCTTCAAGACATGTGGCTTAAAGGGGATCTGACTGAAGTTAGGCTAGTAGCTGATTTCAGAGTAGCCGGAAGTAGCTATGTGCGTCGTGCGATGAGCGTTTTTTTTCAAGTGCATGTGGTTTCTCATCAATGATGTGTTCTTACGTATCTATCTATGTCAAAAATTGAGATGAATATCCTTTAAACGACACTATTTTGGTTATTCAATGTCTCGTGATTATTTAGCAATTGTCACATGAACTTCTAGAATAACAACTTTCGTTCACGCAAATCCCCGTTTTGGATATATGACGTCACATTACGCAGTTTCTGTTTCACTCGCAATGTGGCTGCAGGTCCTGGGGGGGTGTCACTTATGTATATAGAGGTAGTGTACATATGCCGGGGTATGTTTTCGAGATCCCGGGGCACATCCCTACTCAGGACAAGGCCAAGTGCCCTCCTCCATGCTGCGGGAATCCATAAGTATTATCTTTTTTCAATTGCCAATGCGATAGCGTTAAATACATATCCCCCTCTAAGGTAGGTATTGCAAAAAGGTAATCATTGACAAAGTGACACGTATACTTAAATAATAAAATTCTGAAACAAAAGTTCGCTTGTGACGAACCTTGTCTACACGTGCGCACAGCAACCAATCTTCTCATTCAAAATACACATGAACTTTTCAAAATTTGTCCCTCTGGATTAAATCGCCTTTGACAAAATCTCACACATAAACTAACTCAACTTGCTAATAAACGGAATCGAATAGAGCTCATGGGGGAGACCTGGTCAGCAATATTATAAGCCATGGATGCGTCGCGAAGACCAGTAATCCATTACATACGCTTTCCGGGATACAGCTTATGTAGGTTATGGATGATGTCGATGTACACATCGGACGTATCTACGACACCACCCTCGAATGTTATCATCAAACCTCCCACGGAAACCGAAAGGAAGGCCGGTGCATACACACGCCTTATTGGGTTTAGGGAAGTCCAGAACCCCGTTGCGCAGAGCTGGGAAAACATTAAATGGCATAACATCATAAAGAATATTAGCAAGGGGAACAATATGGCTCAGCGGAGAATGACCACGAGAGGCCGCGCGCGGGTATAAACGACGATGGAAGTTGTAAAACCTTCTGGAGGTGAGCTCAGTCAGGAAAAGAGCGCGCATGGAAAGCGAACGAAGAGAGCGGCAGAGGGCGATAAAACACGTTATAATAAGGGGCTAATTACTTGCTATTAAAGACTCAATAGCACGATCATTATGATTAGGTATTTAAGCGGCTGCTTGCGATTTACCTCCAGACGCCTATCATTTCGATCAGGCGGGCTATGTCTGGCAGCTGGCGAGGAATAGCAGCGCGACGGGAATGTCGGGTGGGTAGGGCCCTAATCTCATCCCATGATACCAGGTTGAGGACAACTATTTGCCCCTGTTTACGACCTCTTCTTCCCTGTCAACTGGTGGTGATCCAAGACAATTTAACTTTTGACTCGGGTAACCTCAAGGTTGGGGTCACTGCCCCGAGGGCGGGGGTGGGGGGAGGGGGCCTTTGGCCTTATTCTGGATAGGGGTGTGACGCGGGACCTCGAAAACCCGTACCCGTCGTACAAGTCGAGAGGCCGAACACATACCACGTCGCGCGGCACATATATACTACCTCAATACCCCCCCCCCCCCCCCCCCCCCCCCCCCACTTTTCCCGGCGATTTATTTATACTATGTGGAGGTAAGTGGGGATGTGCCACCAATTTGGGTCTTTCTTTTGGTATTTTGGTGTGCAAATTGGTCGTTATTTCTTGAAGACAGTTATAGCAATGGGTCGGTATATTGGCAATGCTCTGGTATACCAATAGGTACGTATTTTTGACAGCGAGTATAGCAACGGATATTTGTTTTGTGATGGGTATCCAATTGGTTTGCTCAAGTCCCCTGGGTCAATGGTGGCCAGCCCTATCAGTCAGCGTTGCGTTGTTTCAAAGTCAAGTTTTATGGCATGATAAGCAAACTGAAAGTCCAGCTCCGTACACTCTCCTGCCACTGTTTCCCGCAATATCGTCTACCTCATGGGCCGGACGTCCTGGGGCGTTCGTTGATAGCCTGCGGGCCCGAGTCATTAACTGCCTTGCCGTTACGAACCAGAGCGTCATTGGGACTGACCACGGTATCAGCAAATATTAATTGGTCCCTTGTAGCTCCTCGAGGTTGTTTAGATAAGATTAGGGATCATTAATTTTGGTGTATGTATTGGTGACCCTTTTAAAAATTTATATATGAATGGGTCTTTTTTCAGAGGATTTGATATGTAAATTGCTCACTTTTCTCACTTTGGCTTGGTATAGATATTGTCCTGTTTTTGGTTCCCATAGCGGCTCACCACTTCCTTTTACAAGGAGAGAACCCCCCAACCCACCCCCCTCTCCCGGCTACGCTTAGTCGTCTATGGTGTTCGTGAAACGCAATTAAGTTGGATAGTCGGCTTATCACAGTCGGCTAAGGGTGATAGTACGTAAAATAGGCCACTGATAAAGGCCACCTACTAGGCGTCGCGCTGCATAAAAATATATCGACCCAAATATAATATTCACCCGTCAGTCAGAATGACATTTGGGGTACGTTCACCTTTCATTAACAGAATAACTGGGAGCTGTCCATACTATTTCATAAACCTTTGTGGCTGCTGACTTCGCTCACAAGAATTGTATTTCAAGCATTCAAAACATGAATTGTTTGTTTGAATTGCCCGTGATCGAGCCCTCGATAACATAACTACTAAATGCAACATTTAAGTAACTCTTGAAACTAGCGTGAACATTAACTCTGTAGACGTTTTTGATGATGTATATTATGAAATCTACAGGTACAAAGCAATCACATAGTTGTGCGTCTTCCCCAGAATTTTAAGGTTGTTGTCGGAAGGCAACAAAACGAACACTGAGTTATCTGCCTTTCTTAACAGGTTTCGCGGAGAGCGTTTACCGCCTATTTTGTCAATTTTTTTCACGCTGAGCTAAACGTTCTTTCTATAGCTGTGGGCCACACTGCCCAGTCTCGTAAACGACGTTTAATCATCTTCTAAGACTCCTTGTCTGCCCTGGAGGCAACCATAGGGAATTATGTACGTAATTGCTACAGTTTGAATCTACATTAATTCAACGGGGCAAGGATATTTGTGTACTGGGATGGAGTATGTGTGTAGATTGAGACATAGGAAGGCGGAGTTAGGGATGAATTATGGGTTCATTGATGAGGTAGATGGATGTTTTCCCTTTTGATATTCACACGTCTCTGCTGAGCTGCACGCCTGTATTTTCAACGCATCCTTCACGTTTGGATTCAATTGTTTTTCCTAATTGTTACATCTCCATTATGTCAAACCGAGATATGTAAAGGAATATTCCAGGAGATTAGAAGGAGATGTGATTTACTAATCTCGAGAATAAACCATTGCAAGTTCCTGTGCTATAATGGCATTGCCTAGTCGGCCTTATCGGAACGCAGGAATACCTTGATGCCTGGACAAAGGATAAATCATAATTTCCTCATTCCCGAAGACGAAGTAGGAATTCGATGGATTTACTATTCGACTATGATTGTGCAGAAGTTTGAATTATCTTTCGGGTAAAGATTAGTTTTTGTTAAAGTTTTTGTTGGGAAAATGTTTTCGGCATTTAAAATTGGCAAACTCAACCCGGACGCTCGTACGACTTAGTTTGATGAAACTAGCCATGTGTTACCCGCTTCGGAAGGCACCATTGGACCTCAGACGAAGAGTGGGTGGCCACATATGATAGTGGATATATTCCTGTTGTTAAGATAATACTGCTAGGGGTCATGATAGAATAAGTGAGATCACATGAAGAGGTCAAATTAGGTCTGTAGGCCGCCACTTGGTGTTGTCAGTGAATTGTTGAATATGGTTCAGGCGCTCGGTTCCCAATGTTAGGGCTCTGTCAGGCGCTCGGTTCCCAATATCAGGGCTCTGTAATGCGCTCGGTTCCCGCCGACCGCCGCGTCGCTCGAGGTGCAATTATCAAAAGCGATACTGGTTGTCGGAATGTGACATCGGGAATCAGATCAATAATAAGGAAAATCGATAATTTTATATGTATTAAAGCAAAACAGTGCATAGCACATCTTGATATAGGTACAGTTGACGCGTCAATGGATTCTTACAAAAGCAAGCAGCACGTTTAAGTAAATTAGAAATGGCGGCCAGCCTATGTAATGGCACCCGTATACCTCATACCGCTATGCTTTGTGACAACTCGATTACAAAAGTCAATTCGCCTCTGACATACACTCAGGCATGGTCATAAAGGATATTATATTGTGGATAAAGTACGGATTGTGAATTTGGTTGATTTCTTGTGCCTTGTTTATGGAACACCGATGATAACATGGAGTCTCCAGTTCCTTCCAACAAATTGCCGAAAGGTGGGCGCGATTTGTCGTCGACTCAATACGACGCTATTCTTCTCGAAGAGTGTTGTTTTTCGATAAGATCTCAAATTTCGTCGAGTTGCCTATTCACCCTCTACAGGTGATTAGGGAGAGTGATCAGGTTGTTGCCGTCATCAGTTCAATAAAGACGTATATTGCCGCTCTATAACATCCTCAACATCGTCCCCCTGCATCATCCTCTACACTGCCATCAAACGCTTCCATTAACATCGCCATCCTATACATACTACAAATGGCCCCTTCACTCTCCTTAATATCGACACCCAACACTAGCTCGACATTGCCATCCTACATCATCCTCAACGTTGCCACTTATTGCGACCCTAAATTGTCCTCAACATTGCCACCCTACAGCATCCTAAACATTGCCAACTTATACAATGCAGAATATGGCCACCCTACTCTATCCTCAACAGTGCAAGCATACACTACCCTTAACATAGCCACTGTATACTTTTCTCAACACCGTCTCCCTGCACTATCCTCAACATTGCCATCCTACACAATCCTATACAGCGTCGACCCAAAGCAACTCTCAACATTGCCATCCTTCAAATTTCATAACTGCGCCCCCAACACAATCCTAAACATCGCGACCTTATACTGTCCTGACCATCCCCAACCTTAACGATCCTTTATCTCGCCACCAAGCTCTATAAGCAACACTGCAGTTAATATTAACACCTCAACCCTCAAAAACATCAACACATAGTTGAGAATAGTAAGGCATTACAAATACCCCATAATTCACCTAATACCCCTAAACTAAAGTCTTATATTGAATACATCCAACTTTGTGGCGAGTGTCTCCATCCCTGTTAACTACATCGCCATTCTTTATTTATCTCAACATCTTCAACATACACTACCCTTAACATATCTACCCACCAAAACCCTCAACATTGCCATCCTACACTTTCCCTATCATTGCTGCACGCCACATCACGCTATCCTGAATATCGCCATCATTCAGCATCCCCATAATGGGCACCATACATTACCCTCTACGTCGTTATCTTACACTATTCTTAACATTGCCACCTTACAATATCCTCAACATTCCAAGCCGACACGATGCTCAATATTGCAACCTGCAATTTCGTCAACATAGCTGCCCTATCGCCATCCTTCTCCGACATCGCCACCCAATAATGTCCTCAGCATCGCCAATGTAATATGTCCATGATATCGCGACCATACCCTATCATCGACAATGCCATCCTGGCACATTTTGCAAATTCCCACACTTGCGCTATCCTTAACTTCGCTATCCTACACCATCCCTGAAAATTGCAACCTTCACTGTCATTTACATTGCCACTAAACTCTATTAACAACACGGCGGTTATTACTAACACCTTAACCCGCAAAACATCATCACATATGTGAGAATTGTAAGGCAATATAAATACCGCACAGTTATGCCGATACCCCTCAACTTAGGTCTGATATTGAAAACTTCTCACATCGTGGCCATTGTCTCCATCCTTGTTAACAGCATCGCCGACCGATAATATCCTCAACATCTACATCGTAGATTACCCACAATATCTCCAACATACACTACCCTTAATATTGCCAACATATACTACGCTCGGCATTGTCACTCTACACTATCCTCCAAATCGTCACCCTGCATTCTCCTTATCACTTTATATTCACAAACTCGCGACCCTACAAAATCCTCAACATTGCTGACCTACACTATACTTAACATTAACGCTATACACTATCATCAACACTGTCCACTACACTATCCTCAGCATTCCCACGTTATACTGTACTCAATTTTGACACCGTAAACTTTTCTCAACGCTGCAACCCTACACTTTCCTAAACATTGTCAACCAACACTATCCTGCGTATTGCCAACCTACAATATCCATATGTTGCCACCCCGCCATGTCCTCAACATTGCCAACTTCAAATACCCTTAACATTGCTAATATACACAATCCCGAAAGTGCCAACCTACACTATCCCCAACAGTGACAACCTAAACTAGCCTCAACAGTGCCACCATAGACTATCCTCAACATTGCCAAACTACTATCCTCACCAGTGCCAACCGACACTATCCTAAACATTGCCAACCTACAATATCTTCAGCATTGCAACCCTACGCTTTCCACAATATTACAGCCCTACAATATCCAAAACATCCCAATCCCTGCACTATCCTGAACACTGGCACGCAACCATAACCGAAACAACGGAACCCTGTACTATTCTCAACATAGTAAACCTCTACTATTCTGAACATCTCGAAGCTACGATATTCTTAATATCGCCACCATAATCCATTCCCAACATCACAGTTTTCCTATACGACATCAACCTCAAGAGCATTATCGCATTGGTCAGATTGGTAAATCACTTTTTAAACCCACAATTCTACCGATGACCCACAAGTATGGTCTGATATTGAAAATTTTCCACATCGTGATGAGTGTATGCATCTCTGTTAACAACATCGTCGTCATCTATTGTTCTCAATATAGCCATCCGACACTTTCCTCACAATACCACAATGAGCGACCTGAACGCTACCACCGTACACTTTAAAAAGAATCACCACCCTACATCATCATCCACATCGCCACCTTATATATTCCACAATAATGCCACCCTCTTCCAACCTCATTATTGCTAACATGCACTATCCTCAACACTGCCAACCTAAACTATCATCAACTGAGCCAACCTACACTATCATCGACATTGTCAACCTACAATACCTTAAACATTGCAATCCAAAGCTATGCACAATATTGCAACCCTACTTTATCCCAATTATTACAATCCCGGCACTATCCTCAACACTGGCACGCAACCATATCCTCAACATTGGCACCCTGTACTATTTTCAACATCTAAAACCTACACTTTCCTGAACGTATCGAAGCTACAATATCCTCAACATAGCCAAACTAATATATTCCCATCGTAACGGTTCTCACATGCAACGCCACCCTCAAGAGCATTATCGCAGTGGTCAGAATGATAATTCACTGTATAATCGCGAAATTCGTCTTATACCACACAACTAATGTATGATATTGAAAATTGCTCACATCATAATTAGTGTCTCCATCCCTGTTAACACCACCGTCACCATCCATTGTTCTCAATATAGCCAACCGACACTATCCTCCACGTTACCACAATGCACTACCCTATAAGATGTCACCATACACTCTTAAAAGAATCACCACCCTACATCATCCTCAACTTTGCCACCTCATCCAATTCACAACATTGCCATCCTATTCTACCCTCAACATTGCCAGTCTACATCATCCTTAACATTACCACCTTATAGTTTTCTCAATAGGGCCGTCCTACACTATTTTCAACATTTCTACCTGATGCAATTTCTACCTGATGCAATTGTCGAGCTTGGTTTTGTCGACTTTGAAGTCGTGATGAATTGAAGACACAAACGACGTTGTAGAGCCGAAAAGGATGAAATATATTTTTATTCTTCTTAATACAGCATAACTTCTTTATTTAATCAACGTGGCCGAAAAGGATGATCTTTAATTATCGTCGGTCAACTCTCTCCTGTGAGCGTGTCCTCCCTCCCTTATATATGATTGTGTTAGATTTGTCATGTTCTGGAAATGTAGGAGCATTTGAGGGAGTTTGACTTTAGGTGGTTCAAGAGCCGAAATACTGTGTGAGGGATTGGAATTAGCAAAGTTTGATTGAAAGAATTGTATGAATGGGTAATTTACTGGATAAACTTCACGCAGCAAGGGTTCGTTTTCACAATTGGCTGCCCTAGCGGGTATGAAGATATTTCCAACCGAAACCGTACAGTGGCAAGGAATACTAATAATTGAGATTTGGTTAGCTGGTTTTAGATGTTTCAGCTGAGGGCATTCGATGACAACAGCTTCCTCGATACTCCAGATGACGAAAAGATCATCGTCTATATGTTGAACCTGAGGTTCGCTTAAGTTTCGGGCGACGTAACGTAAATCACATACCTCATTAATTGCTTCATCTCTGTTTAAGAACAAAGCAGCACTGCAAGTGAGTTTGGTCATATCTCTCAGTGGTAGCTGGTTGTGGTTGCTGTGCAGACCGTTTGATTGCAGCGAGTGGAGCTGATTTAGGTCCAATTCCTGATAAAAGTGCTTGTCCGTCGAGATGGCGAAATACTTCGGTAGATTTGTGATTCGGTAGATTTGGGATGTGTGTGTGTCCTGGTTGAAGTGAGCCATCGGGGTTGTGAATCGGCATGGGGAAAGACATTACCTTGTACACTGCTAAAACTAAGGTATGCTGAAACTAAGGCTTGCAATGGGTTAATTGAGTCCTGGGATATGTCAAGGAGTGCAGATAAATCCGCGAACATAGCATTATTTTGAGAGTTCCTATTTCGGACAGCGGTTGTGAACTCGGTAAGGTAGCGCTGTAAATAAGTCGCTAGCTCGGCTGTGTTTTGAGCAATGTGCAGCGCGTGCTGTTCGAATCGCGAATTAGTGACGTTTACCAGGGACACTAGTTTCCGCTGTAAGCGATCGAAAGCGTTACTATTAGCTGTTAGACCGGTGGCAAGTTGTTGCGCAAGTTCATACAATTTAGAAACTTGTTTTTTCGTAGCGGTGCAAAAGAGTTTACTTGATAGGTCGCCCACAAAATCGAAAATACCGCGTTTTGTTATTTGTTTTGAAGATAGTGTGTGGCTTGAAATCAGCCGACTCATTGTGTTATTGAGAACACGAATTTGGCTAGTAACGAAATTGAGTATATTAATGGCATCGTTTTGTAATTTAGCCAAGCGCTCGCATCGTTCAGTAAAATACTCACTGTGTTTAACCTGAGATGGCTGGTCCAATTCCTGGTCGTGGCAGATTTGAGGCAACGTGAAAGCAGGTTCATCCATTATTGAGGGAGTTGGTGCGTGTAGCACCAAGTCCGCGTGTGCCGACGAAGGATAAATTTGGCCTTCTTCTCTTGTGAAAGCCACCCCGTAGTTGACTTTAACCGTGTGTGGTATCTCTGGTGAGATGGTCAGCACAAGGTGCGGCATGACTACCACATTCAGCAAGATCGCCATGATGATTTCCAGCGTCAGTGTATAGAACAAAGGGTTTAGAAAAATCTGGGTAGGCTAGTAGGGGCTCAGAGGTTAGAATGTGTTTCAGTGCATCAAAACTTAATTGGCATTCCGTTGACCAATCAAATATGACATCTTTTTTGTTAACTCATTGAGTGGTTTAGCGATGTCAGCTGCCTTTGGTATGAATTTCCTGAAAAAATTCACTAATCCCAAAAATGATCGCACCCCTTTGACGTTTGTTGGTACAGGATATGACTTCACGGCTTTGAGGTGCTCATCGCTTGGATGGACGCCTGAATGCGAGAGCTTCATACCCAAGAAATTGACCTCTTGTTTGTAGAGCGTGCATTTTTTTGGATGTAACTTAAGATTGGCGGCTGTCAGTGTCTGGAAAACATGATTTAGGTGCTCGAGGTGCTCTTCAAAAGAGCCCGAGTACACAATGATATCGTCGATGTAGACTAACGCAAACTTGACGAGACAGTCAGACAGCACTTGCATCATCAACTCTTGGAACAATGACGGTGACTGCTGTAGCCCCATGCTCAGTCTGGTCAGCTTATATATATATCATTTATTCGCAAATCAAAGTTTACAAAAAGATATATTAATTAAGCAATAAAAAATAAAAAATACATATATGATTTATAGTCAGGCGTAGTGAAGGTAGTTAAGTGTTGACAGTCTTTTGACAACCCTACCTGGAAAAAACCTGAGGCAAGATCTAGGCATGAGAAATATTTGGGTTTAGCATTTCCGACCTCGTCAATAGTAACGTCCATGCGTGGGATAGCAAGTGTTGATGGCACAGTTTGACTTAGATGGTAGTCTATGCACATGCGGTACTGTTTGGGAGCATTTGTTGCTTTATTCATGTGTCTTCGGGACTTTTTGGCGCCTTTAGCAACCAATACGATGGGCGATTGCCATTCGCTATGAGATCTTTCAATGTCTCATGTATTTGTTTGTTAACCTCCCGTTTCATAATTGGGTTGGTGCGATAGGGCTTACATTTCCGTGGCTTAGCGTTTGGCTTCAAGTTGATTGTATATTCGGCCAGGTGTGTTTTGCCTAAGTTTCCCGATTTGTCCAGCAATGCCGGTGAGTTTGCGTTCACCATGGCGTTAATTGCCTTGATCTGGTTGTCAGACAGCTGATTGTTGTCAATACAGACAGTCAAATTATCAGTGTCGTATAGCGCGTTGTCATTTGAAGGGTGTGGCCCCGAGAAGCCTTTTGTTGTGCCCCGTGTGCTAGGAGGATTAGACTTATTGGTCTGATCCCCACTGATTGTGTTAAGTAGGCAGATGTGTTGTTGGTTGTTGTGATTCCGTGACGGCAATTTTGGGTGGTTAAAGGATTTGCGATTTATCGTGGGTTTGATATCACTGGTGTTGGGCGAGATAATTGCAATTGTGGGTTTTGTGTTGACATAGGTGTAATCGGTGTGGTTAGGTGACTGGTTGCGCTCTTTGTCACTGTTTTGTCTGTCCTTTGGTGTATTGTCTAGGGACTGCGTCGGGCAAATATTGTCGGTTTCGTCCTGATGTAATTGCTTGGACATAAGAGACAATAGCTTACCGGCATTTCGCAAGTTAGTAGACAGAATCGGTTTAAAGATGGCAATTGCCCTACCTTGCTGAATCGTTTGCATTCGTTGTGAACGGTTTTTCAGTGTTAATTGGACTTGATTTGACTTGACGCACGCTGCCGATTTGCGGGCGTTGACAAACACGTATTGGGTTCCGGGGTGACGGTCAATAACACCGCATAGGCCAGTGGGAAAGGAATGCGGGTTGTCTTTTATTCGACCAATACACGCGACTTCATGTTCTGGGGGGATACATAGGTCATAGGGTGCAATAACGACAGCGTTGTGGCTTAGTGAAAAGGTCTTGCTGTTGAAATTGATATTGGCCCCAAACCTTCGCATGAAATCGGCACCTAGGATTATGTTTGGTCGCAATTTATTGATGACATGGAAGAAAGTTGGGAATACGTTTTGCTGTATTTTGACACCAATATTCAGTCTACCTACAACCTTTGAATCACTGCCATTTGCAACCGTGATACGTTTGGTCTTGCAAGCGTGAATGATTGGGGATTGGTTGTCAAATAACATCTTTAAATAATCTTTGTTTATGCACGATATGTTTGCACCTGTGTCTATTAGTACCGTGCATGTTTTGTTTTTGAGTTTGATGCGCACCGTTTGATCGCAGAAAAAGGGGGTGCTAACAGAGGTGACACTTTCCACTGTATTTACCTTTTTCTTATGCGTCATGCGGTGCGTTACTCGTTTAAAGGACACTCTCGCGCTATGTGCCCATTATTTCCGCAATCGAAACACTGCCCCGGACCAGGCGTGGGGGACCTCCTACGGATCTGAGACGGTGTTCGACTTTGTGATCTGTCTTCGTGCCTATAGCTGATGTCTTTTCGGGAGCGAGCGCGGTCATGGGAAGGTTTTCGTTGTCCGTGGTACCGAGTGCGGCTGTGAGAGCGGTCTGTAGATAATTCTCTACCACTGGATTGCCGCCGGCTTCTGCTGGTACTTCTGTTTGTGCGGACAAAACGGGGGCGAGATGAGTCCCGCGAAATTGATCGTCGCCGTTCTGGAGACATGTGCCGGGACGAACCACGTGTGTGCTGTTGCCTCCTGGATTGATCGCGACCACGATTATAGTCGTAGTGGCCATGTGGGCGGGCGTTGGAACGGACAGCCATCACATTGTTGCCCGTTGGCTCATTTTTTTCCGCTGCCCATCGTTTTTCGAAGATGGATGCTTGTCTTTCCGCCTCGTTAAAGGAGGGCGCGTCGACGCCAATAAATTGTGCGCGTAACCTATGTCGTAGGTTGGACACAAACAGGTGGGTGCGTACATGGTCCTCTGCCAAATTAAAGCGCAAAAAATAATTGAGCGCACGCGTGGCGAATTGAGCCAAACTTTCGTCGTCGCGTTGGGGATCGAGGACGGCATGGCCATCAAAGTTTTTACCGAAACGCTTTTGCATGCAATCACGCACTTCGCTCCACGTGGCGACACTTGTACCGGATTTGGCGATATCTCGGTATTCTGCCTCCGCGCGATCTGACAGGAATGCCGGTACCGCAGCAACCATGTATTCGCGCGTCCAATTTGACAGGCGGGCGCACATTTCAAATCGCTCAAGCCAATGTTCCCAGTGGTCTTCGAGGCCGTCAAACTTACCAGGGTAAGTTGGCGCATGGGATAACGGTGCGGGCATCGTTAGATGGGATGGTGTGGTGCTATTAGGCGCGGGTAATGTAGGCGCAACTCCGCCACTGTTTTGTGAGGGAGTGGTGGAACTCGTTTGGGGAGAGGGTATTTTCGCTATGGCAATCGACAATCGTTCATTCAGCTGCGATATCATTTGCTCTAAGCGCTCAATGACTTGCTCTTTGTCGCGCAAGGCAATCTGTAGAGATTCGATATCGGAACTGGCCCTCTCGGCAGATTGTGATCGGGTGTCCACCACCATGGTTAATTTTGTTGAAAGGAAAAATAGGAACGGGAAAAACCAAACTATTATGAATGTAACTTACGTGATATAGGTTCCGGGGTCGAGTTGGATTCTCCACCAGTTGTCGAGCTTGGTTTTGTCGACTTTGAAGTCGTGATGAATTGAAGACACAAACGACGTTGTAGAGCCGAAAAGGATGAAATATATTTTTATTCTTCTTAATACAGGATAACTTCTTTATTTAATCAACGTGGCCGAAAAGGATGATCTTTAATTATCGTCGGTCAACTCTCTCCTGTGAGCGTGTCCTCCCTCCCTTATATACCTGTCACCTTTCGGGCTGTCCCCAATCGGTGAGTGCTATTGGCTAAGAGGCTTGTAGCCGGATCACCAATGAGGTCGCCCCTTAATGAGGTAGTTAGATTGGGGGGAAGGAAAACTTACGGGTAACCGGCGAGCCAGGTAGAGAGGGTGAAGTTAAGTAAAACTGTTTACGACACAATTCATAACATTGCCCCGATACATTGCCACACTATATTATCCTAATCATCACCACCTTATACTGTTCTGAATATTGCCACCATACAGTATCCTCGTAATTGCCACCATACATTTACCTATCTTACACTATGCTAAATATTGGCACCTTGAAATATCCTTAACAATGCTAGCTTACACTACGCTCTATGTTTCAACCCATAACTTCCTCAACATTGGCACCCTAACGCCATCCGTCTTCAACTATCCAACAGTAAACTCAACATCGCCACTGTAATATATTTACCATATTGCGACCCTACTCTATCGACAACAATGCCATCCTACACGTTTTGTAACATCCCACACTTTCGCTATCCTTAACATAAACAAACCTACACTAGTCTCAACATCCCCAACCTTCACTTGCCTATACATCGCCACTTTACTCACAAAGGTGAGAATTATAAGGCATTATATATGCCCTGCAACTCCGCCGATACCCCTCAACTAACATCATATATTGAAAACTCCACACGTCGTGGCTAGTCTCTCTATCCCTGTTAACGAGATCGCCATCCTGTATTATCCTCGGCATTTCCACTATGCTCTGCCCTAAACATCCCACTATACACTACTGTTAATATTGGTCGCGACTCTACACAATCCTCAACATCGCTACTCTGCACTACCCTAAACATTGCACCCTTCGCCACCCCCTAAATTGCTACACGCAATCTCCTCAACATTGTAATCATACACTTTCCCCAACATTGCCATCCTACACTACCCTAAAAATCTCCCGCCAACATTTTTCTCAAATTCGCTACTCTGCACTATCCTAAAACTCGCAATCATACATTTCCCTCAACATTGATATCCTACTCTTTTTACAACATCAACACCTTACAATCCTCAACATTGCTATCTTACACTTTTCAAAACATTTCCACATAAACACGACCCTTAACCGCTCAGCCCTACGCTTTAAACCATCGCAACACCACATTATATTAAACAGCAACACCCGACACTGTCCCAAGCATCACCACCCTACACTTTACTGAACATCGTTAACCTTTACTATCCGTGACATCACCACTGTACTCTTAACAACAACGCATCACCATTTTCAGCACGTACGTCTTTATAAATTTATAAACGTAGGTTTTGTAACAAGAACAAATCTAATTTGCTTTCAGATAGCTGTGTGCCATGACAAGCCGAGGAAAGCAAATGGTGAATACATGTGGAATAAGTGTTGTGATGCGAGTATCATAGCAAATTAAGTGAAAGTTAGCTACATAGACAAAGCTGTCAATAACAAATATTCACTCACTTATATATCAATTGCAAAGCATGGTCAATGAATATGTATGTGTGGTTTTAATCTGTTCAACTGTTCAAATACCATATTGGTAGTTTGCCTTTTCATTATCCCTTCTATGTAAACAGATGATGTGAGTCATTTATAATATACCTGTTTTGTAATTGCTTGGTAATTGTTCTGCATACTGTAGGTTTTAGCTTCTCAACAGATCCTAATACAGAGTCAAAAGGTAAACATCTTATCAAGTGATAATGCAGCAGACAGTTCTATACATTATCAGTCATGAAATATACAGATATATTACCAGTCGTGACGTTGCACCAATATGCTTGCAAATATTTAATATCCCATCTGGTCTCCCTGAAAATACTATCCACCATAAGCTCTGACTAAACATCAAAAATGATTTTCATCCTGCAGCAGCAAGATATATTGCATTTTCTAGCCACCTCTAAGCAATGTTTTGAATCATCGATCTTCAGAATATCACCAAATGAAAATGCTGAATTCTGGTGTTCACCTGGAATCGATCCAGATGGATTTAAGTCGCATATCGTTAGTCACTTTAAAGGTATGCCCAACCTAGCCAGGCAAACTGTAAGATGAAGCTGATACCTGCTACTAACCCTTCACACCAACCGAGGTTATGTCTGTTTGCCGTGCGAAACATCCCCGAACACAGTGAGCTGCTCTACGACTACGGTGATGATGTCACAAACTTAGGGTGGCGGCGGTCAGGCAATGTGAGTAAACAATTGAAGCCGCTTACAGCGACGCATGTTATTTACGATAAAGATAATGCTGTAATTTCATTGTTCACGCTGACATTGATCCATTCATATAAATTCGTAGAAGATTACGCAGCAACAACTCACTAGAACCTTGTACAAAATTCGGCATTGATAGTTTATGTTTAGTCGGGTCAATATATGGAAAAAAAGGGGTTAACCCCCAAAAAATTGCAAGAAAACGTTTCTTGGTTGTTTTTGGTTCCTGAACATCTGTAGATTAACATACTAAAAGTTTACCAAACTCGGATTACCGGAAAATGGGTTAATTAGGCAATTTCCAAAATGGCCGCCAAAATTATTAAAATGCTTGAATATTTTTGGCTGTCCATAACTCAGCCATTTTTCACCCAAAACTGATTATGTAAGTATGTTTTCTAACGTTTTTGAGGTCAACCTTTTACCTGAACCTGGTTTCTTTCATGTGTGACATCCCGATGGGGGTGCAATAGGGGCACCCCTACCCCAAAACTGGTATTTTGGGTACATATTAGGGAAACCTTATATTTCCCAATTAATTAAGGAATTGCAAGAACTATTGTTTCTTGGTTTTTCATTGTTCTTTAAGGTCTGAACATCAAGATAGCAAAGGTTCCCTAAAATTGGAGGGTGAATCGTGGTCAATTTCAGGATTTTTACCCCTGTTTGGTATTTTTTTGAAATGGCTCCTTGGTTCATGATTTGTTATTTCTCACACGAAAACGCTGTTGTAAGCATGCTTTTGGAGTTGGGGTTTTTTTCATTTCAGCTCAGTGTCATTGAGACAGAGTTCTGATGAAGGTGCCCTGTTCGTTAGGGGAAATCCTAGCTGACCCCCACCCCACCCCGCCAACCTCCAATGAGGCCACTCCCCCTCCATCCCGGCCCATGTTATCTAAAGCAATCACATTTCTAATTGGCATTTGGCTGTTACCGCCAGCATACAAGCCCTTATTATGATGACTAACAAAGATAAGGATACAGGTAATCAGGACTAGGGTCAATATTGGAAGAAATATATGGGAAAAATGCAGTTGTTCACATTCTTTCCGGTAAAGCTGGTCAGAGGTGTGGTGGTCATCTCCTGGTTGACAGGTGTCTCAATCAGATCATTCTAGGTGGGCCCATCCAGGATAACCCAGAATTTCGCTCTACGATTGAAAGGATAGATACTGTTTATTCTTCCATTGTGTCTGATGAAATGTCCTACGAGTCGTTAAAATCATTAGAAGAAATCAAGCACATTGAACAGAAAACCCAGTCAGCAAAGGTTAGCATGGCAGCTTCATCCAAAACCAGTCAACTTCGGATCGGATATCAGGAGATGTTGGAAATAGCACGTGCATTGATCAGAGCTGATCGCTCAGGCGACTGGAGAATGCATCTCAGTGCAGTGTCTGATTGCATTCCGATATTCGCAGCTGCTGGACATTTCAATTATGTTAAGTCTGCATACCTCTACCTACAATGCATGAATGAACTAGGTCACAAGCATCCAGATATTGTTACAAAATTTGAAAACGGCCTACATGCTATTAGGAGGACAGGATTGGGATCGGATCTAACTATTGAACAGACTCTCATGCGTTCCCTCAAAAGTAGCGGTGGTCTAACCAGAGGAAGTGGCATGACAGAGGAACTAAGGACCATCTGGACACTGTCATCATCCGTGTCATCTGCGTACAACCTTGCGATGCAAGAGTTCTCTAAACAATCATTTACCTCAAGTGAACTGCACAAAGACGCCACAGTGCCAAGGATGCAACGTGATCATGTAGACAGTACTAAACTGATGCAAAAATTAGTTGACTGCAATCCATTTGCTGAGGATTCTTCATTAAGAAATGTTGTGACTGGTGTAGTGGGCCAACGCAGATGTCAATGTACATGAATATGGAGCTGTCGGCAAGGCCATAGTACAAACAATGGTTGGGCAGCCAATATTCACTTATTCCTCATCGTCAGTGAAAGTGAATACCGAACAAATGATAAATTCTGAACTCCTGTTCCAGAGATTGCTTGTAGTTTCACAAGCTGGCGACTTGACACTGCAAGATATCATGGACTACGAACTTAGTCCATATCCTCCTGCCCGATTCGCGGCAAAACATGTGTTCCAGAAGGCTGACAAGCCACAGTTGGCTGATGCTCTACGGGATTACGCAAATGAATCCTCCAGCTCCAGCAAAGCCGTTCTAACAGATTCGACGCCATATTCCGAACATTTTGTGCTTGACGGAGGCTCCTTACTTCACCGTCTGTCTTGAAAAAAAGGAATGACCTACGGGGAAATTGCCGAGGAGTATGCCAATCTCACCCTTTCTAAGTATGGACAAGCCACAGTAGTTTTTGACGGATACGGTGAAGAGCCTAGCATGAAGGACAATGCACATCAGAGACGACAAACAAAATCACACCCGCTTGTGTCTTTTGAAATGAATACTGTCTTTTCCTCTAGCAGAATGGAGGATTTCTTATCAAGGGACTCTAATAAACAGAAACTAATCCTCCTCATCAGTGACAAACTGAAACAGAGGGGTTGCGAAATCATCAATGCGCATGGAGATGCAGATGTTCATATTGTGAAGGCAGCAACAACATCTGCAAAATCTCGAGACACAACTTTGATTGGGGAAGACACGGACATTCTGATTCTGCTTCTACATTACACTTAGAGGGATAGCAAGAAACTCTACTTTCGTTCGGACAAAAAGAAAGCAAAACGTATATGATATTATCCGTCTGAAGGAACTCTTGGGAAATGACATATCTTCACAGCTGCTGTTTGTACATGCTTTTATAGGTTGTGATAGAACTTCCAGGATTTATGGTATTGGCAAGAAATCCTTTCTCCAAAAAATGATGAAAAATCATTCTCAGATAAGAGCTTGCGCAAAGACCTTTACTACAGCGGGTCAGGATGTGGCAACAATAGTTGCAAAGTCTTAGTTTCTTTGTTTGGAGGAAAAGCTGGCACATCTCTGGTAAACCTTAGAAATACATTGCTTGCGAAAAAGGTTTCATCTGATAAATCATTTGTGAAGCCCGAGAAATTGCCCCCAACGGAATCTGTTCCACTCTCAACGTTCATTTTATCAGATCATGGTGTGGATGGGAAAGGATGAAAACATGAACCCAAAGGACTGGGGTTGGAAGTGTGAAGACAACATTTTGTTACCTGTTATGACTGACCAGAAAGCGGCTCCAGAAAGGCTTCTCAAGGTTATCCATTGTAACTGTACAACAGGTTGTAGTAATACTCGATGTAGTTGCAGGAAGTACGGTCTTCCATGTACTTCTGCTTGTGGACCCTGCCAAGCTGAGTCATGTTACAATCCGCATAATAGTGATTCTACCATAGACGGTTCCGAGGAAGAAGATTGTGATGATAATAACCATGGTGTGTTTTGAACAATTATATTGTGTGAATGACACTTGAACTTCATAAGAAAATTCAGGTGTGTACTATGTCAGTTATTTGGGACATTTTTGTAATTTATGATGTGTGACGTATGGCGTATGACCATGACGTAGATGGTTCAATAGCCCTTCCAAGTTGTGGTTCCTTGTGTATGTACATCTGATTGATTATCAAGAGCCGAAATGTTGGTTTTCTACCAGTTCTGGCGGTCTTCATCTATTTAGCAACCCACTACGTCATGATGATGCCATAGTGCGTCATAGGGACATCCAGGTGAATTCATCATGACCTTGTTTGAATCTAAGGTATCACATTTATATATGTTTGTAATACATTTATGGGGTCTAAAACCAACCATTAAAAAGTTTGCTGTACATTCATAATTCAATGGCGGCCATATTGGATATTATGTAATTTTACCACTTTCCGGTGGCTCAAATTTGGTAAACTTTTAGGATGCGCTTAAGTACAGCTAATTGAACACAAAAAGACAAAAAAAACTTTTCTTGCAATTTTTTGGGGGTCAAACCTTACTTTGACTCGCCTAGTTAGCAACAGCAACCGCTCAGCAGATAGGCGACGCCGTTGGCACTAGCTATGGAATATCAGGCGTTGAAATGCAGAACTGTTGTGTTCAGGAACGAGTAACTGTAAGCATTTTTTTAATATTACGTAAAGAGTGATGCTAGTGAATACTTTGTAATTGTATGACAAGACGAACATGTTCTTATCTAACTTCGAATATATAGGAAGAAGAGCATCCAATGAATGATAAAGCATTTGATGAAGACATGGGTGACAACTGCATTGGACAGGATCACATTCCATCGGGTATTTTCTTTAGAGCATGCAGTAATCACATCACTTGTTATTTTAGTAGTGCCACATCCAGTAGCATTCAACGCCGGATATTCTATTGCAAAATCCATAATCTTCTACCATATGCAGATGCCAAGAACAGTACAGACGGTGTTGTGAATGAAGATTTGCGTGAAACCCGACTGCATTGCCAGTGAGGGTTACGAAGTTATTATATCAGAGTGCAAAGCGTAAAGCATCTTAGCCAAAGTGATGAGCCAAGTCTCATCTAAATCAACTTGTGATCTATTTAATAACAATCACGTAATATTAAATGATTCCAGCCTCTACAGAGAACCCCGAAATCATTGTTGCTAAAGGTATGGTGTGCTTTCGTTCGCGAGATGCGCAAATATATTCGTCGTGTAGATAAATTGTATGCAGCGTAATTTGGTGCACCATTCGCTTATTAGAATCCTGACATACTCGGCCGGCCAGTAACCATGTTTCCGGATGCGCTGAAAGAATATATGAAGACATGCAACACATAGTGGGCATCAACAGGTGGCGTTCTTTTAAATTGTCAAATGTAAAAGTTGATATTGATGTGCAATAATTAATCGTTAGTATGCTAAATGACAGAGCAAACGAATTCGGCTGAATGTGCAAGAACATAAGGGGGCAATAGCAGATGTCATGGTGGCAGATATTGCTGATGAATTCACCAATACAGGTTGGTTGAAACACAGCCCAACAACTAATTGTATTGTAACTTGTGATGTTGGCAGTAGATGAAGTTCAGCAGTCAAATGTAGATGAATAACATTATTTTTCTAAGGAAACCTCAGTTTACATTTAATATCTCATTGATACATACTTCGTCCATTCTGGATATTGCTGTTATAGAATCGCATAGTATTCTACTGACCAGTGGTACAAAAGGCAGCAGGATGAGGTCGAAACTAAACGGTCAAGCGCGTGCTGAACACCGACAGGTAACTTTCGGTTGGGTTTTGCATTGTTGGCATTTGAGGATGCAGCTCTTGCAACTTTATGTTAAAATTCTAACACATAACAGAATAACACCCACCTCATCTCTATCCAATTTATGTTGATATCGTTGTAAAAATCAATTTCGATTGCGTAACTCATGTAATATATCTTCGATTTAGCGTTATCACAGTTGCTACCAGTTCGCCATGAATTATTTAAGGGGAGATCTTATATTGTTCTTGTCTGTCCTAGACGGAGCTGTCAGATAACCAAGAGCCTTATAGTGTTGTTGTAATAAGCGTCGTAAGTTATAAGGTTCCATTTATAACCAAATAAAATGTCTTATATTCAGCGAAAACGCAAAAGGCTTGTGCAAGGTATTGAAGAAGCAGAATTCGATGAAGATGTCATTGATGAAGACGACAGTGGCAGTGACTATCTTCCAACAGGTCATATACACGCACACCTTCATCAGTGCCTAAACGTAATGCTATGAGACTGAACACGAACGTTCTTCATATATGTGCAATCCACGTTGTAGATGAAGTGGACTCGGAAGATGATTGTACCGATACAGAAGGCTTCGTGAATAACAGCAACTACGAAGACATCCATATAACTGACGACACACATCCTGCTATGGCACAAGGTATGAAGTAGCCATTTTACCGAATAACGATATTTGACGTCAATGAGGCACACACGAGTTCAAACACCCATAAACGTAAATTATCAAATAGTTAGTATGGGACCTGGCTAAGAGTATAATTGCAACGTTCTTGGTAATCTATGGCCATTCCCACTGTCAGTGATCCTCATTAGACATATCAAGTCATGTGTTCATGAAGTGTTTCTCCTCCAAATATTTACAACCATATTTTATCCTAATATCGATGGTCATGTGCAAAGTGGCTTCAGTTATCGTAGCTATCGCCGTGGATGGACGGGACGAATGTGAAGAACCAACAAATCCGAAGGGGGAAGTACAAAAAGGGTAAAATCATATTTCTTGACCGTATATTCAGTATATTTTGCTTCATTTGTTCAATTATAATTTCCTCACACCGGTTCGACATATTGCTCACAGCATCGGCAACCAACATACATATCTGATGCGTCGTCCTATCCATAAATAGAAAAGCTAAATGTGTGTGTCCAGTCACCGTACCCTCGTACCGAAAAACAAACGGTGGCCGAAAGTACAGCAAAATTGACTGCTGTTACTTTTGTGAGAATCCATTCAATGCTTCAATTGCCAAGCACTACCAAAGTATGCACGCAAATGAAACCGAAGTTCAGAAAATACTATCTATTGATGTCAAGTCAAAACATAGAAAGGTGGCATGGACAAAGCTTCGCAATCTTGGCAATTACAAGTACAATACGAAGGTATGTATGATTGAACGGTACTGCTAACCCACAGTAATCGCGCAGGCAAGTCGTGCCTTGGGATTAGAATAATCGTTATTTTTAACTTCAATATATTACATAGGGGTGGATGTCACATGTTGTTTAAAAACCAAATCAAACGGTATCAACTGTGAAATAAAAATCAAATAATTTAATGCTGCCTCAAGCATTGTGCGACATTATTTAATTGCTACCACATATAAATGCTATAGAGGTGCTATTGGTTTCTTGTACTTTCTGGCATGCTAATATCTTTAGAACAGTGGAGCAAAGCGTGAAAAGTGTTTCAATGGAAGCTGACTCCCCACTATTGGCCCTCACGCTGGGGCATTACGTTTAACAGGCTAATCGAAAATGAAGACGAGGTAATGAAAAAGGAGGGGGAAGATTTTAAGAGCTTGTATAACTCTCATTGGAATAATAAAGTGGCGTGTATTGCCAACAGGCGACAGAAGTTGCGACAAATCAATAAACCTAACCATCTACCAACTACGGAAGATATTGTCCAGTTTCGAAAATGGCTTAGTGAGGAACTGGCAAGCGGTATGAAAAAGAACAGGCTGACGGAAAATGAATGGGTGCACTTTGCTCACGTATGCTTAGCTCGCATCCTGCTCTTCAATAAAAGGCGAGTTGCTGAGGTTGAAGAAATAAAAGTGAATGACTTCAAGGAGCGTGCAGCTAAGTCACACACCAATGATGAAATCATGCAATCGCTGGATGTTGCTGAAAGGGCTCTGGTGAAAAGGTACATATGATGGCTGAATTACACAATTTTATAAACTAAAGACGTGTAGAATATCAATATTGCATGATTTTGTTACGTGCGTTTGTTTTTGGGCAGAATGGATCTAATCGAGGTCCGCGGAAAAAGCACAAGAGGAATACGAAAGGTGTTTGTACTACTTTCGGAAGATATGGTGGTAGCAATTGAACATCTGCTTCGAACACGAACGTTTGCAAGCCATTATGTATTTGGAAGGTAAAGATATCGTAATCCTATTTCGGTTAACCGCACATTCCTATTTAAATATTTTCGTCTCCGTTTTGTCTATATTAAGAACAAATGTCCAAAAATTCGTAAGAGTTTTCGATAAGACATTACCAAGTGTTGATTGTATCTTTGTTTTGCTGGAAGGAAAAGCAACACACGCATGGATGGCTGCGCTGCAATGCGACGGTTGACAGCACTATGCCCGGGTCTGAAAGACCCCACAACTATAAGGAGTAGATCACTTAGGAAGTACATGGCAACATGCACACAGGTAAGACATAACGATTAATTAATATCAGGATTATAAGACAGCTGCAACGTATGTATTAATGACTTAAGTCCTTGTTTTTGCTCTCATTTGGCTTTGCAGATCCTGGATATAAATCAGTCGAAATTGAAGATGGTTGCTGACCATCTTAGTCACAACATCGACATCCACACGGACATATATCGTCTTCAAGATTCAGTTCTGGAAATAACTAAAGAAGCTCGGGTTTTGCTGGCTGTCGAAAATGGTAACATGGGGAAATTCAGTGGCAAAACACTGCAAGACATCGATCCAGACGGTGAGAAGGCCTGTTTGTTAGGCATTAACCATCGATTTCAGCAGGAGTTCATACGTTGTCTTGGAAGCGCGGGCACCAACAGACTGCATAAGAATGAAGAGTAGTTGTAAACATTGACCAAATGCAACGATAAGCTTCCGAAAACGTAACTGTTTTCCGATATAATCTATGAAATATGTAAGTGTTTCCAAATAAATAAGCAACCTTCATATCCTATTTCCTCTGTCTACTTGACCTTTTGTGTAATGTTACTGGGGGCTCAAATTAATTAGGTGTTTGCAGATCTTGCTGTTCCTGTCATCTGCGACGACGAATGGGCCTTGGGTTAGTGTTATGCCATGAATATAATTTAGTTATTGGTTCATATCTATTGATAGTACATGTACCATGAATAATCGGGTCAAATACTGCATTACAGAAGCACCTGACCAGCATGCAATGGAAGACGTCAGAAAACTTGACAGAATAAATGATAATGGTAGGTCTTAACTCTATTAGACATCTGAAATAAAAATACAACATGCACGCAAATCAGTAAACCCCGTTTTCATAATCATTATTATTGATGGAAATTGACAAACGTACATAAGTTACTCGAGCAAGCAACTGTCACCATTCATATAACTACTCAGTAAAACCACATTACCGAATAAGTATTCTATGAAAATTTAAATGTACAGAGAACTGACTGATAGATGTTAAGTGCTGTATTTGTGTATTGCACAGACACGTTTGAAGTACACAGTTGTGATACCGTGACGTCGAAGAACATGTCAGAAAAGATGCGAGTTATGAAAAAGATATGGATTCCGGCAGACATACGTTTTATATTACTTATATAGTTGATGTCATTTGTCAGATCAAATGCTTGCCCGCTGCTTCAGTGTATTGATCCATCGGTTTGTTGTTACAGTTAGGTAATGGCTGAGGTGCATAGAATATCCCTTAGTTCTTGTACCATAACTATACTTTAAATATATAGATGCTGATGTGAAAGAGAAATGGACAAAGCGTTAGCAATGCTCTTTATATTAGAAAACGATTGATGATTGACGCAACATTATGACCTGATGTGTTAACAGCAGTATTATGCAGCATATCATCTATGGACATAAATTGACAACTACTTCTGTAATATGTTGAATGAATCATACTAAAACATATATCTTAGTTATCCCATATCTGAGACAACTGCATGATATTGATATGACTTCAGGCCAGGTAAAGAAAACTTGGACACAGATAGAAAATAAAGCCCTCTATGCCTCGTTTAAGGACGTCATTGTCAACAAACGCTCGGTTAAAGCCGAGGTCATCAGGCAAGCAAAGGAAAAATTCCCATGCTTGTCCGACAGAACAGACGCCCGAATAAGGGCAAAGATTCACACCATTACTTCTGGCAAAGAAAAAATAAAATGTAACTTTTAGAAGCAGAATTTGTTGTTGAATTTGTATATGGCTGTAAATGGTCATATTCAAGTCAAAAAATATTTTCGGCAATAGTTGCTTATTGAATTGTTCTGACGCTGCAGTTCATTCAGCTAAGTGTATATGTATCATTGAATATCCAGTTAAATCCCTACGTTTTGAATATAAAATAGAGCTAGGCGTTGCCTCTATTGGTATGGTCATCCTTCCCATGTGAGTAACCAAGTCGGCAATTTTATTGTATATATCAAACTTGTGTGTGACTTTTGAATGCGGTTCATATTTCAAACTGATTCTGCAATTGCCCGATATTATGTTTAATGATCTGTAACTTTATTATCTATGTAACGTTGTAGCATGAAATAAATGGTCTTTCCAGGTTGTCTTTTGTTAAAGTAGCTAGGGACATATTATGAAATATGCCTTGTAACAGTTATATTAAAATTAGAATTAACTATGCACATCTTGTAAATCCATAGGTGTTTTCTAAAGACGTCTTGAGCGTCTATTAAGTACACCAAACCTGTTCTTGTAATACACAACGATGTAATCCTCCCATTACATATTCATCTCTATAACCAGGATAACACGAGATTCATTAACATTATAATGGTGATTATGGCACGGCATGACGGTGAATTATAGGAGTCACTAAACATATTATCAGACAAGTTTTTTTATCGAATGATATAATGGTACACCAGCGAAGTGATGGGCAGGAGGTGATATTTAGAAATTAATGATAAACAAGGAACGTTTGTTTGAAACAATTTTCGATATTCGCCGCCCAAGTTGGACCGGAACTCATTTAACACGCCTTGAGGATCAATCATCACCAACCTAGCCCGATTCCAAACGCGCCCTACACCAATTTTGCATTTCCAGATTTAAGGTTGTATCGGTTGATTAAACAGAGGAATTAAAAGAATGACCCACATAATTTAGAAATCGGTCCTCTAATTAAAGGAAAATAGGCATCCGTGCAACAGAATGATACCCTTTCAAACAGGAAAGGCAGGCATGACATCTAAATAGATTGCATACCCGAAACAACCCACAGACATGACTCCACTATCAAAGATACCCTCACACATACACAGGTAAGTACAGGGTTTAACGGCACACCAACACTAGTGTGTTATATGGTGCCTACTTAAGGAGGGGTAAATACGAGTACGAAAGGATAAGGAGTGAAGGGTTAAAAATTAAATTAAAAATTAAAAATTAAACCCATTAGTATTAATTGAATTATATTAATTGAATTATATATAATAATTTGAGAATTGTATGGTCTAAAATCTATAGAAAACTCCAATTTCTCTTATGAATCCAAGTATCTTAGATGGATTCACCCTTTCAAACAATTCTGAAAGGGTTTGAACACGGAAGAAGCGATTTCGGATCAAAATCAAATCAGCACATTCGATGAGAATGTGCTTGACGGTGTAGGTACATTGACAAGGAATGCATTCAGGGATGGGCTCATCCCTTAATAGAAAGGCATGAGTTGTATAGATGTGTCCTATACGAGCGCGAGCAAGAATAACCTCCTCTCTTCTGCTCTCTCTCTGCAGCTCTGTGGCCACTCCCCAAGTAAGGGCTGAATTTCGTGAAGTTTGTTTGGGATGGATTCATCCCACTGGTCCTGCCATTTCTGTTTAAAAAATTGGACGACTTGAGGTTTAAAGTCTGTAATGTGGACTTTAACCTCAGTCACATTCATGTTGAGGGCTTCCTTGGCAGCTCTGTCTGCCCTTTCATTACTAGGGATACCAACATGGCTTGGTACCCATACAAACAAAATATCCTTGCCACGATCTGTCAATTGAGAATATAAAAGCACAACATTTAAAATAAAACCATTACGTAAATTACTCCCTGTGATTGCCTCCAGGGCAGACAGGGAGTCGGAAAAAACAACAAAACACTTTTTACTTGATTGGGCAATAAGTCCAAGTGCAATGGAAAGAGCTTTAAGCTCAGCGTGGAAAATTGACAGTGGAGGTGGTAGGCTCATGTTAAAAACACATTTCCCCATAATGACTGCAGCTCCAATTTTATTGTCTTCTTTCGAACCGTCTGTGTAAAGGGCAGAACGGTCCGAATATTTATCCTTTATCTCTCTAAATTGGTGAAGGAAAAAATCAGGCTCGTTAGATCCCTTCGTGTAAGTTGTCAGCGATTTATCCACTGTTGGGGTTTTCAATTGCCATGGGGGAGACCCTGGCACAGTCTCAACCGCCACGTCATTCAAGTTAGAGCATGACCCATCCAGCGATTCTCTGATACGCAGACCGAACGAAGGGATAGCATTCGGCCTACTCTCATAAAAATGGATATTTCCAGGATTAAAAACAGCATCAAATGCAGGATTCTTGGGGTTGGACCTTATGCGTAAGGCATACTGAATGGCAAGCTGCTCCCTTCGAACCCCAAGTGGTGCCTCGTTGGCTTCCACATGTAGACTGGGAATGGGAGAGGTTCTGAAAGCACCGAGGCAAAGCCTCAGAGCTTGGTTTTGGACAGTTTCCAATTTTCTTAGATATGAGCGACGGGCAGCACCATATATAAAAGAACCATAGTCCAACTTGGAGCGCACTAGTGACCGGTAAAGCCGTAAAAGGACTTTCCGGTCAGCTCCCCAATCAGTATTGGACAACATCTTTAAAAGATTGATTGCTTTAAAAACATTTCTTACGCAGGTAAGAAATGTGAGCTTTAAAATTGAGCTTCCTGTCAAAAATTATTCCAAGAAACTTGGTTTCTTCCACCACAGGAATAACATTGCCATCAAGGGTGAGAACTGGGTCTGGATGGATATTTCTTTTGTTGCAAAAATGCATACAGACAGTTTTTGATTTCGAGAATTTAAATCCGTTTTCATCCGCCCATTTTTGGATGTTATTGAGGCTAAGTTGAAGCTGCCTCTCAATTGTGCTCATATTTTTTTATTTAAAATAAATCAAAAAATCATCCACGTAGAGTGAACAATCCACACCTGGCTTGATGACATTAACTATACTATTAATTTTTATATTAAAAAGTGTAACGGATAAAATACTTCCCTGTGGGACCCCCATCTCCTGATCACAAGTATCAGAAAGGGTGGTGCCAGCACGGACTTCGGTTCTCAAGAAAATTTTTGATAAAAACAGGCATGCGGCCTTTAAGGCCCATACTGCTCAAATCCGACAGGATTCCATGTTTCCATGTGGTGTCATAGGCCTTCTCCATATCGAAGAAGACCGACACCACATGTTACCCCCTCACAAAACCGTCACGTATAAAACTTTCAAGACGGACCAGGTGATCCGTCGTGCTTCGTGTGTGACGGAAACCGCTCTGGTACCTGGAAATTAGTTGGTTTCTTTCAAGAAACCATACCAGGCGGCTGTTTATCATTTTCTCCATCGTTTTACAGATGCAGCTCGTTAAGGCAATGGGACGATAGTTCGCAGGAATGGTGTTATCCTTCCCTGGCTTGGGTATCGGGATAACTATAGCCTCTCTCCAACCATCTGGGAATGTTCCAGATTCCCAGATTCCATTAAAAATGTCTAAAAGTACTTGGAGTGATTCCTCTGGAAGGTGTTTTAAAAATTGATAGTGTACATCATCGGGTCCACTAGCTGTGTCATTCGATTTATGTATCGAATCCTCCAACTCCTTTAGTGTAAAAAGAGAGTTGTAATTTTCATGGTTATTTGAATTAATATTAGGAATGTTTCGTTCCCGATGATGTTTAAATTTTTGAAATTTGGTACTATAATTATTGGCAGAGGAATTCTTTTGGAAGGCATCGCCTAGAGTATTGACAATGTCCTTCAAATTGGAGGCTTTGGAACCATCTGGTTTAACCAGATGTGAGAGAGTGTTGTGATTTTGCTTTCCCCTAATCCTACGAACCATGTCCCATGCCTTGTTCGTGGAAGTCTTGCTGTTTAATTTCGAAACAAAATCGTGCCAAGACTCACGCTTGCTGCTTTTGATGACGCGTCGAGCTTTGGCTCGGGCTACTTTGTACAGGTTTTTGTTGGCCTCAGTGGGCCGCATTTTGAACCTGTACAGTGCCCGTTTGCGCTCTTTGACAGCGTCACGGCATGCATCAGAAAACCATGGTTTATATATCCGTTTAGAATCCGTCGAGGATTTCGGTACATTTTGTGTGGCTATATTAATTATTGATTCTGTAAAAAAGGATACCGGATCTTCATCAATATTTTCTAAAGTATCTTTGTTGATAATGTCTCTGCACATAGAAGTAAAATTCGGCCAGTTGGCCTCATGGAGTTTCCATTTGGATACCCGCTCAGCGGGCATAGGCCTATTGATATTTAAAAATATTGGAAAGTGGTCACTTCCACACTGGTCCTGACCAACTTCCCAATCAAATTCCATCAAAAGAGATGGAGAGCAGAGGCTAAGGTCTATGGCAGAGAATGATCCGGTTCCAGGATGGAGATAAGTTTTAGATTTATTATTTAATATAGCAAGATCATTTTGTATGATGAAATTCTCCATCTTATGACCACTGTCGTTGGTGTCCTCACATCCCCATAAATCGCTGTGGGCATTGAAATCGCCAAGCAGCAAAAGTGGGGATGGAAGTTGACTGATCAAATGATCAATGTCTCTCTGTAAAATCTTGTAGCTTGGTGGTAGGTACAGAGAGCACAAAGTGATGGTTTTGTGGAGGGTAATTCTAATGGCTATAGCCTGAAGAGGCGTGTCAAGAGGAATGGGTTCATGGGGGACACCGTCTTTAACAAGCACAGATGCCCCTCCCACAGCTCTTCCGTCTCTTTGTGATAAAGTTGTTTCATTATACATGGTATACCCTCTCATTGACATTTGATCAGTCTCCTTCAAGAAAGTTTCCTGAAGGCTAACAGCAATAGGTTGATGGTCATACAAAAGAGATTTGAGTTCGTCATAGTTGGACCGAAATCCTCGACAGTTCCATTGGATGATGCTAGGTGACATTGGGGGGATCGGTTGAAGCCCGAGGCTTCCGCCTTGGGCTGTTAGGGGCAGATGTAGGTTTAGAGGGAAGACGGACACTGTCAATGTCCATCTCCTCTAGGCTGCCGTATTTATTATGCAATTTTATGGGATCCTTAGATCCCTTAGGAGGTCTATGATTATGAGTTTTTACTTTAGTTATTACTGTTTCAGTTTTTTTACTAGTCTCAGCGGGATTTTTGTAAACAGCAGGATGGACAGGAGGACTGCACTGCGTTGACATATCTTTTACCTTCTTGGTAGTAGTAGCAGGTTTTGGCACATCAATGGTCACCATTTTTGGCTGGGCGCTGCCATTTGGCCACGTGTAGTTGGTCTGGGTGTCGACTGACACTGTGGCTTTTTTGACAGCGCTGGCATAAGAGGGTTTGGTGCCCTGATGTGCCTCCACTATCTTTCGTGCCTCAGGGAACGAGATGTCTCTGGTGTGTCGGATCGTTTGGATTTGTTTTTCCTTGATCCATGTAGGACACAACCTAGAGAATGCTGGGTGGTCCCCTGAGCAATTGATACATTTGGTGGTCTGCCGGCAGTCATCTTCCTTATGGTCCTCCTGTCCACACTTCGCACATGCTGCAGTTCTTTTGCAGGTTGAATTACCATGTCCGTAACGTTGGCACTTGAAGCAGCGCAAAGGGGTTTGGGATGTAGGGGTCCACGGAGACATTCAAGTATCCGACCTTGACAGCTTTAGGCAATTCAGAGCTGTCAAAGGTCAGGATAACCGTCCCCGTGGCTTGTCGAGTCCCATTGCGGTTCACAGTGATTTTTTTGGCATCGATTACCCTTCGTGGTTTTAACTCGTTAATAATTTCAGAGACCTCGCATTCTTTCAAATCAAAACATCGAATTACTCCTCTTTTGGTGTTGAGGGTTCGGTGAGGGGTGACTTGTATTGGAATGCCCGCGAGAAGTACTGATTTCAGTAGGCAACTCGCGTGGCTGGGTCGATCAACTTCAACAAGCAAGCTGCCAGACTGTATTTTCCTAATGTTTTTTTGGCGACACCAGCCAACCCCTCAATCCCTTTACTAATTGCAAAAGGACTTAGAGATGTCAAGGGTCTCTCTGGATTAGAAGAAGTTAAAACCAAGAATCTTGGCCATGAGGAGCAAAGATCTTTGTCCGAGTCAGAGTCCGTTTCATTGGGTCTAGTCCGTTTAGAAGATAATCTTTCTTGAGTTTGTTTATGAGCCATGATATTATGATAAAATTTCTTCACTGGTGCTCCCCACCCACCATGGAGCCCAACATGGGGGCGTCAGCGGTGTGCGGCTCAACCAGCGCACATGACGCCAGGGATACACCAGTGTAATACACAAATTAATAGTAAAAAGCTCAAAGAGCTGTTCACACATCAACTCAATTGACCTGTTAAGCAGCCGCCAGGGATAAATGAAAAAGAAAAGGGAAAAAACCATGTGGATAAGAATGAATGACAAGAAGTGGAATGAAAAACAATAAGTAATGAAAACAAATATCCCATGGCATGTCACCACAAGCCGATTGACTGGACCAGGCCATTCCAGCCTCTCGTCTAGGTGAAATCCGGGCCAAAGTGGTGTGTTGCAGATATAGCCCTCGCAAGGACCGAATATATTCTATCCACGTGACATGCGATAGAAGGAATAAAAAATATATATATTTGGTCTCGACGTTTTCCAATGAGCTGAAGACAGATATATATTCGCCCAGAAAACCGAAATGCTTCGGCTGGTCGGAGAATTCGTAAGGCACCTCGTGCTTTGAGATGAAGTTGCATTGCGGTCCGAAAATATCTTACGATTTGGTAAGCAATAACCACAACTGTTGAATATATTATAGCGTTATTTAAGACACTTATACCCAAGTCAACCAGATGATAGCGAGAAAATATATAATGTCGCTAAAGTGTATTCAATAACCTGGGTTCTTAGCCTGGGTTTTCTGATATCGCCCACTGTGACATTTTGTGATTGATCTAAATCATGACAACGCTGGTTCGATAGATGGGATATATTGTGTAGTATTCTCAATCTGACATTTAAATGGAATCTGGTCAATGTTTGAGGTACTTTACTTTAGCTATGTGGAGTCAAGCCGGGCTTCGCCAAGTTATGTTGGTTAGTCGCGTTTGTCATAACGCATGTATGTATGTAAACAATATTTTGATCTGTGATACAGGTCGAAATCTTCAATTTCAATCGTTAGGCGTAAATAATGCGTAAAACCGAGATGTTTTGTTTTTACTTTGATCTGAAACTAATGTCGAGGTCATCGAATAAGTGAAAAACTAGTATCTCGAATAACTGTATTAATAATAGTCGGATTGTTACATAATTTACATCATTTGTAGCTCATTCTAATTGCAAACTAAAACAAGTAAATTGTTAAACCAGAACGGATGGAACATAAAAAGAATATGTAAACTGAGCTATTTAATAACAATACATATGTTGCAATTTCATTTCAGCATATCATTTTACCTTGATGGCAGTCCTGATATAGATGTACATGGAATTATCGCTACATATATTCTTGATCATTTCCTTATCAGTTACTGATAAGTCATGATGCACCATATATGGTATACAATTGGTTATGTGTTTATTTACTGCTAAAAGTGTCATGTTGATTCAAAATTAACTATTATCCCCAACCTACCATTACACTGGGAAGCATATATCATAGTATTATTTATTTTATAAAATCGACGAATGTTTGCACACTTATTCATAACCCTATTGGGAAACTGCCACTCACTAATAGCCATTGATATCACATAAACACCAGCAGCGTTATTTTGCTGTCCCCCACTCAAAAGCTGCTCACGCGGTCTGAGGGACACAAGCGCCCATGCGCCCATCCAGTCCGCTAAGACCTCCAAACAAATCATAAACCCCCAGACACCTTCGTATACTCCCGTGACCTAGTTAACTGTAGCGCCGTATGTTCCTAAACCCCTTACGCATCCTTTACCAACACCAGAATGCTCTTCTGTCCTTATCCACCATCTCCCTACACAGTGGTAACTGTTCCGAGAAAACTTTATCAAACGCAGGTTTTGATGTTTCGATGTTTGTTTGTTTACATTTTTTTTTGTTTCGCGATACAAGTCGCATTTTTGAAAACAAAATTCGGATTTTGTCTTTAAAATTATTGGGACCATTAATGCGCAGAACCGAGAGATCAAAGGTAAGGTAAGTATAGGGTTTAACGGCACACAAACACTAGTGTGTTATGTGGTGCCTACTTAAGGAGGGGTATATACGAGTACGAAAGGATAAGAAGTCAGGGTTTACAACAACTACTTAAAAATTAGCATTAATTGAATTATATTAATTGAATTATATTAATTTGAACTATATTGAATTAATGAGAACTGTATGATCTAAAATCTATAAAAAAAGTCCAATTTCTCTTATGAATCCAAGTATCTTGGATGGATTCACCCTTTCAAACAATTCTGAAAGGGTATGAACACGGAAGAAGCGATTTCGGATCAAAATCAAATCAGCACATTCGATGAGAATGTGCTTGACGTTGTAGGTACATTGACAAGGAATGCATTCAGGGATGGGCTCATCCCTTAGTAGAAACGCATGAGTTGTATAGGTGTGTCCTATACGAGCGCGAGCAAGAATAACCTCCTCTCATTTGCTCTCTCTGCAGCTCTGTGGCCACTCCCCAAGTAAGGGCTGAATTTCGTGAAGTTTGTTTGGGATGGATTCATCCCACTGGTCCTGCCATTTCTGTTTAAAAAATTGGACGACCTTGAGGTTTAAAGTCTGTAAAGTGGACTTTGACCTCAGTCACATTCATGTTGAGGGCTTCCTTGGCAGCTCTGTCTGCCCTTTCATTACCAGGGATACCAACATGGCTCGGTACCCATACAAACAAAATATCCTTGCCACGATCTGTCAATTGAGAATATAAAGCACAACATTTAAAATAAAACCATTACGTAAATTACTCCCTGTGATTGCCTCCAGGGCAGACAGGGAGTCGGAAAAAACAACAAAAACGCTTTTTACTTGATTGGGCAATAAGGCCAAGTGCAATGGAAAGAGCTTTAAGCTCAGCGTGGAAAATTGACAGTGGAGGTGGTAGGCTCATGTTAAAAACAGATTTACCCATAATGGCTGCAGCTCCAATTTTATTGTCTTCTTTCGAACCGTCTGTGTAAAGGGCAGAACGGTCCGAATATTTATCCTTTATCTCTCTAAATTGGTGAAGGAAAAAATCAGGCTCGTTAGATCCCTTCGTGTTAGTTGTCAGCGATTTATCTACTGTTGGGGTTTTCAATTGCCATGGGGGAGACCCTGGCACAGTCTCAACCGCCACGTCATTCAAGTTAGAGCATGACCCATCCAGCGATTCTCTGATACGCAGACCGAACGAAGGGATAGCATTCGGCCTCTCATAAAAATGGATATTTCCAAAATTAAAAACAGCATCAAATGCAGGATTCTGGGGGTTTGACTTTAAACGTAAGCCATATTGAATGGCTAGCTGCTGCCTCCGAACCTCAAGCGGAGCCTCGTTGGCTTCTACATGTAAAATGGGGATGGGGGAGGTTCGGAGAGCCCCGAGGCAAAGCCTCAGAGCCTGATTTTGGACTGTCTCCAATTTTTTTTAAATAAGAGCGACGGGCAGCACCATAGATAAAAGAGCCATAGTCCAACTTGGAGCGCACTAGTGACCGGTAAAGCCGTAAAAGGACTTTCCGGTCCGCGCCCCAATCAGTATTGGACAACATCTTTAAAAGATTGATTGCTCTAAAACATTTCTTACGGAGGTAAGAAATGTGAGCTTTAAAATTGAGCTTCCTGTCAAAAATTATTCCAAGAAACTTGGTTTCTTCCACCACAGGAATAACATTGCCATCAAGGGTGAGAACTGGGTCTGGATGGATATTTCTTTTGTTGCAAAAATGCATACAGACAGTTTTTGATTTCGAGAATTTAAATCCATTTTCATCCGCCCATTTTTGGATGTTATTGAGGCTAAGTTGGAGCTGCCTCTCAATTGTGCTCATATTTTTCGATTTAAAATAAATAAAAAAATCATCCACGTAAAGTGAACAATCCACACCTGGCTTGATGACATTAACTATACTATTAATTTTGATATTAAAGAGAGTAACGGATAAAATACTTCCCTGTGGGACCCCCATCGCCTGATCACAAGTATCAGAAAGGGTGGTCCCAGCACGGACTTTAAAAATTCTGTTATCAAGAAAATTTTTGATAAAAACAGGCATGCGGCCTTTAAGGCCCATACTGCTCAAATCCGACAGGATTCCATGTTTCCATGTGGTGTCATAGGCCTTCTCCATATCGAAGAAGACCGACACCACATGCCCCCCCTCACAAAGCCGTCACGTACAAAACTTTCAAGACGGACCAGGAGATCTGTCGTGCTTCGTGTGTGACGGAAACCGCTCTGGTATCTGGAAATAAGTTGGTTTCTTTCAAGAAACCATACCAGGCGGCTGTTTATCATTCATTCAATCGTTTTACAGATGCAGCTCGTTAAGGCAATGGGACGATAGTTCGCAGGAATGGTGTTATCCTTCCCTGGCTTGGGTATCGGGATAACTATAGCCTCTCTCCAACCATCTGGGAATGTTCCAGATTCCCAGATTCCATTAAAAATGTCTAAAAGTACTTGGAGTGATTCCTCTGGAAGGTGTTTTAAAAATTGATAGTGTACATCATCGGGTCCACTAGCTGTGTCATTCGATTTATGTATCGAATCTTCCAACTCCTTTAGTGTAAAAAGAGAGTTGTAATTTTCAATGTTATTTGAATTAAAATTAGGAATGTTTCGTTCCCGATGATGTTTAAATTTTTGAAATTTGGCACTATAATTATTGGCAGAGAAATTCTTTTGGAAGGCATCGCCTAGAGTATTGACAATGTCCTTCAAATTGGAGGCTTTGGAACCATCTGGTTTAACCAGATGAGAGAGTGTTGTCATTTTGCTTTCCCCTAATCCTACAAACCATGTCCCATGCCTTTTTCGTGGAAGTCTTGCTGTTTAATTTCGAAACAAAATCGTGGCAAGACTCATGCTTGCTGCTTTTGATGACGCGTCGAGCTTTGGCTCGGGCTACTTTGTGCAGGTTTTTGTTGGCCTCAGTGGGCCGCATTTTGAACCTGTACAGTGCCCGTTTGCGCTCTTTGACAGCGTCACGGCATGCATCAGAAAATCATGGTTTATATATCCGTTTAGAATCTGTCGAGGATTTCGGTACATTTTGTGTGGCTATATTAATTATTGATTGTGTAAAAAAGAATACCGGATCTTCATCTATATTTTCTAAAGTATCTTTGTTGATAATTTCCCTGCACATATAATTCAGTTGGCCTTATGAAGATTCCAATTGGATACTCGCTCAGCAGGCATAGGCCTATTGATGTTTAAAAATATTGGGAAGTGGTCACTTCCACATTGGTCCTGACCAGTTTCCCAATCAAATTCCATCAAAAGGGATGGAGAGCAGAGGCTGAGGTCTATGGCAGAGAATGATCCGGTTCCAGGATGGAGATAAGTTTGAGATTTATTATTTAATATAGCAAGATCATTTTGTATGATGAAATTTTCTATTTTTTGACCACTGTCGTTGGTGTCCTCACATCCCCATAAATCGCTGTGAGCATTGAAATCGCCAAGCAGCAAAAGTGGGGATGGAAGTTGACTGATCAAATGATCAATGTCTCTCTGTAAAATCTTGTAGCTGGGTGGTAGGTACAGAGAGCGCAAAGTGATGGTTTTGTGGAGGGTAATACTAATGGCTATAGCCTGAAGAGGAGTGTCAAGAGGAATGGGTTCATGGGGGACACCGTGTTTAACAAGCACAGATGCCCCTCCCACAGCTCTTCCGTCTCTTTGTGATAAAGATGTTTTATTATACATGTTATACCCTCTCATTGACATTTGATCAGTCTCCTTTTAGAAAGTTTCCTGGAGGCAAACAGCAGTAGGTTAATGGTCATATAGAAGAGATTTCAATTCATCATAGTTGGACCGAAATCCTCGACAATTCCATTGGATGATTTTATGTGCCATCAGGGGGTTTATGTGGTGGTCTGCCAGTCCGCCTTGGACTGGATGGCACAGATTTTGGTTTGGAGGACGGCCTCATAGTCTACGTCCATATCCTCCAAACCCCCAAACTTATTTAAAACCCTGACAGGATCGTCAGCTCCCTTCAGAGGCCTAGTTGATTTGGTTTTTTCTTTGCTTTTACTTCTATTATTGGGAGTTGATTTTGTTTTATTTAAATTTTGAAGCTCAGGAGGGCTACATTGAATTGAAATGTCTTTAGCAGTGGCATTAGTGACAGGCAGAGAGATCAAGGTCACGCTTGAAAGTTTTCAATCCTTGATACCATCTTTACCTAGGGGTGCGATTTTAAAGAAGTTTATAGTTCCTTGTGGCTTAATTTATTGGCGAACTTTTCATACCAAATGTCATGATAAAATATGCATATTTCGCCCCGTAGCCCCTACTCGAAAATTTGTGGTAGTGTTTTACAACATTTTTCAATCGCTTATAACTTATGCAATATTCAATGGAGGGTCATAAAAATTGGGTCGAATGTTGTTAGGGGCAGTGGCTATCGAAATATAAGTTTTTTTATGGATGTCGATGACGTCACTTACGGTAACCGAGTAAAACAACGTAACGTGGTCGTATTTTAAAAATGTTTGCACCTGAATAATGCCCATGCACTACCTAACTTGTAACTTATTCATCTAAATGTATATTTATGATAGTTTATCACAAACTGACCCTAAAGTTTAAAAACGCCCCCCAAAATGCATTAACACCCCGATATGTTTAATAATATAGGGACGATTTTGAAAATTTTTACATGAATTTGTAGGTAACTTTTCTGGTAACATTTCTAAAGCACCATAACAAAAGATCACTTGAAAAATCTACCATATGCGTTCGAGGGTCACAAAACGTGGGTAAAATGTTACCAACGAGAGCGTCAACCGAATTATAATTCGATTGGAGAAGTCGCTGACGTCATATCCGGTCACGAACGCATCAAAGTTAAAATTCGACTTAAATGTGAAGTTATCGCGTCGTTTCTCTGTCGCGAATGGTCGTATTGTGAATTTATTTGCTCGAGAAGGAAGCCCATTCAATTCTGAACTTAGTGTATAATTTTCTGCTCTAAATATCCGACAGTTTTCTCACAAAGGGTGTCATTGGGTGTCATTTCTGCTGTCTCTTGCTAGCAACAGCCGATCTGTCGCGCTGCACAAATGTCACCGCGGCACAACGCTCGCTCGGCGCTTGCGAGGCTTGGCTTTCGTGGGAACTTGGCTAGTCGCAGCAAGGACCATTCCAATTGATTGTCAAAATGTATGTAGGTTATAGAGCGCGTTTACTCTCTGCTTCATTGTAACATCTATGAACATCACTGATGTTATTGCTTACACTAACAACCATAATTATAGTGGCAGCCAATTTGATATTATTTAACGTGCGTGGATACAATAGTCTACTTGCAAGCATCGTTAGAAAACACTCCAAACCCCTTGAATTGGGCGATTCCAACCAGTTGTGGAGCAAAGAAACTTCGCCTCTGACAGCGTCCGCGCTGTTTATAACTTTCGAGCTTTCACACCCGCGCTGTCTAAGGTGGCATCGGATCATCATAGCACCAGGGGCGAGTGCCTTGATTTATTCTTTTCCACATTTGTTTTGGAAAAGTTCCTTAGCATGTGAGGATTTTGTACGTGCAAGTCTGACAAAATTATTATTGTTAGAAACCCCAACAGGATAGGCATTATGTCATGTTGCGGTTTGTCAGGTTGGCGGTAGCTTAATTATACGTCCGCGTAGGGCTAAATCACATCTTTCTTTGAAGCAGAGAAAGTTTGGAAAAATAAAGGTTCGATTACTCAGATATTTCCTATAGTTTACATAGTAAGAATATCTCCTCAAAAAACACCCGCTTTGTTGTATTCTGAGTATCATGACAGAGTTCTTCCGTATTTGTTAAAAAATACGGGATGGAGAGAAGAGGTGAGTTTCCCAAACAATGCAGGTCAAATAGTTCATTGGGATCTTCCAATAAGCAGGGTTGATAGATTCAACGGTAGGACATAAATTATTTAAAAAGCATGGCAACAGTTTCACTCACACACGCCAAATGGCTGT
Source organism: Urechis unicinctus (assembly GCA_034190875.2). Taxonomy (NCBI): domain Eukaryota; kingdom Metazoa; phylum Annelida; class Polychaeta; order Xenopneusta; family Urechidae; genus Urechis; species Urechis unicinctus. The sequence goes on along the minus strand of CM067354.1, from coordinate 75,506,926 downwards.
TAATCGTGCAAATGACTACAACAGTCCAATTGAATTTGTAAATCAGGTTAATTCTATATCGACTAACTTAAAAAAACGTGACCTACTTAGACTCGCCAACCTTTGACAAAGTCGCAATATGAAATCTCCCAAGGACGCGGATTGATGTTTTCTGCAGTTGTAAGCACATTAAATTTGATTCACTTTATTATGATATCAATGTATGAGCTACGTTAACATTTTTATTTATTTCAGCTTCGTGCCTCTATACGGTCAATTATGGTGCCTACTTAAGGAGGGGTAAATATGTGTTATATGGTGTCTACTTAAGAAGGGGTAAATACGAGTACGAAAGGATAAGTAGTCAAGGGTTAAAACTTACTAAAAATTAAACCCAGTAGTATTAATTGAATTATATTAATTGAATTATACGAATTGAATTATGTATAATAATTTGAGAATTGTATGGTCTAAAATCTATAGAAATGTCCAATCTCTCTTACATATCCAAGTATCTTGGATGGATTCACCCTTTCAAACAATTCTGAAAGGTTTTGAACCCGGAAGAAGCGATTTCGGATCAAAATCAAATCAGCACATTCGATGAGAATGTGCTTGACGTTGTAGGCACATTCACAAGGAATACATTCAGAGATGGGCTCATCCCTTAGTAGAAAGGCACGAGTTGTATAGGTGTGTCCTATACGAGCGCGAGCAAGAATAACCTCTTCTCTTCGGCTCTCTCTGCAGCTGTGTGGCCAGATTTCGTGAAGTTTGTTTGGAATGGATTCATCCCACTGGTCCAGCCATTTCTGTTTACAAAATTGGAAAACCTGAGGTTTAAAGTCTGTAAAGGGGATCTTGGTCTCAGACACTGGATCATGTAGGGCCCCTTTTGCAGTCCTGTCCGCTCTTTCGTTGCCTGGGATGTGACTAGGTACTCAGACAAACACAACGTTTTTTCCCCAGCATGGATAAACGAGTAAGATTTTCTAAAATATCAACAACAATATGGCACGATAATAACTTGTTCCCAATTGCCTCCAGGGCAGACAAAGAATCACTAAAAATTGTAAAATCTTCATGGGTATGGTGAGCAATAAGGCCCAATGCCATCCTTATTTCGGTGACTTCGGCTATAAAAGCAGATGCTGCACCAGGCAGTCTTTCCTTGTCGGTCAGAGGTTCTAATACGACTCTTTGGATCCGTCGGTATAAATATGTATGTTGTCTTTGTGTTCCGGAAGAGTCTAAGAGGAAGCTCTTTGTGTGCAAAGTACTGAATGGTAGAAAATAACCTACCCTACTGTAAAGGTACATATTGTAGCCTTCATCAGTCCCAATAAGTCCATAACAAAAACTTCCGTTGATTTAGTTGATAGAATTAATTTGTCTCTCGGTTAATGAGCGCTTTAGTGGAACAATGATCGGTTTTCATGGGCTCTTGTAGAAGGATAAGGTTATAAAGACGGATCTGGACCGAGTGATGACATGTGTCGATATCAATTAAAATGCGTAAGAGCATATACGCGTCAGCAATCAATGGTTTTCGAAAGGTATCAACATGTAAAGACAAGGAGTGCTTGTAGCTGCGGAGCTGTGAAGCACCATTGCTTGACGACAAAACAATGCTTACTGGTCGCCCAATGGCAAACAGCTTTGCAGCGGTCCCTGATGATGAAGACTTTTGTGTGCACGTATGTCGGCTGCTAAACCTTATAATATGTTGGTTGCAAGGCGATTGCCTTGTAACCAAGGTTTCATTGTCATTTCCGTTAAAGCACATTGTAAATCGGCTCAGTCGAATTCACTTTTACTTATTCATACCTTATAGCGATGCTACATCGCCTGTGCTACAGTCCAGATCGCTTGGCGTGTTGATCGATTGTCGGTTGTGCCCTATGGACTGCGCAGTTAATTGTGTTGATACCCCAATAATCATCGATCACTATGGATGGCTTCGCCGCTACATCCAAGATCAATCGCATGGTCTATCCAAGTTAATTGCCCGTAGATTTGGTGATCATGGCAACGTACACGGAATGAAATTGTATGAAGAGAACTATGAATGCTGCGACAATGTTACGGTATATATATATATATATATATATATATATATATATATATATATATATAGATATATATATATATATATATATATATATAGAGATATAGAGAGATATATATATATATATATATATATATATATATATATATATATATATATATATATATATCTATCTCATATATATTCATATATATATATATATATATATATATATATATATATATATATATATATATATATATATACCGCTCTATACGCGCCACTTCTGCTGTTTAGTGGCTTGTGTAGATCAGCATTGTACCCAAACGCGATCAGACTAAGAACTTAGCCACCCCCATTAGTGTAAACGTTCGGCCTCACAGTCAGCATTTCACACGCTGCATCACCAAAGAAAAATCGTAATCGCTTGTTAGGGCGTAATATCAAAGAATGGGGCCAGTAACATTAACGGCAGTGAGAATATCGCTATTGATCACCATATTGATTTTAACTTTAGCTGTACTAGTTACCTGTCTTATTATTGTGATGCTGTTAACTGCTCCTATATTACTTTTGCCTTGATTATTTTTTCTGTTGCCACTTACGAATCTTTAGCTTACAAAAGCTGTGTAATGGTAGATATCTGGTAAAACGTTCCTAGAATAGTATTTATGCTATTGATTGGTTTGTTTACCGTTTTAATGGATATTTAAGCAATCCATCTTAGTCTTCTTCGAGATGGATTTCCTAAGCAGGATGTCAAATATCGAACAACTAAAATAGCCATTCGCGACCACTCGGCGCAGGTGTTGTGCTTTACTTGAAACACGCTCGCCGAATGAGTGAGATAATGTAGAACTTGTAACTGCCCCGTAACCATACAGATAACGTGCTCATACATAGTTATATGCGTCAATGAAGAGTGATTTGGGTATGCGGAGTGATATGGATAGTTTCGTTAGCTTACCGATAAGACCACTAACAGCAGTTTACATGAAACGTAGCACATTCATAAAACTCGACTGACACCTTACCACATCTAAATCACGTGCATTGCATGTCAAGCGTGATAAAGTTCAGGCTCATTAGTTGGATCGGATTTGTGTCTACCAATCATTTGCAAATGAGATGACGTCGACTTTATTAATTGCAAAACCATAGGGAAATTTTTGCAGCACCCAAAATCGATAATATTAAAGTTTTTGTTAGGCCAGCTATGACAGGCATTTGTACTGCGGTGAATGCATTTAAAATTACCATTAATCAGGTCATATATGAAAGCTATTCATTAAGACAAGCCAACACGCTTACATTGTTGCCTTTTTATGGAGCGCATTATGTGGCAACTTATATTTTCACCACGTTCGTTTTTAGTTTTCATTGAGTGCTGCTTAAACGACGACCCCACTATTTTGACAACATCAGTAAGGCGTTGTCTATTGTTCACCACTCTTGCGTCGGTATCGGAAGGCCGAACGACATCATAGAACATGCAGACCGGGCAGTTAACCTCCGTTTATCTTACACGGGGGCGCAGCAAAAAATAGAACCTATATTGAATGGTCTCTTTAGGGCAACAAATTACGGGTTGTGTTACCACTGCAACCGTTATCATATCACAATTGCAAATATTTGCTCTAGTTATTGCAGGTAGATTGTGACTATTGCATTGTTATAACGTTAGCCAAACGGAATCAGAGCAATGCCTTCCATCTCTACGGTGGCCAATACTTCATGTAAATGAACGAATACTTGTAACTGTTGCTGCTGGGTATTTCTGCACGAGACTGTTCTCATTTAGGGACCCATCCGGTAAGGATGCCGGTCATGCTGATCCTGTGCGTGCAAACGAGAGGAGTGAATGAACTCCCTTATGAGATGTTGCTGTATCCTTTCTAGTTAACAATTTGCGAATCCACATTCAAGTATATCACGCTTTCGGATACTTTAATGATCCTATATTATGCTTTATTCTAAGTGATTGTAATTATACATTCTACATGTGTGCATAAGGCTGGTTATGAGCAGCCTATCGAAAAATATTAAATGTAATATCAACATTAAACCATCGGACTAAAAGCTACAGCGAACAGTAAGCATATAGCTTACTGCTATTCACTGCAACGGCCAAAGAATTCGAGTGAGTGAGTGAGTGAGAATAGGGTTTAACGGTACACCAACACGTATGTGTTATATGGCGCCTAGAAAGGTTAATAGATAAGTTTGACCTGATTAAGCAGCCGCCTTCTAAGATAAATGGAAAAAGAGGGACAGTGGATGATGCTGAAAAAGATAAAAATGCAAATAGTATCCTAGGGCAAGTCACCACCAGCCGATTGACTGGACCAGGTCATTCCAGCCTCTCGTCTAGGCGAAATCCGGGCCAGAGTAGTGTCCTGCAGATACGGCCGTCAAAAGGACAGCTCCACTCAACCACTTGGATCCCATCGTCTACTGACACGAGTCGCCCACGGCCAACAGTTTGCCTCCTATAAGTCGCCTCTTACGACATGCAGGAGGATACAGTGGGCCTATTCTATACCCGGACCCACAGGGGGAGGGATTGGTTGAAGCCCCAGGCTTCCGCCTTGGGCTGTTAGGGGCAGATGTGGGTTTAGAGGGAAGACGGACACTGTCAATGTCCATCTCCTCTAGGCTGCCGAATTTATGGTGTAATTTGATTGAATCCTTAGATCCCTTAGGTCTAAGATTTTGATTTTTAACTTTAGTAATAACAGTTTCATTTTTTTTGGCTCGTTTCAGAGGTTTTTTATAAACAGTTGAATGGACAGGAGGACTGCACTGTGTTGATATGTCTTTAGCCTTCTTGGTAATGGTAGCAGATTTTGGCACATCAGTGGTCACCATCTTTGGCTGGGCGCTGCCATTCGTAGTCGGTCTGGGTGTCGACTGACACTGTGGCCTTTTTGACAGCGCTAGCATAAGAGGGTTTGGTGCCCTGTTGCGCCTCCACTATCTTGCGTGCCTCAGGGAACGAGATGTCTCTGGTGTGTCGGATCGTTTGGATTTCTTTCTCCTTGATCCATGTAGGACACAACCGAGAGAATTGATGCATTTGGTGGTCTGCTGGCAATCATCTTCCTTATGGTCCTCCTGTCCACACTTTGCACATGCAGCTGATCTTTTGCAAGTGGAATAACTATAGCCGTAACGTTGGCACTTGAAGCAGCGAAAGGGTTTTGGGATGTACGGATACACGGAGACATTCAAGTATCCGACCTTGACAGCTTTTGGAAATTCAGAGCTGTCAAAGGTCAGGATAACCGTCCCCGTGGCTTGTCGAGTCCCACCGCGGTTCACAGTGATTTTTTTGGCATCTATTTAGTATTAATTTCTGTGGTTTTAATTCCTTAGTAATCTCGCTGACCTCGCAATCTTTCAAATCGAAGCATCTTATCACTCCTCTTTTGGCGTTGAGGGTTCGGTGAGGGGTGACTTGAATTAGAATACCCGCGAGAACTACTGATTTCAGTAAACAACTCGCGTGGCTGGGTCGATCTACTTCAACAAGAAAGTTGCCAGACTGGATTTTGCTTATGTTTTTGGCGACACAAGCCAACCCCTCAATCCCTTTACCTATGGCAAAAGGGCTTAGAGCTGTTAACGGTCTCTCCTGATCGGAAGGAGCTACGAATCTACGAACTACGAATCTTGGCCATGATGAATATGCTTCTTTATCAGAATCCGTGTCCGAGTCATTAGGTCGATTCCGTTTGGAAGACAATCTTTCCTGAGTTTGTTTTTGAGCCATGATATTATGATAAAATTTCTTCACTGGTGCTCCCCACCCACCATGGAGCCCAACATGGGGGCGTCAGCGGTGTGCGGCTCAACCAGCACACATGACGCCAGGGATACACCAGTGCAATTCTCAAATTAATAGCAAACAGAGCTGTTCGCATATCAACTCGATTGACCTGTTAAGCAGCCGCCAAGGATAAATGGCAAAGAGAAGGAAAAAACTATGTGAATGAAAACGGATGACAACATGGAAGTGAAATGAAAAAGCAATAAGTAATGAAAACAATTATCCCTTGGCATGTCACAACAAGCCGATTGAGTAAGTAAGTAAGTAGGTATAGGGCGTAACGGCACACCAACACTTATGTGTTATATGGTGCCAAGAAAAAATAATAGATAAGATTGACCTGATTAAGCAGCCGCCTTCTATGATAAATGGAAATGGATATGGAAAAGATAAAAATGGAAACGATTATGCTAGGACAAGTCACCACCAGCCGGTTGACTGGACCAGGCCATTCAAGCCTTTCGTCTAGGTGAAATTCGGGCCATAGTGGTGTGTTGCAAATATGGCCCTCAAAAGGACCCCTTCGCTCAACCATCAGGAACCCATTGTCCACCGACACGAGTCGCAACCCACGGCCAACAGGTTGCCCCCTATTAGTCGCCTCTTACGACATGCAGGAGGATACAGTGGGCCTATTCTACCCCTGCACCCACAGGGGGGAGGATGTAGGCTCAAGAAAGTTGACCTCTCATTTAATGGTTAAGGTCCTGTGACGGTTTATGTGAAAGCTTCCCTCATACTCGCAATACAAAATACAAATACAAATGAATTGGATTCTGTTTTGTATTAATACCATTTTGGCTCAATTGGTTTGAAATGACCCTGGTAAACATAAAATCTACCTATGAATATACTGATAAATATCCTCACAATTATTAAATATGCAAATTTGTAGATTTAAAAGGGAAAATATGAGGCCTGAATAAGAAATATTTTTTCGGGTTTCAGATTCTATTTCTGAAGGCGAGTTATCCGTGCCTTCGTGCTTTGACTGTGAGTAAATATTATAGTTAATAGTAATGTATTGCTAAGATGTTATGTTAATAAGATGTTTCAACTTATTGTATAATCTTATTATTGTCGGACTGTGGGCCCACATATCTTTGTAGTTATGGCTTACAGTTGCCAGAACGTTCAGTAATCAAGCCTGGGTTGCCTGTTTCGGTGTCTGAGGAGCCTGATGCATCCATTGAATTGTTTCTAGTAAAGAAATAAGTTGAATAATATGCTGTATCTGAATATAAAAATACACAGTACATATTTCATACTATTGAATATCTGTAGGTAGTAGTAACAAAAATAAAAGCTGAATATGTTTTCAGATTTGCCTGACTCCCATGAGCTATTGGAAAATCATGGTATGTCCCTGTTGTTAGCCTAAGTCATAATAAATGCATGTCCAGCGTCCCAGCCAAAATAAACGCTCGCATACTGGTGCAGTCTGACCATTGAAAATCTTTTTGTATTGAGTTTTTACATAGTCACACACTCAACTTATCTGATAATTGGCAGGTGCAAAAAATAAAGGTGATTTATAACAGTGTATAGAAGTGTATGCTGTTTCAGTTACAGAAATCAAAGTCTGCTGGGACCAGTATTCCTGGGTTTCTAGGGTACATGAAGACTCCCATGCCTAGTCTGAAGGTATGAGCATAAAGAGTGTCCACAAATCATCCTGACTATTTATCATTATAATTAGGCGGTCTTCTAGCAAATCACCTGACTTAGACAAGTCGTGGCTATAATTAATTTGTAATGTAACAACGTAAAGAACCAATAAACCCATATCTCTTGTTTAAAGAACAAATATCGATGCGAATACATAACCCAATTGATATTGGTATAGCTTATATCATTTTTAGCTGGAAGTGTGCATCAAATGCGATTAACATTGACCCAGCATCGGATTATTGAACTAAGTTTGTATGGGCAAATAGTGTCCAAGCAAGTGGATGGGCTATGTATGTGTTAAATTTTTAGCTGGGGGCGCAGTTAGCTGGAAACGACTATTGACGGGAACAATTCTGATGATTTCCACGTCTAAAGGCTCCATCGTCTCTCGATCTTGTGCTGTTTATGGCATACCTAAGAGGGATATGCTTGGAACTTATATTATTCCAACTAGAACAGCAGTTAAGGTCTTTCGACGTTGTCTATTATTGCGCGAAAACGGAAGTAAATGGTCCAACGGACTTAAGTATACGCATAATAGCCATGCAGTATTGTGCTGTCTTCTTGCACACTTTAGACAATTCTGCTCGTCCAGCTGCAAGACTCTCTGAATTATAGGTGAAAGACGTCTGATTGACTTCCTTCTAGAAATCTCTAAACTCATTCATTTGCTTATATGGTGCTGTAGACAAACAGCATTATAATATAAAGCCACAGCTGTCACTGTTGTATTGCAATGGCTGACATAGACGTAGCTTCTGTAACTCGGCCAACTGATAAGATTATCACCACTTCTGTTCTCACATTCATAGACATCACTTGCTCTTTCTATTCTCATGACGGAACATGATGCAAATAGAAGCTAATCTAATGCTTGTACTAGTTTGAATGTACTAGTTTGAATGTTTGGCAATGTATCAGACATTTGAAGAGGTACTGAATAAGCTCATAGCATCATTCGAATTCTTTTAGATGTCGATCCTTTACATAACTTGCAAATAGCTGAAACCGCTGAGCAGGAGGCACCAATCACCACAAACTCACACTGAAGAGTCGGCGGTTTGAATAATCACATAATGAGAAGGTTTAAAATTTTCGCTTGAACCCTTAAAATTCCGCTTTATCGATTTTGCATCTTAATCATATTCTAGGCAACTTTCAAGCTTGGTCAAAATTGCGTTTCTTGAAACGCGAAAGCACTGCCTAGTTTTGGTTTTGCGGAATTGATATAATTTCAGTGCAGATATGGTTTTGTAAAAAAATGACAAATCGATGACAATATATCGAAGCATAGCATTATGAACTGGATCATCAACGTAGTTGGTGGATATTGTAGGTGGCATCAAGTTGTGGCATATGTAAAAGCAGAACCAAGCGACTTAATCAATTGCTTGCAAATACACATTAAGGTAGGCGCTTACTACACTACAAATAACATCTAAGCACTTATATCAACTCTCAAAGCGTTTCCGAGAATAGCTCAAATAATGAGATGTCCGATCGTTGCCATTATTTATGTTAATGTTGGTCAATCAATTGGAGGGACTACTTTATTTTAAGTTGTTTGGTCCCGTACAGGCCCACAGAGCCCATGGAGAATAGCGGAACAAGAACTATCTTCAGACACGGGCGTCTAACGGGTTTAAACCCGTAGAAGGCCCATGTGCAGTAGTGCGGGGCCCATTCGGGGCCCATGTGGGGCTCTGTAAGTGCCCTTTAGGGGCCCTCTAGGGGCTTGCACGTTTTTTACGGGTGCTCTACGAGTACGCAGGTCGTTTTCGTCCCTTCGACCCTTTATGGGCTCCCACTGGCCCAGTACGTTCCATGCATTAAATACGGACATGTTATTGTGTCCTTGCGGCGCATATATAATCGCCAACGTTTGGAGCACCAGGGTTCCAGCCCAGTGCAAACTGCCAACATGGTGTGATCATATGGAACTAAATGGTTTAGTAAGAAGTCTGGGCTTTTATTGATAAATAGGACTTTGCTCAGGACGTTGTAATCAAATAGAATAAGCGCGTAGCCAAGACCACGCAATTGATCACAACGCATGCTTATAATTAGACGTAACATGTACATATTACCCATAATTCGCCTTGATTTGGCTGTGAGACTAATGGCGTATGAGGAAGATTCGTCAAGTATCGGTCACCTGTTGAGCAAAGGTATGATTTCTGAGTTTGTCACCATTCTTCTAAGACATTGTGATAAAGCATGACTCATATCTTTCATCATGACAAAATATTTCCCTTATGTCATTCGAAATAACGAGCAGTTTTATCAGCCGCATTATCCAGCCGTAATGGCAACGTTGGTACAACAGTAAGATGGATTATTATACTGATCATAGTTTACACGCAATCTCGGGTTACAAGAGTCCCAATTTGGCGAGGCAAAACCTGCTCGCACAGCAAATGCTGATATAAAGGTTCCAATAAATCATCCGAATTCCACCGGCAAAAATATCCGCAAATGTCAATTGTAATGGCTAGTGAATGAAGGCTATGGTTTTAATTTGTTTGTTATTATTTTATATTTCCGTTGCAGCAGGCCAAAATAGCCGCACGCTACCTAAGTTAGTGATTGCATATCTCATAATCAAACGACCGGGATCAATATAATTCCGAATATCGCAATAACGGTACTCTGTTTGAGAGGAGGTGGGGTCGAATGAAGGGGCGGGGGGTGACTAATTGGGCGAGATTTAATACTATAAGTCGGTTTAGGCCTGAGCGGTATTAACATGGCCCTGTCAGCCTGAATCTGTTAGCAATATATCCGATAACAACTGCATAAACTAAACATGATAAATGTAAAAAATAAGGTATGCCACGATTATAGCATATCAGGTCCGATGGTAATTCACAATCGTTCACCGGCCACTCTGATACTGTCTATATCGGCCGCCCAATAATTTAAGCGTAAAAATTAAATAAATTCAAAGTTATGTTGGTTGAAATTTCTAGGCTCCAACTACTATATGTGATTAGTGCTTTCAAATGTCATCGTGTTCACGTTTCACATGTATCAAGCAAATGGCGTAACCATGAGACCATCAACCTTCCATACGCTAATCGGTGTTGTACACTACCTTATAATGACAATATGTATCCGCAAATGGCATTTATATTCGCTTATAACCACGCCCGTGTGCACATGATAGTACTTTTGGCGATGCTAACCTAATACGTCGCTACAACGTGAATATTATTATCGTAACATACTATTGGTGAGTTGCAAATATTAACCAGCGGGGTTAAATGTCGACATCAGCGGCCACCCTTTTTTGTTTTTATTCAAATCCAAAACAAACGAGGACAATGCTTGATCAGTGATTTCTGTTAAAATTTCCCACACTAGGCATCTCAGAATTTTGTCGAATTTTGGTCCCCTCCACACCCCCACCCCCTCTACGCACGTTCTCGTTTCCCGATATCTTGCTGATCAATGAAAAACAATAAATAAATCGAATCATCTGTGAAGCAAATAGGCGGCTCCGCTAAATTGTATTTTGGCACCCCATCACTCTTCTCCACTCTGCGCTCTATCCATGCTCAACAAATGCCCACGTGCTGTCGACCATATAAGGAAGTGCTTTTAATTGGTCTTGCATTATGTATTTCCCGAAATCATGGTGTTTGCCTTACGTATAACGTATTTACGTATTATATCCCACTGCGTCCCGACTTGTCGGTTTTGACATCACATCACGTTTTTTGTAGCGAGAAAATACATTCCGTCAACATTTATCACATGTATTGGCCTCGTGTACGCTTGATGTTGCAAACACCTGATCTATATGCCTAAGGACTGCCCTCACGAGAGTGCTCCTTGATTACAAATGAGAAAATAGTAACAATGTTGTGCAAACGCATTATAATCTGCTTATTAATGTTCCCCTGGTGATGCATCAAACACTACGTCGAATTAGCCTTGCCTATACATAATTGTGGTAAGATAGGGGTGTAAATCGAGTACTTATGACAGAAGCTGTATCTTCACTCAATGATATAAATTACCACTTGATGTCAGAAAGTATTTTATGTGGTGTATTTAATAAGTAAACACTACTTTATGGAGCCATAAATATATCCATGTAATTAAAACAGATACGTCAGCTATCGCATGGTTTCGCAGCGCTAGCCAGTGCCCAATTACCTTCTTCCCATCTGTAAAGTATTGATGGGGAATCATAGTGCAGTTCATTCTCCTTGTCGATTTGATAACTGAGTTCTTTGATATGACCATAAAGTATTTGCGCTGCTTTACCTCAGTAGAGCTGTTTCATTTTCAGCTCAGCATTATGACCTACAACTACCTGATGTTACAAAAAGCCGAACAGCCGAACCTGCATCTAGTCAGTGTTTTTTTCAGCTCTCAGCAAATAAACACCACATGGCATAAAATTCTACTCCAGCCTCAACTCCAATAGTGTTTCCGTATTACACAATTTACGATCATAAAGCGCGCACTGGGGATGAATACCTCAGTTTAATATAGGAATAGGTGGTGATAAATTGTATAAAAGACAAACTTCATAGAGGAAAAAACAGCTAAACCGTCTGAGATATGGCACGCAAGTCGTTAGCTAACAAATCAATCCGCAGGTGTCATGACTTATTTGTTTACTGAATCAACCAATTATCCTTGCACAACTATTTACTGACACTACCGGCACCATGTTATAAACACATATAGGAATTTGCCCTACCATATATAAAACAATATACAAATATGATATATAGGAGGATGAATACTCTCAAAAATATTTTAATTTTATATACATTGGTTGATGTGTGTTACTGCCTCCTGAAACAAATATAAAATGGAAGCAATGATAAACGGACCCGTGCAATTTAAGTACAGTAACTGATTAACATCGCCATGGATACATCAGTTGCAGGAGTGAGTGATTCGATAGTTGTCAAGCGCTATTGATGACAACAGAATATTTTACACGTGTTCCAACTCCAAAAACAAGGCAATATGCGTGTCCGTTTTCATTGGATAATCGATCTTCCCATTGTTACATTACCAATTGATGAGAGACAGGACAGAGCCTGTAATGACAATCAAAATATCAGCTTTCCCAAATATTCGCCGTTCTATCTATGTAATTGTGAATCTAATGACGTTTTTCACTATTCCTTTCAAGACATCTTGTCTGGTTTGTGCAGGATTTGTAGTATGCAATGACTGCTATCTTTCATCATTCCAACATTTTCTCCATGTCATTTGAAATAACGAGAGATTTACCAGCAACACGTCCTAGCTGAAATGGCAAGATGATGCGCCAATATGATGAATTGCGGAACTGATCATAGGTTAAGCGCAATCTCTGGTTACAGGAATCCCCATTTATTAAGGCAATACCTGCTCGCGCATTCCCGAAACAGACAATCCGAGCAGTATAGCTTTGTGTATTTGTTGCGAGCTTGATACCGTAGTCTTCATATGCGTCACTGCTTATGCATCCGACAAACACAGATCAGCGGTTAGCTGAACGATGTTGTTAATTTCACGAAGAAGTATTAAACACCTTATTGCATTTTGCATTGTCCCACCTGCCTTTGTAGTATTCATTTTCTCCACTGTGGCCTAACATTAAATCTTGAATTGGCCTTTAATACTGAATTTCCGAATCAATTGCCTGATATCGAAATCCTGTAACCGTATTGTATGTACACAACAGTTCATTGAATGTCCTAGAATGTACACACGTCAACTGTATTTACGCAATTATCATCATTCATCTGGACACTATAGATGATAGGTGTCGTTGAGTTTACACGGTTCCGCAAAGTCGTAGTTTACACACACACCCCACCCCCCTCACCCTAACTGCACCACCCGTGTACAGCGCATGACCACGTGCTCTGCTGTTCGACAACAGTATTATCTATGCATCGACCATATTGCAAAAGCCAGTGGGTCTGGGACCTCTAGCTTGTCGAGGTCAAATGCTAAGTTAATTGAATATTCCGTGCAGCAAATACGATGGAACACTTTTACGCGGGAAATAAGTGTAAATTTAGATCGATGGTCTAAGCCTATGGCACCTGTCATCGATATGGATAGATCTTGAAAGTATTTGCTATCGGAAATTACTTCCAGCCTACATATTTCGTTTAAGTTGCATTATTATGGTTGCAGAAACTTGTGGCAATAAAAGACATCCCGTTAACATTGATCACAAGGGTTTGGTCTCGTGCACGTTACAAACACCTGACCAACGTGCTATACAATTGCCCACAAATATATATATATATATTTACAAATATATTTAAATATATATATATATATATATATATATATATATATATATATATATATATATATATATATATATATATACATATATATATGGGCTGTCTACATATTGGGTGTGTATGCTAAAAGACAGGAAAGATAAATTAATCAGCACATGGGGTAATGCTGTCATGATCCCATTAACGAACATAAAACCTCCGACAGGATGCTATCAATTCACAATCACACAGAGCTTTGACATGACATCCGTCCTAAACAGCAGCGCTCATGTAAAAGCAAGTGGGCAATATTGACTTCGCCTGTCGTGGACCACTGAGTTAAAACATTATACGGCTATATTTCAGGCACGGTAATTATTTTAGAGATTTTGACTGAATAAAAGTATAGTTGATTTTCGAATGGGTCGACATGCGACGCTGACAATTGTTAAGTTGTCAAATACAATGGTCTATAACCGGCTAATTCACATTTGCTTGCTTCACGAATAAATGGGTTTGCGTCAACCGTATTTTTGAAATGCTCGAATTCGTATATGCTTGTTTATAATACAATTATTGTAAAGATTAGACATGCTCGTCCTTTGTGACGATTGCATTTTACCGAACGCATCTTCTCCCGGACTCGTCAGAGTTTACCTCACGTGTTGTAATAATACCTCTATCATCTGAAACCTCATTTATTTAGCACTATTATATTGGTGATACTTATCACTTATGCATGTGAGGCACAAAATAGCGTCGTTCGGAACATTTAGGTAACAATGTGAGGTTCAGCTTGGATACACTAGAGGCGCTTTTGTATCCTACGTCAGGCTGAGCTGTGTAATTGTAGAGACCTGCTCATGTGAGTCACCTGTGGAGTTTAATTCCTGGACGGGATAAAATACGTCATCCGGCTTAGATTAAGAGTTTGACTTAATATTGGGCCATAAAGTATGATCTATACATGTTGAGATAGCAGCTATCGAGAGATATTTACAGGAAAGAATCCTTAAATGTAGTTGCATTATCTGTGCTGGTTCATGCGGTATGCAGGGCCGACAACCGAAAGTTTATGCTAAGCAATGCAAGAAATATTCTGTACAGCCAATAGCCTTCTGGTAAAGGATTCCATGGTAGATAGAAATGTAGGAACACAAGAATATCAGAACACAGACAGCGACCGCGTCAAAGAATGCGATGCCAACGGTGCGATGATATAATCAATATCCACTACGCTGGAACGTACCCTTTGCAGATATATTCGCTTTCTGGCTTCTGTAGTCATTTCACGCTTACTTGTCTTACTTGTCTTTCAAGGTAGCTGTTTTACTAGTCTCATTTTTTCGAGCTAGGGTTTTGATAGAACCAATATATGAACTGAGTGGCATATGAGCAATCACATAGGATATCAATTCAGCGACATAAGTGTTAAATGCACCTTATGTAGTGATGCCTTCGATCATTTATATTATTATATTGCGTTTATCGCTTATAATTTCTTTGTGTAGTCTCAGATTTGCAATCGGCTGTACCCAATGTGTCACAGAACAATCCCGGTATTAGTCACGTTGTATTGCGGAAGAGTCATCCCATCTACGCAAAAAATGAATGCAAAAAAAATGATTAAGAAAAATATATCACTATAGGGGGGATTAAGGAAGGGAAAGAATACAATTTGACAGATTAACCACAAACCATCTGAAAAGCCATTCAGATGGGATGTAAATGAGCATGTAAACAAGTATAAGTGCCATGATGTGGTTTTATCTTGCATTCAATCATACTGAATTGTATCTTACGCCAATTACATCACATTGGCACTCAATCACAGATGCCAATTGTTTAAAAAGGATGACAATGAGTAAAAACTAGAGTTGAAGTCGCGGCAAGTAGTCACTGCTTTAAGGGTAAGAAAAAAATGCGCTACAACCGTGAACAGACGCTTACAAATTAGGTGAATATCACCCTCTAGATCTAGCCAACATTGTGAGCATGACAATACATGGGCATTTCGCATTGATGTGTACATGTCTTATATGATGAGATGCCGAGGCTGATACATCATCACATAATCAAATATCATGAATAATTTTCTAGGCCGCAATTTGCATTATAATCTGTCGTCACTCTACATTAATGCTTCATCCTAATAAACTGTGAAAGTTATGTGTATGAGCTGATATGTGACCAAACACATTATTCTGTATGATGCTGCACTCGCCCTTATCTTCTATACGACACGGAATATGTGTGAAATGTGCATTAGTATATGTAGTCCTAAGTAATGTTTTAACTGGACCGTGTTTGTATATCACTGCATAGATTAAGTCATACCAGTAGGTATGGCGTGGTGTGTAGCGAGTACCCCGGGGAACATAAGCGTATGCTATTCATTTACTTGCGCAGAATATAGTACATTGTGATTCTTGATATCACAAAATTGTTAAACGCTACCTGATACGTTGTAGCGATAACCGATCTATCATCGGCGCTCGTAATTCGTTGTTGGTGTTATGCACGCTTCAATGTTGGAAGCAGCCAGCTCTGTAGTATCTGACACGCTTTGTAGGAAAGTTGAAATGCAATCTGGATTTGTCGAGCCATATCAAAGCACTATCTACGAGTTGCAGTCATATGGTTGAAAGTCGTTATTCTACCTTCACTTTGATAATTCATGAGAGCTGGTGGGCAGCTCGTCCATCAGAATGCTGTACTCAAAGTAGGTTCCGACGCTTCAAACTTATCCGAATATTGATGAAATATGAATCGACGGCAGAAAAAGAAGCAGAGCAATTTACTACACGATTTAAAGTGTAACTGATCCAATGCTGTTGCCGAATTTGTCCAATAATGTTGCCCCTTGTTTTGCGGCGGTTTTGCCATTAATATACATATACCATTAGCGCTAATCTATATATCGGGTCGTTAAAGTACCCCTCCCTCCTCTCCGCACATCCCGGACACTAGCAATAATTGGAGATATCCAACTCTGCTTCAGACAGCATTGATCATGAGATGGTTTACAACCAATGAATGCAGTGGTTCTAAGGTGCATAATCTTACTTTAACACTGAATGAAGCTGAAATAATCAGTCAATCCGAGTAGTTTACATGACAAATTATTGACTACCTACAATATATAAACGTAGTTGCAGCTCGTGCGATTGCAGTTTAATGTGACTGAATGTGATGCCGATACGTTCTGGATTTTGTTATGCAAATGGTGCTGGGACAGGAATGGGAATTTGCATAGAAACCATTACGGGAATTACCGGGCGGACTGAGGGATAACATTTTGTTGTCGCGGTCCACGCGTCACAAATAACCACAAACTGCAAGTGGTGTATTGCCTGTGGTCACCACACCCGAACGAAGTATCATAGAAGATGCACAACGCCACTGACAAAATCCAACATTGGAAGAATTTCCAGTTTATATCCCGGTAAAACGTGCCGTCTGTAGATAATGTTTGATAGGGTTTGGTATGTTAGCCTCTGATATGTGCTTCCAATATCTTTATTGCATTGGATGCTACGCGGACGGTAAGACCATTAACTGAATGTTAACTGATGTTGATTAACGATTGCCAATTGCTTGTGTTCAATCGAGCTAATTACTTTACAACTCGGCCTAAAGTAACCGATCATGTATTGTTTGGAAATCTAACGTAACTAATCGGTTTGATATGTTACGTACAAATGTTAACTTGGCTTTTCCCATTTCTATAATGCAAATCTGGTTTTGATTTTCCAGAGCTAAGATGTCATAAGTTTATTCCATTAATTGGGATTGATAGTGTCTATCAACCCTTCGCCCAGGGTTAAACGGCCTGCTTCCAGTAATAAGGTCGTCTTGTATGATTGAATTCGGGTAAGGTTTGTATTTGGCTAGAATTTAGAGGCATTTCCATCGCCCGAATGGGGCACTTACTCGGATGTAATGGCCTATAATTTAAAAGAATTCGTAATTCGTTCTTTGATAACGAGGGAGCTAGCCCTTTTACATGCCGACTCGATAACGGATTTCTATGAGGTGATATAAAGCTGGGAAGAATATCATATGCATGGTCATCTGCCATTATATTTCTTAATTAAATGCCGCTGCAGGAAAACGTTAGAGCGAGGGCATAAATAGGGTCGATATTGGCCGGACTTTCAATTAAATACTTAGATATTGTAGGAAATATTGGCTCCGTTGGGATAGCGGTTTACTGCTCTCTCTCTCTCTCAATGTAACATGTAACAACTGTCCATTAAGATGGACTTCGCGATCGGTCACTTCTGTTTTGTACATCTGTTCAATTAAGTTAATTAGCGTTTCTACAAATCAAAACAGTTACTCTGACATCACACAGCATGTCTATCATGTTTAAACTGATATGCCGTCATTTATTACTTATCACGTTTAGAATCCATCATATCAAGTGAAATATGTAAATAATATACCTCATTATCTATCCCTGAAAATAAACTCAGACTTAGCCATTTGTTGACATGAATGCATGCTCAATAACAGGTCTGTCTAACTAGCCGCTATACTGAAGAGCAGGCGAACCATACGGAATGGTTTTCCAGCAAAATATAAAACAGGATTGTTCTATTCAAATACCATGGTGTTGTTATAGCAAAACATCGTGTTGCTTGGTACACGACGTAAAGCGCTATTTTAGCTACATCTTCTATACGGCCACCTCGCAATATCTCAGTTCTTTTGTTGTGACGCAGATCCGCAAAGATGATCAATTGCTGGGACTGTCTAGTCACCCTAGTGGATAATGAAATGATTTTTACCGATACTGGAATAATCATACATCATTGTATCAGCTCAGACCGCTATACTCCGTGGATTACCTTATGTGCATCACAAGGAAGATCAAAGTTAATTGCTCCTTGTGTTATCAATAATCCTGAAAACCTACTTTATGTATTACTTATTTTGAATGCTACAGTATAAATGCAAAGCTGAATTACTTAGCTTCTCTCATTCACCGACGATTAAAACATATATGGTTTGCATTTGGTAGATTGTTCTTCTTCTTTAGGCACGGGGAAGAACACAGGCATTAGTTACAAAAAAAAGACACATGGGTATGTCGCCAATCAAACATTTTGCTTCAAATGGCAGTTATTGGTTCTTGTATGACATTGTTTCCATAGCGCAGCATTTCACCTATCAATAAAGTAGGACACCTACTAAACTGACGCTAAACCAGTTTGTTGTATGTGTTAATTTACCGCTTTTTATCCTTAACTTTGCAACTAGCAATGGCTGATGCACGCTATCTAGCTATTGCACACCCCATGGAAGAGCTAATGCGGTCGACTGTATTCCAGATTACCACTTTGGTTTTAATTCGATTGATATTAGGTATCTAGTTACCAGGCTCTGCTAGGTAACAGTCGTAAGCCATCACTGCGGCAATTAAATGCAGGAGCGTTTTACCAGGGTTTTAAATTGCCAGACAACGTTAGTCTGTGAACATTATGCTCGGAATTATATGAATACCTCTTCCGTCAATCTATACCCTGGTCCATGC
This sequence comes from Urechis unicinctus, assembly GCA_034190875.2. Classification (NCBI taxonomy): domain Eukaryota; kingdom Metazoa; phylum Annelida; class Polychaeta; order Xenopneusta; family Urechidae; genus Urechis; species Urechis unicinctus. The sequence goes on along the minus strand of CM067354.1, from coordinate 75,487,610 downwards.
CCGAGCGAACGGGAGTGCAATCATAAATGTACATGCTTCAACACTGCTAAAAGCCCAGTAAAATTACGAAATAATAATAATTCACGCATGCACCTTTACTTGTACAATATTACCAGTCTTCATTTATGCCTCGTGAGATATTTTCAATTAAAAACAAACCTGACCTTGAGTTGCAATTATTATCCTGCAGAATATGACAATGGTAATGCAAAGATATCTATAACCTGTTTTATTACCAAGCAATCAATTCATGGTTGGTGTGTGTTCTTTCCTTTTCAGCATCAATCATAACCGACTCAAGAGGTTATCTTAGGTCATTTTTGGAAGGTAAAGTTGCAACTGCAGGTTTCATTTCGGATGCATACATTATGTCTCCATGCCGTCTAAATAGTACTTGTGCAGTTGTTATTTTACTGAGGGAATTTTTTTTACTGAAATACCATAGTCGACAATTCAGGCATGGGAACCTGATTTTGAGCACCGTTTTCACCTGTTGTACATTACTTTGAGAACAAGCGTTATTGCTTTTGTTGTAATCTTGAAATAATAGGTTAGGCAAGATATATATATATCTCTTTCAGACGCACCACATACCTTGATATTAAGATTTTGCAAAAGCTACTATAATCCAATTCATAGAAACACACCAAAGAAATAAAACGTATGCATACCAATAAATGATGGATATCAGAACGTAGCAGGTATTCTGGAGCGTGCAATATTCTTATGGGTGGATTAATTTGGAGAAAGAGTCTCATAACCAGACAAACGGGTCATAAAACCTATTGTTTGGTAGTTCAGAATCATGGTGGTGCATATTGACTCGTCGGTACCGCCTCTCGGAAAACGGGTGGACATCGCAATAGACAGGCGCTGCCACACTGGGTAAAAGGTTGAAAAAGACGACATAAACCGCGGTTAAAAACCACTCACTAGATTGGGCGAATATTTGAGGTTAGTAAAGTTGACAAACAGCAACTGCATTAATTCTTCAAAAGATAGGGTCAATCAACTCATCGCAAGACTTAGTCTGGGCGTTGTTTCTTCTAGTGGTTAATGCAGCAATATCATTAACCGCCATTAGCATTATGATCTGGAATTCGAGTATGCAGGGCGAATGATGCATATGAGTTTATGTCTAGCCTAACACAAGGAACTAAATCAATGTTGCACATTCCTTTGCCATAACAATAATTTGCAATATAAACCATTGTGTGAATGATTGACGTGCATTCACATAAGGGAAGTCATTCATAATACCTTTTTTCTAGCATAATAACATAATACAGTATCTAATGGCGTTCGACAAGGTGGAATTTTATCCCCTAAATTATTTAATGTGTATGTCGATGACCTTTCAAGTCTGTTGCTGAAATCCTGCACCGGGTGTTATATTAATGATATTTTATTTCAACCATTTTTTTATGCGGACGATCTATGTCTGATGTCGGCAAGTTCCAAAGGACTGCAAAAACTTCTGGACCTTGTTCTCGATTCGGAGCTCAACATGATATAGCGATCAATCCATCGAAATCTGTTTGCATTGTGACTCAACCAAAGACCCGCATACTATTCTGTCCAACAGTATCGTTGAATGATATGCAATTGCAGTATGTTGAACAATGGAAATATTTAGGGCTTATGGTAAAAGCAAATTCCAATGATGACGATGACATGCTGAGGCAAAAGCGAGTTCTATATTGTCGTTCAAACTGTCTTAAACAAAATTTCTCCCAATGCTCATTGCATGTAAAACTTAAAATTTGTCAAAAACCTACTGCAGCATACTTTATTGTCCATATATATGGGTTAATTTTACAGAAAAATCGCTTGATAAAGTTAGAGTTGCTTACAATAACATGTACCGAAATATTTAGGCTGTATCAAAAAGAGACTGTGCCAATCATATGTTCGCCTGAAACAATATCTCAGGATTTCATGCATATATAAGAATATCGACCTACGTATTTATTAGGAGGATAGAACTCTCCGATAACTTATTAATAAAATGTTTGAATGATTGTTACATGGTACGGTCTGGTGCCATATGGACCCATTGGTACCGTATGTTGTATGCACTGCATTGAACGCTTACTTACATGCATGTCTTGTTAACTATGGGCCCTGTGTCTGAAATAAACTATTATTATTATTATTATAATAAGTGCGTTCTTGATTTTGTTAGCTGACAGCACAAAATTCTATCACAAAACAGTCGCTCGAAATATTCGAAAGACAATCTTAGAGGATGTACATTGCGCAGGGCATGAGTATACTTTCTCGAGACAAATTAATTGAAATTCAACCTAAAAAATGGCAATGATATTACATAACATAATCAGAGCTATTCTTGGAAACGCTACTTCCTAAAATTCAGGTTTGAGATTCGGTAGAGGTGCTCGGATGATATTTGTAGGAAGCGCCTACCTAAAAGTGCATCTGCAGGCAATCAATTCAGTTGCTTGAGTGAGCAATAACGTGTGATACAATGTTTACAATATCTACCAGCTGAGTTGATGATACAGTTTATAATGCTATGCTAGAACAGATTCCATCCGCAAAACCAAACAAACTCATAGCGTGACAACTGACCTGGAACATGATTAAGATGCAAACTTAGTAAAGCGGATCTTCAAAGAGTCCATGTGAAACTTTCAAACCTTCATATTATGTGATTATTCTAAGAAAAACAAATGGTACACGCAAGACCGCAGACATTTTAGTGTGAGTGTATAGTGATTAATGCCTCTTGATCAGCGTTCTCAGGTTTAGCATGGTTTTTAAACGGTAATACGATTCGCACGATGCTATCAGGCAGCTTAGTAAGTACTTCTACAAATGTCAAACAATCAAATTATTTGCCAAGCATTCAAAATAATGCAAGCATTTAATTTACTTCAATTTGCATCTTGTTCCGGTGTGAGAATAAAAAAAGCAAGTAATGTATATCAGTGTGAGAACAAAGGCGGTGATATCTGAGTAACAGAAGCTCGGTCCAAGTCAGCCATACAACAATGACAGCTGTGGCGTTTTATTATGATGCTGTTTGTCTACAGCACCATATCAGCACATCAATGATTTGAGATATAAGTAGATGGAAAGTTATGCAGGCGTCTTAAATCGTAGCTTCAGGCAGCCTTGCGGTTGGACGTGCGGATAACTGTTCATGAGGGAAGCACACAATTGCATGACTATTATGCGTATACTGTCGTCTGGAGCATCACGGTCTTTGGCTGGGAAGACCGAGTGGGACCACGGAGAGGTCGACCGGGGCTGTCGTCTGCTGAACAATTTTCGTCCGTTTTAACCGCTAATAGAACTTATGCCGTCCACCGTCCGTTAGTTATCCATATGTCTTATTGACGGTGAAATAATGCATTGTGCGAAGAATATGCAAATAACCGTCGGAGATCGAGAGAGGATGGGGCCTTGAGACGTGGAAATCATCCGATGAACTGTTCCCGTTAATGGTCGTTTCAAGCCTACTGCGCGCCCAGCAAATAGTCGTAACATATAAAGCCACCCCTTCAATTGCTCGGACACAATTTGCCCATAAAACCAAGTTGTTTACAATAATCCATTACTGGATCAATGTTAATCGTGCTTTGTACACATTTGCAAATGTACAATATCCAATATGGCCTACAGTGCAATCGTTATAACAAGAGCAAACTTATCTCAGTTAAACGGGTGACACTGATGGCACAACAGTATTTGCATTATACAATAACAGTGCTAAATTGCTGCCAGTAACGGTAAGTGATTTCCTAATTGCTTTGCTTGACGCTCCGCCCCTGCTGCCGGTGCATTGTATTTCGGAGTAGTAATTAGCAAAGCAATCATTAGGCGGCGACGCCTGAGTCGTGATGTTTAAACATCGCTAGTATCTCCATCCATCACCTTTTCCACATCAGCGTTCCATTGTAAACGACGTTAACTACTAGTGTCTGGCGGATGTCATCGAGACAACACCATAGTAAGTAGGGAACGGAAGTTTATTGATAACTTTTCTGTTCCATTTCAATCATGAACCTGTAACTTAAAGATAGTAAAAACGTTCAGTTGCCAAAGCGTATGAATCCGTTTTCGGTTACCAATCGAATATGAGAGAATTAGAGTTTAAACAATCGTTTGATGTTAGACATTTCGTGTTTTGGAAAGATATAACATTTGTTTATTATAAGATGTAATATTATATTCAGCGTTAGGTTGAGTAATATTGACTTCGATGGTTGGGAGGGCAAACGTTCCCACATTAAACAAATTGAACATGTACATAACTATGCACATGAATATATATTTATATATAACAATATATACATATATATATACATAGATTCATACAGTCATACATATATGTATATATATCGATATATATACATATATATGCAAACATATATATACATATATATATATATATATATATATATATATATACATATTTATATATATACATACATATACATATACATATATGCGTGTATATATAACTATATATCTTAATAAGCAGATATGAATATATATAAATATACATATATCTATATATATACATATATGCATATATATATATCTGCATGCATATATATATATATATATATATATTATATATATATATATGTATTTACATCAATAAATATGTATATATAACTACTTATTCATATAGTTATACATACATATATAAATACATATATATATATGTATATAAATACATATATGTGTATATATATGCATAAAAATATATGCATATATAACTATATATTTAAATATATATTTATATTAATATATATATATATATATATAAACAAATACATATATTTATGTATGTATATATATATATTTACATATATATATATGTATATATATATATAATATATATATATATATATATATATATATATATACATATATATATAAATATATATATATATGTATATATATCTTGCAGTGTTGACACATATACGTAAGCATAACAAATGTAATCACGCTGACCATAAGCATTACAATTAAACCTGTCAAGGTACATTGAAATATGAATAAATAGCCTTATATTGATTATTCCGGCTCTAAACGGCAACGCACAATGTACACTTAGCCTCTTAGGAGCATAAACTCATTTATTCACCAGCACAAAAATATAGTGCGCCTTGTATTGCACTCCCTGGCATCGTAAGAGAGTTTGATATTATATGATGCAATAAAGGATTTCTCGTCAGCATTCATCATTGGTTATTAGTGTCAGGCACGTTTGATTGTGCCAGCTACTGGTGTTTATGCCACAGGACGGTCCTGCGGTAGCATGGGTTATCAATGAGAGAGTAGCATAATAATGGCAACAATCATGCCAAAATATTGAATTGACGCGTTTTTGTAGCATATTATTTGTTTCCTTTGTTTCCTTCGAAAATATGTGCTGCTTAGGCTTAACTATAGAAACAAATGATGTTGAGAATGGAATGATTATTCAAACAAAATAAACCACATCAGTCGGGCCGCAGGCTAGTGAATCCACCCGTTGAAATATCCAATCCGGAGTGCTGGCATCGGAATTTCATAGTCAGATGTGATGCGAATGATAATTACAAGGAGTTTGTTCATAGTGCACACTTGAATTGCATAGATGACGTTGGGAATGCTGTAATTGCTCTTCTCGCCGTGATTGTATTTTCCCATTAAGTGACGTTGTAATATATGCATGGGGAAAATCATGTTCAAGAGGCTGGTACTGCACACATATCATACAAACAGCATCATTCTAACGGGCCAGACAACCTGGCAATGGCAATGTTAGTAATGAATTGTAACAGCCAACAGCTATCAGAGCAGCTACGTAGCAGTACCAACTTTACACACCGTCTCTACCATCACAACGTCTTCCCCACGCCAACTTACTATGTTAGTGTGATTAATATTATATAGAAATTGGATTATCATCGCATCTGGGAGAATCATGGAATAATGCATCGTTGTACCACCTTCAATGTTTTCGATCACTGTGCCAAGCCTGCAATTGGATATTTGAGCAGATGAACCCTGCTACGTTCACTCGTCGATGCCAGGTTGTAGAGATCACGTGAATAATCCACTCTAGCATTCACAAACACTGGCTCGTCACATAGAGATAGAGAGGTTAGTGACAGGATTAAAGCCACGAATAAATAATGTTTGATTTTGTGAGGCAAATGCGATTCAGGTATTCCTAGAACTGACCACTACAACTTGCACTCAGCGTATTGTGGTGAAGGCAAATATGTCTCGCAGCGGACGTGCTTGGTTAAAAATGCATATTGTCACAGGTGATATGTTGGACAAAAATATATAAATCATTACTGTGCCTTCACTCTTGACAATGAATATCAATCGGTCTTGCGAATGGTCGATCAAAAAGGTCCCAGACACTACAGGTTGATCATAATCGTCACGATTCATGATTAATGATCGAAGAGGAGATCAACATGTACGCTACAAATTGACGTAGTCGGGCAATCGCGATTTGAATAAAACTGGAACAATAATCGATCCTTAGCCAAGGAATTCCAAATATCTGATGAACAATTAACGAGTGCGTCTAAAGTGTATCGCAATGATTATAAGCCAGCCTTAAAAACTAACTTTACTTTAAGTGCAGTATCTCAGTATTAGTCCATTATTATGCGGCTACAAGGGCAGGCTCACATCAAGGGCAGGCTCACATCAAGGGCAGGCTCACATCAAGGGCAGGTTCACATCGAGGGCAGGCTCACATCAAGGGCAGGCTCACATCAAGGGCAGGCTCACATCAAGGGCAGGCTCACATCAAGCAATTGCCCATTTCGCTGAAAAATCTTATGGGAGTTCGTAGACAAATAACTTGAAAAGAGTCAGAGGTGATCTGGCGTGGGTTTTTATCGCAATACATAAGTTGTCTGATACATGCAGGGCTCTATAGATAAAAACGCATAACGGAGCGGGGAATAGTGTTAAATAGAGTCAAAGTCATGTGAAATAATTGAAGGTGATGTATAGTTGCTTTTATAGCACTTGAAGAGCTCGGATAAACATAAAGGGAATAAAATTACAATATACATGAATCGCAGCATGGAATTCATTTTAGTACGCGTTCAGCATTGGCAGAATTCTCGTTATAAGTAATGATTACAGGAATTACATCCAAAGTTGGAATGAATAGCGCTGGCAACGATATCTATATGATCTCCCCAGAGGATTTAACAGATAATGTGTAAGATGCCTCCATTTGTAAAACGCTTTGCAGGCTGGCACAGTTCACATGAATCAAACCTCAACGGAACATAATAAAACAACGACACCGCTGATCACTCTTGACAACGCCCTGCAGAATGGCCTGCCTTTTGTAATAAGGGTGACATATGCGGCAGAGATTTGGTTGGGATAGTATTAGGCTTCAGTATCCAGGAATCGAAAAAAATCATAATATCTCCTTTGTTATCGAGGGACCTTGGCAGCTGATTAGCATTTGTGATAACAGCTTGCCGGATTTCACCATCCAGCTTTAGATTCGACAAAAAATGTTCGCATGATATTATGTTTATATTAATCTTTGTCAGTTATTGCTGAAAAGACGAGAGCACAGACAGACATAAATTGTGGCGACGATACCGACTTTCGGTCAGATGGTTTGCTGCGGCAAAATATATGCTTTCTATTTCTCTCTCTCTCTCTCTCTCTCTCTCTCTCTCTCTCTCTCTCTCTCTCTCTCTCTCTCTCTCTCTCTCTCTCTCTCTCTCTCTCTCTCTCTCTCTCTCTCTCTCTCTCTCTCTCTATATATATATATATATATATATATATATATTTATATATATATATATATATATATATATATATATATATATATATATATATATATTATATATATATATATATATATATATATATATATATATATATATATATATATATATATATATATATATATATATATATACATATAACGTTAAAAGGTAAGAAATGCATATGCAAGAAATTACGATCGTATTTATTTCTGATGATTTTAATTACACAAGGAAAACGGACAAATGACAAACGGAATGCGTGGATTTCCATAAATATGAGGAACAGCAGTACAGCCTAGGGGACATTGTTCGATGTTTTCAACGACAGCAATCTTCTCACAAGCGCCAAATCGTTGCGTATCATTGTACAGCGTATCACTCTCATTGGACCTGCGTTTTGCTTCATATTCTTGTAAACGTCACAAATATAATAAAGCTTAATATTTGTTATGTACTACTGCTTCATTCCATTACAAAATGTATGTTTATGATAGACTAAGAGCATCGTACATGCATAATGTTGAATCGAAATCTTCATGCAAACCAATGGATATGCGGGTGTCATTTGTGGTTTTATTTACTGTATCAACCAATTAATATAGCGAACTAAAAAAAAGCTGCTCATGCGATTTTAGAAACATTATACGCGATTTACCCATCTATATCATATACAAATATAATATATATTCGGAAATATTATTGTGATTTACAGTTGCTGATGTATGTTACTCCCATCGTAAACAAATATAACCTGTATCCCAATCGGCGTCAGAAACTACAATCTCTGATCGAGAATAATGATAAACGGGCTTAAACAATATACACACAGCAACTGATTAACCTAGCCATGTTGCAACTGTACGATACCAATAGGAGTTAAGTAATTGCAATAACGTGTGATCCGCTACTTTTCATGCGCCATTGTAGACCATGGAACATTTAACATATAATCCAACTGCTGATGTAGAAATATACGTTTCCCTTTTCATGGTATATTGGTTCTCTCTTACATTAAACATTCATGATAGACAAGACTTGTACGAGTTAGGTGATTTGCTAGAAGACAGCTTATTTCCATTTATACATAAATTGTAACCTATCTTTGTTGTAACTATTACGGGAGGATGACCTCGTTCATCCTGTGTTAAACGAAACTTACATAGGGAAGGCTGCACAACGCAATGTAGCTTCAAGCAAACCTTCAATAAACGTAGAGTTTTGTTGTCAGTCAGAACCCAAATGTATTAGCAATATTCGATTGCATCAATATAGAGCATGGTAACCGTTTTTTCGGTTGCCATTGTTGGTGTAAATCATACCTTATTATTTGCATGATACTTGTTAGCGTTAAGCTATATTGTTAACCCGACGGGCAACTGAACCGTAAAACAAACCTAATGAAATTGCGCCTTTTCCCTTGCGATGCATCTGATTCCTGATGCTTTATGACGCAAAGTACACCATACATAATAAATAGGCCGTCATGCTTACCGATGCCAAGATAATGAAAACACTACGTTAAGGGGACATGAACATATCCACATAATCGATGCAGGGCATGTAATAAAAATTAATATGTATGCTAAGGAGAGGCAGACAACTCCATAACATTATTTTAAGTCTAAAGACGCATGCGAAAGGATAAGCAAATATCTGTCGATTGTTAACAAGGCAAGGCAAAGGTATGATTTTTGAGCATTCCGTTAATACTTTTAAGACATCTTGTCTGGTTTGTGTATGTTTTGCAGGAAAGAATGTAACTCTTGATAAACACTTCTCCCTTCGAGTCATTAGAAATAATGAGAAACGTCTCTAAGAGACTTATCAGGAGCCCGTCTGGGCTAGAATGGCTAGGATGGTGCACCAATGAGATGGATGACGATACTTAACATAGTTTCAGCGCATTTACGGCGTAAACAAATCTACATTTAGCGAGGCGATACTTGATTGCACAACACAATAGGGAATCCTCAAGTTAAAATAGAGTTTAGGATATATAGTTAAAATTCGACCAGCAGCGATAAATTCACGGCTAACCAAGAATATCCGCAAATGTAAATCGTGGTGATTCGTGAATAAAACACCAGAATTTTAGATGGATTTTCATCATTTCTACAACCATAGACGGAGTGTTTTTACGGCAATTTTATTAATATTTTCGGCATCTGCAATAATTGTTTCACAAAGGTTGCCGACCAATAGTAATTGTTGCCATTTCTGCGGTACTGATAAGGTAGTTCTCGAAGGTCGTATGTAATTGCTCTACGACTTTGTTATAGTTTTCAAGAGCTAGGGACGATTTCTCTAAGGAGATCCCAGAAAAATTACGTTTGCATGCGTCATGTTGCGCATGCGGTGCTATATATACGACGAACGTAATCACATGGATGTTTACTCACTACGGCAGTCCGTTGTGTAGCTACGTTTAAGCTCTATTAGCTGCTTCACAGGCAGGTATAGACGACTGAAGGCTTGGATTGTCTTGTAATCACAGCGGATAATCAAATCACTTGCACAGATACTCGAATAATCATATATGTTTGTGTCAGCTACGTTCTCAAGCATTGATTGGACCAAATGCTAAGCACGCCAAAGTGAATTGTCTTTTATGGTGGTAATGTTCCTAAAATCAGTGCAACAATTTTGACCTAAAATCTGTCATTTCAAGAGTAGAACTTAAAAAGGACCTGTGAATAAACCTTGAATAATTTTACGCAATTGATTTAATCCCATCCGTGTGGTTAATTAAGCTCGTTCTGTACGTTATGAAAACTGCGCTTATATATTGTCCACGATGTGGCTCGAAGTACTTTATGTTTGTTCACGGTTTTCAGCCAACAGTAATATCATTTGCATTTTTATCAATTTGATAAGGGCACATTGCGAAACACACGTACCGGTAATAATGTTCATATTAAACTATCTCGCCAATTAGTTATTTGTCCCAATTTGTATTCTGCTTTGGATAAAAGGTAAACTAAAGGCAGTCTCTATCAATGCATTGCGCTCGCCAACTAAAGAGAGTACACCAGGTTTAAGATCAGAGCACTTTTGGACATGATATTGCCATATCTTCGTTGTTATTACCTTTGAAGCATTTTAACGTTGCTGTACGCTGTCTAGTTTAGGTATCGAACATTATTAAGCGAGCGGTATTGACTTGATTCCGAAATACTATTACTACTCTGTTTATCTTTTTTGTGTAGGGGTGGGTGGGGGACACTTATCAGGCAAAACTGCATATAACAGGTAGTTTTATATTTGAATGCTATTAACTGGGCCCTGTTACAACGTTTTTACAAAGGTATCGTTGTTGAGATTGATATCAAAAATTTTCGAAAGTGAAAAGAAACCGTATTACCTTGTGCTTCCAATTGCTGACATTCCATAAGGTTATACACACTTAGGATGGCCATGTCGCCCAAGAATCCCTGAACATTTGCCCATACTGTGTTGATCTATTGTTTTGATGATTGGGAAGGCTAATTTTGTTACTTTGACCATTGACATTAGCAAGAAATGTTATCCAGTGCGACTTATGCTTTAAGCATGCGGGCTTAATTGAGACTGCTAGACTGCGGAATAGCTTCGCCTGATTTGAAATAATGTTGCCTACTAGCTGCACCAACAAATCCTCAGGACGGAGCAAATGTTATTGCATGTGCGATTATTGATTCAATTTTGACGAAGCCTGCAAGTGTATATCTCGAGACGTTGCACCAATGCTGAAATGATAAATTGCAGAAGCTTGGTGTTTCTTCAGTTGCAGACAAGCAGCATATCTTCTGTTTAGTTATTGACTGATATTTGGAGTTGTAACCGTAAAAGGTATTGTATTACATCATTGTATCATTCGGAGCTATACAAAGACAGCAATACAAGGGACATTTATTGCCGTCGCACTCCCAACTGCACCCAGGGGTGTAGTACTTATGAATCATATGATGAACCACCGGCTCAGCACGGTGAACATCCCTATAGGGAGAATTCTCAATGAATTAACCGCTTCTCTGTGTTAAGATGTTTGTAAACGTAAAATATAAAATAAAAACCCAATAATATAAAAACCCAATAAATCCTTGCGTCAAGTATGTTGATACCTACCCCCCGCCCCCCCCACCCCACTCCACATACTTGTTAGATTTATCACACAGGTACAGCACACATCAACTCACAAAAACTCAGCAATGTTTTTCCCCCCATGAACCGATTTATTTAACCGTAAATCGATGTTGATATTCCGATCATTTTATTGAGCATTGTAACATTCAATTACATTGTAAGAACAACAAGTTCCATCTATCAGCCCATTGGTCGGCATATCGATACGTGTATTACTGCTGTAGAGTGTAAGATGAAACGGAGAGGGCGCAAATCGGTATTGGTTATGCCGGTTGTTTCATTACAAACTCATGATTGACACTATTTGTCCAAGTTCGGTACTTCGCAAGAATACTGCAGACTTCGATACATACATAGATTAAAATTCATCTTCGCTGTAACCATTACTAGAGTATGACCTTGTTCGACCTGTGTTAAACGAATGTTACACATGCTATGGGGAACAATGCTAGGTGGTTTTAAGCATACTTTCACTGTACGTTCGGCTTTGTAGACCTTTGGAACCCTAATATATTAACAATGTTCAATGTCATCAATATAAAGCATGATAACTGCTTTTCCAGAGATCATCGTCTCAGACCGGTTAATTAACCGTTAACATTTTATCCGTGTTTTTGCATTCAATATTTTGCGATAGTCACTTCGCTGATACGCTGTCAACGATGTCGTTTGAAGTATCTCATTTTAGATAATCATTTCACGGTTTTCGGCTTACAGTTATAAAATCTGTAATATTGTTCATTCAATTGAGGCACTTGGCAAAACTATGGCTTTTATCAGACCACTAAGCTTTCGCGCCGATGAGTTATTTGTCCAAACCTGTACATTCAATGTCTTAAATAATTGGCCCTATAATACACGTAAGAAGGTTGATTTAAATGAATGTAAGCAATGTTTTAAATGTGCAAAGAATGGCGGTTGTGAGTCAGGAAGCGTTAGTTTGGCATCTATCAATTTCTGTTCGCCATGATAGGGAAGAGTGCAGCGCGTGTGCTATGTATTGTAACTCAGATTGAATGGAAGTCAAGTTATGCAGTTATATTCTATATACGCACCCTAAAATAACGCACGATATCTCAGGGAATTACCTATAATGATATCTTACCATAGGTCCTCTTATGCGTCCATGTGATCGTTCGGATGAAATCCAGCTTCAACTTTTATTTGTGTTTTGAATAGCCGAGTTGTACCATATGGATCATATACAAAGAACAATGATCAAGCATGGCTGAGCCTATCACAGCAATAGAGAACAATCATCCGATCCAGTTCTAGAAGTAGATAAGTATGAGATTCAAGGCGTATAGGTACCGAAGTAGCATGGCCCGTTGTCTGATGATATGTGAGAGGCCACCTAATTGGCATGAACCAATCCGTATATTCATCAGATGCGACAGCATAGCAGGAATTATCTTAAGGGCAACATATTAGAGTATATGGGATGAAGTTGGTATTTCCAAGCTGGCCTTATTGACTTTGTTTTCCATCCTGTATCATAGTTCGTCCACCATTGTGTTATGCTTAGTGCATATCGCCGTTAATGTTGTATCAGCGTGGGAAGATAATTAGCTTGGTGTCTGTCACACATAGATACTGGCAGCTGCAACATATACCGGACATGCCATGTATGATATAGCCAAAATGTCTCTGTCGTATAAAGTCTCCTGTTTCGAGTACATTTACTCTTCAATCCTGGCAGAAAAATAATGTGCATATGCGTCAATCACAATGCAGTAGCATGATTATTTGTCCTTTACCCTTTGATACTAAATAAGCATGGTCATCAATATTTTTCCACGCAACACGTTATTCAGGCTTGGAAGTACTTACCCATATCTAATGGAATGAACTTTCAACCGTTTAACAGAATAAAAGCCATTCGCGTCATTGATATATGTGAATCATAATAGCGCGGTCTAGAAGAATATTGCGATCATATACGCATTTTCCATACTGACAAAATATCGATGGTGCCGATCTATTAACCTCATTAAAAGTCAAAGATAGCAGACTGAATTATGTATTTAACTGGCTGGTTAACTACTTGCAACCAACTGCATTGAAATATCCGATTTATCGTTCAGCACACAGACACAACACAGCTCTATGTCATTTTGATGAAGCAAAACGGAATGTATAACAAGGTGATACATGCTTACATCATGCTATATGAACTCCGCTGAATTGTGTGGCGCAAGGTTAACTTTCAATTTATGCGCAGTATATGATTTATACAGCTGTGAAGACCGTCATCGGGTTCTCGTTTCACGTGTTGTATGACGTAATCATGAGACGAATAACCTTCCATACGCTATGCTGCTTTGCAAACTTCCTTATAATGACAATATTTATCAAAACATATTAGCTTTGTGCGCTTATATCAACGCCCTTGTGTCAATTATAGCGCTTGCTCGTCCTTTTGTCGATGTTCATCTCATACATCGCCGCAAATATAAACATCGTGATATACTCATGGTGAGTTGCGAATATTAACCAGCGGGGTTGTAATTCGTCTTAGCTGTATACGAGTACACCGTGTTTTGTTATTCTAATCAACAACAAACGCAGTCAATGCTTGATTTGGATTCATATATAGATCGCTCACACTAGGCCGTCATATTTGATGCATATGCATCAGATAAACGCAGAATAGCAATTAGCTTAAATGTATTATGAATTTCACATTGACGTGTTTGACTCGCTATTGTATTTGATCTTTCCCAACCTGCCATTACTGTATCCATTTTCGCCAAAATGATTTACTCTCTACATGCTAATGCATTATTTCTTACTGCGTCCTTACTTGTGGATTCTGACATCACATCATTTATTTGTGCAGCGACAAAAGACAATCTGTCAACATTTATCACATGTTGCTGGTCTTGTGCACGCTTAATATTGCAAGCATCTGACCCTAGTGCCACAGTATTGCCCTCGTGAGAGTGCTTTGTGATTCTAAATGAGATTATATTGACATTGCTGTCAACGTCTGTGAATACGCATTATATTCTACGTTTCCACGGGTGATGCATCAAACTTTACGTATAATTAGCTTTGCTTTTGCATAATTATTGTTAGAAAGGGGTGTAAATCGATTTGTGAAGACAAAAGCTGTTCCTTCATCGCTTTAGGAGCTAAATTTAAATTTAACTGTCGTCAAATATGTTTAGAGCGATATAACAGCCATGTTAATTTGAAGTCATTGCTCGTCTGCTATGCTCCGTGCCGTTATTACTAAGTTGTTGTCATAAAAAAACGTAGCCATCGTTTTCGTTTAGTGAAGACATCAAATTGTGTCCGCTGATATCAATCACTGATTGCTGTCGAAAAGCATTTTTATGTGATGTATTTTAAGTGAACAATACTTTATGGAGCAATAAATATATTCACATAATTGAAGCAGATATTATAAAGACAATGAATACGTCAGCTATCGCATGGTGTGGCCCAATACATTCTGATCTGTAGACATATTATCACGATTACAATGGCTGATGTGTGTTACTGCCTTCCGAAACAAATAAAATCTGTAACTTAATCGGCATCAAAATATAAAGTCCCCAGCCGGGAGCAATGATAAGCATACCAGAGCATTACACGTATAGCAAATTGGTAACCACGCCATTGTACAACTGTACGTTACAATTAGAGATAAAGTAATTGCAAAAATGTGTAACGTAATGTAATCAAAGTAAAATGTCAGATATCCGAGACATTCGTTCAATACAAATGGTGAGCATATGCCAGCATATCATCAACAGTGCATGTTTTCATTATAATTCTATATAACAGTTATAACCAACGATATCAGACTCAATGATGAATAATTACTGGCTTGTTGACCGATCACAATCAATTGCATTGAATTGCTCGAATTATCATTCATCGCTCAGATTTGCAACATCGATTATGTATTTCAACATCTGTTGCAGGTAATCCATGTTGCATTGAGGAGTGTGGTTAACGTGCAAGATAATACAAACTCAATTTATGCGCAGTTTATAATTGATACAGATGACTTGCTGAGAGTAATGAAAGAGACCTTCATTGTTTGGCGCTTTACATGTTCTTGTTCTGTATCCAGAAGATCACAAACCTTCCCTGCACTAAGCACTATGTACTGTACATCTACTTGTTTACCCATGCTAATCAGATGCGCCTCTACCATGTTAATACAACCATCGCAATTCAAACATGGTAAGTTATAAATATTAGCCGTAGAATTGGATTTCGGAACCAGCTAAATGCGTGCATACTGTTTTGTATACAAATCCCAAACAATCCAGGTCATTGTTGCATAAAGACTCTCTATTCAAATCGTTCGCATTCGACACTAATACCGGATATGCATGCATCAAATTAGTTGTTAATTGATCGATATTATATATTATAAAGTATTTATCACCTTATAGCAATTTACATTACCCCACTTACCTTCATAGCATCCGTTTTTACAGCTGTGCTTCTCCAATAAATGGTGAATGAATCTAATGTTGCATTGACATTTATAACTGAATTTCCGAATCAATTGACTAGTAACAACCCTAACCCCACCCCTCCACGCACATGCTATTTTACCGATATGTGGCTGGTCACCGATGAATATTTATTCCATTGAATGATATGTGTAGCAAATATGCGGCTCTACAAAATCGTATTCCAGTGTCCCCATTCCCCTCAGCGCACCTCACGTGTACTGCGCATGACCACGTGTTCTGCTGTCCGATATACATGCACACACACACACGCACACACACACACACACACACACACACACACACATATATATATATATATATATATATATATATATATATATATATATATATATATATATATATACATATATATGCACAAACCATTGGTTATATATATATAATTCTTGTTCAGACGATTGATTTTGAAAACTTTTATTGTCTGGGTTAATAAATCCATTTCCCATTGGGAAGAGACAATGCGGATGTTTACAAAAAGACAGAAATGATACATAAAACCGCACAGGAGATAATCCTGGCTTGATCCCATCAAGAACTTAAAACCACCGACAGGATGTTATTGTGTCCCAATCATGCGGAATCTGGAGGAAGGCAGTATTGTATTCGCCTGTCATGGACTATCATGCTGAGTTTAAACATAGTACTGCTATTGGTGAATAAAAGCATAATTCAATTTCGAATGCAAAGACATGCGATGCTGACAGTTTCGTTATCATGTTATAGAGAGGTCTATATCTGACTAATTCACATTCACGCCCAGAGTAAATGTGTTGGTATAAACAATAGTCTGAAATACACGAATGTGTAAATAAGGCGTTGTAAAATAGTTTGAATGCTTTCTTTGAAAGTTGTAAACATATTTATATTGTATGTGTTCCGTACTTGCTACTTCCAGACATTGCCGATAAAGGTAAGTGCTGGAATATTGATGAGGGTTAGATAATCCGTTGACATCACTCATACATAGGAAATAGTTGCGGTAGCTAAAATGACTAGTGGTATGAAAGGAGTATAGCGAGGATAGGATACCTTCTTCATATCGGCATAAGTTATTTAAGCTGGACTGGGTCAGGCCGTTCTGGGTCATGCCGCTCGGGGTCATACCGTTTGGGGTCATGCCGCTTGGGGTCATGCCGTTTGGGGTCATGCCGCTCGGGGTCATGCCGTTGACAAGTACAAGAATAAAGTCAATTGATTAGAGAAGTTGCATGTGTAGAACAGTGCAATTTATCACTTGGCTTCTTAGCATACTTGTTTGGTGCAAATCATTGTTTTTTTTACGACAAGTGGTGTATTGATCTGTGCACCAAATTACTTCTTCCAACATCAAAATGTATATATTGCATTATGTTACTATTTGGATCACATGCTCTATTATTGTTACTATTAACGACGCTTGTTTCGTGCAAATATACATTTGTCTGAAATGGGTCAATTAAGCAGTCTGACCTTATGCCTCTTTCTTCGCATTGGATAGCCATAAACTGAGTGCGATAGGGACATTTGTTTCCGTAACATTTGAATGCCGCTTAGTTTCAATTTATGGGACAATAAAGCTTAATAACTTGATTTGCAAACGATGTTGCCAACATGATCACATATAGACGGTCGTGTTCTCACTATCATCACACGTCGTCTTAACAGTTGCTCGACAATGTAATGGTCGGGCCTATCTATCATATTGAACAACGTAAATTAAATTGGAGCCAAAATGCTAGTTTATAACACTGTTACTTTAAACATTAGACATCGTCTAAGTCTGTGACGACCATTGTGACGATGGAGACTGCACCTATGGGGCATATTGAAATTTTACTTAAAGCAATTCTTCCAGATTCGAGTTTGCCTCACTTGTGATAATACATTGCATTGTTTTCGCAAATATCGTAGTGATACCATTCGTTATGCATGAGAGGCACCGAGTAGCATCGTTAGGAACATTACGGTAACAATGTGACGCTTAGCATTGATCCGCCGGAGAAGTTATTGCACCCCGAAACAGGCTGTATTGTGTAATTACAGAGACCTGCCTCAGGTAATGCAACTGTGGTAGTAAATTCCTTATCCGAGTTAAAACACACAGGACACGTCATCCCGTTTACATTATGAGTTCACCATAATAATGGGCTATAAAGAAGGGTATCTAAGTGTTGCGATCATTGCAACTATCGAGATATATTTACAGAAATGAGTCTGTTAATGACCCTTGGTTAGCTGCCTCATGTCGTAAACAGGAACCAAATCGATAGCATTGACAAGTTGCACAGTGCATACGCCACACGACCTATTTACAAGCAATCACGAGCAGCAGATCCAATTTCCGTCAATTAGCAATGCACTAGTCGCTTGACATAATAGTGATCGCGCGGGGGAATAAAACAAAACACATATTTCATAATCAATATTCCACTCGTTACGAGGGTCAATGTATCAGGGAAAATAAACACCTGAGTGTCGTACTTAAACTATGTAAAGCCAATAGAAACGTGCTGTGAATATACACCCAGCCAAAGATATCAGCCTTATATATGCATCAATTTTATAACAAAGGCATGAAGAACTAAAATTTCTGGTTATTTAAACGCAATAAACCAATACAGGAAATTATCGGTGTATTCAAAAGCCTTATGGTAATAGATCCATGGTCGATTGACACGTAAGCATACTAGAACATCAGAGAGCCTTGCGGAATAGGACCGATTCAAAGAGTGCGGTGCCAATGGCACCAATTATGTCATCAATATTCATTACGCAGGAACGCCAACTTTGCAGATGTATTCGCTTTCTGGTTTCTGTTTCTGGTTTCAACGTTCACTTGCATTTGAGGTAGATGTTTTATTACATTCTCATTGTTTCGGGCGTAACCAAACCGCATATTAATACGAACTAAAGTATCTAGATGCAAACAATATATGAATTGAGCGGCATCTGAGCAATTACACAGGATATCTATTCAGGAAAACAAGTGATAAATGTACCTTATGTAGTGATGCCTTCGATCATATATATTATTCGGTCTGCGTTTATCGCTTGTAATTACTTTTTGTAGTCTCAGTTTTGCAATCAGCTATATCTAATGTGCCACAGAGCAGTCACAGTAAAGGTCACGTTATATTGCGGAAGAGTCATCTCATCTACAGCGGCTTTTTAGAGATTTAACAGAAGCAGTTCGACTGGTAAAAGTAGTATATTGAATACTTCTGAGCTTAGAGCCGTGACATTAACGAATATGGAGCTTCTTTCATACGCTCTGCGGTGTCTCTATGAGGCAATTATTATCAGAAACATGGCAGATATCTGCGGATCCTCTGTTGTTGCTGCTTATATTGACAATCTAGCCGACACAGCAATGTAGGACTTTTTTGCACGTACATATATGTATTATTTCCACAAAATGGTGTCTACCCATGGACTGTTCCTTATAAGGCCGTTGGACGTCCCTCTCTCCGTCACGAAACCTTGTCAAAACGTAATCACCACCCATTGCATAACGTCACGGCTACTCATTGCTTGCATACGGTTAGGTCTAACATTTATCAGAAGCCATTAGCAATATGTGTATTTTGGATTGCACACCTGAAGCAGTAATCGTATAAGGACGCTCAAGCGAGTGATGCGATTACATCGTCGTAATTGAATGTTTCTTAACCTCAAAACGTCGTTGGACTGCTACTAGAATGGAAACCAGGGCATGTTTTTCATGCAGTATCCATCAGCGTAATTCATGCAACTAAGTTTTGTAATAAGGCATGTATCTGCCCCATCTTATAGAACATTTCACTAGCTGAGTGATTAAGAACAACGAAATGGTTTCGTCATAGCGGCATGTGTGCCTTTTCTAACAGCAGTAAGTAAGCAGGATGGGACGGCTACTTATAATTGTTTTGCAATGTTGTTCATTCTTTTACATGGAACAGCTTTTATCCGGGGCTGCCATAATTCGTTTGCCAAGCAATCGAATTATGGCAGACCAGAACATAATTATCTGCAAAAATGTGAGTGTAACAATAACACTATTATGGAATCGCGTCTCGACAATCAACCGCATAGAGCCGTCACTAATTGTACTGACTCGATACACTACATTCAGAACAAAAACAAATCGATATGTTTCCGATATATTCTTCGGGTAAATGTAATACGGCCTAATCAAGCTAACCTTAGTAAAAGGCGAAGAGGAAAATTGTACATAAAGGGATATTATAGCAATCTAAGACTAATACATTTGAAATTGAGCTGCAGGTTACGCATAGAAAATATAGAAAGTTCGTTATAATAACGGCTGTGATACAGCACCGCTACTGTCGGAGTATATTTATAAATATATATATCTATACATTAATATACACCCACTCACGCATATATATATATATATATATATATATATATATATATATATATATATATATATATATATATATAGATATAGATATATATATATATATATATATCTGTGTGTATATAGTATGTATATATATAGTATATATATATATATATATATATATATATATATATATATATATATATATATATATATATATATATATATATATATTTATTATATATGCATATATATACATATATATATAGCTGGTAAATATATATATATATATATACATATATATATCTATATATATAAATATATATATATATCGATATATATAAATATATGTATGAATATCTCTATATATATATATGTAAAATTATATATACATATATATATACGTATATATATGTGTATATATATATTTATATATATTCATCTTCATATCTAATTCTATATATCTATATATATATATATATATATATATATATATATATATATATATATATATAAATAAATATTATGTGAGTGTAATCTATGTACTTATATGTGTATACGTCCACTGTAACAGCCAACTATCAATGCCACACGGTTTTCAAACATTCACATTCCACCGAGATTTTAAATCTGGTTAACCATAGTCTACATTATATAAGACAAGCGTTTATTTTACTCACCATTTTATGATAACTACACCAAATAATTATACCCGAATTGCAGGGAGTATTATCACATTGTCATGAGGTTTGATATCGTAGTACACAGGGCATGCGTCACCGACATGCATTTAATGTGGCGTAGGGAGGGGGCGGTGTTGATGTCCTCAGTCATTATAGTGCTGAACGAAACTTGTTAAAAACACAGAGCTTTCGGCCGAATTACTACCGCAAATGCCGACCCAGAAGTAGTTCACCACCCATGCTATTCTACGAAACATAAATTATTTCAGAAACAAATTAATCATGCACGGCTACAAAACTCGACTATACAGAAAGGGTAACGCACGAATTAAATTCAGAACGAATGCAGCCGTGCTCGTCATTTCAGCCTGACCGGCGCGGGCGTAAGAGTTCCCCAACCAACCATTTTCTTAGAACCGGAGAAGTTTAGACCATTAACTGTGAGCATGTACAATAACTTGGTTACTTAACGCGTTATCGCCATATCGGTGCCATGCTACAATGAGTTGTACTTTTGCACTCTGACATGAGCGAGAGGAAAACTTGTTGCTAGATATAACTGATTATATTGTAAACATACGTCTGTTATTCTTAACTTGTTTATACTCGTCTGGCAGCCATATCTGTACCACAACAGTATAACTGCTGCAGATTAATGACTTTTGTCTGTTCAACATATGCAACCAGGTGACTGCGGTAGCTCACATTCAAGTTCAAATTCAAGATTGGATTTTCATGGACATCGACCAATAGTTATGAACAAACAGGAGGGGATTTTGATGGTAATGTTCTAGTTCCTTTTAAGTGAATAGAATGTGTCATGAATCTGTTTGTCTAAATATAACTTTAGAACGGAAGTTATTATCAATTACATGCTAGCAGGTATGGCGCTATTGACGCCGTTACATCCCTGTATATCAAGGTATAAACAGTTAACAAAAATCAGTGATTTATTCTCATGATTCAAAACCGAATATTTAAATAATCAATTGTTAATGAAAAGGCATTCATGAAAATTTTCATGACACGTGGAATGCAGGCAAAGTATCATTTAAAACATTGACATTAGCAACATTGGTCATAATGTTTTAACCTCTGCCAGAGATACCAGTCTTTCAACATCCAGTGCTCATTAACCACGCCCATATCCTCCACCTTGGTACCGTTGCTGTCAATTATCCAGTAGACGAGCTTAGGATCTGTTTTGGCCTGTATCGTGCAGCAAATAAATTTGCTACGGTCCCTACAATCTAAACTACAAAATAATTCTTTTTAATCATTTCCGTCCGCAGACTTTTTAATCTCAATGCCTTGGATGCCGCTGAAGTTGAACGCGCAATTTTTAATGAAGTGTGACCAGCTTTACAATTCCAGCACGTATTTGAGAAAACTGACTTATCCGAAAACTTACGTCAGCACAAATGGAATATCTGTACATCACTTTGGATTACCAAACCATTTGCATCTGTATATAATGGTCGTCCATCCACCAGCCTGGTCGTATCGTTTTATCCCTGTGATTAAATTAACTGGATCTATTGCAAGGCCAAATCGTGTAAATTGTCCATGATATCGTCAATCAAGGCTGTGTAAGTGGATTTGTATCTTGTTTTGACAGTCATTGGGTTCTTTGTTGACCTGCATATCTATATCATGCCTTATTAACAGGCGTGGTATGGGTGCTCATCACCTTAATAATATTCTAATAGGATCACTTCAATATATATATATATTACTGCATACTTAACCAGGCACAAACTAAGTAAACTATAGAATTAAATGATAGTCTTTCAGTGGCCTATAAATTGATTGGCAAATAGTTCTACGTTCCATTAACCATGAACCTATGCGGACACTATGTGTTGATCGTAATATAGGTTACTATGAGCTTCGATGATACTTACTCTATCGCTCAGTGCATATTTCTACAAATGTCAATACAGGTTACTGCAGATTCAAATCACTTTCTGATATTTCAAGTAGTGTGCGAACTGTCATACCAGCGTTAAGATGTGTTTCCAGCGTCCCCCATAACAAGTCACGCATGTGAACTTAAAATGGCTAATACAAAACACAAATGTGCAACGCAACCATGAAGGGATCAGTAGAACGTATTTAACGCTCTGATGTTTCAATTTGAAACGTGTACTGCTGTCATACGCGGATCACTTGATATCCCTATGTGACTCGAAACAACAAATCGGAGTACTAGTTAATTTTCACTTAATGCTGACTGCCTCATATACACTCGTCCGTCTGTAGCTTTTTAAACAATACAGGTCAAGCTGCTGAATGATTGATAGCTGCGCCGTATCAATGATGACCGGCAATCTAGCTGCTGATAACCGATTAACTGATCGCAAAACAAGGCAGACCCCTATATTGCTTGGTTTATAATTCAACACCATTGAATCAGCTCTAAGTTTGGTTAGCAAGTACAACGACTCGAAGATGCCTTGAGTAGTTACTGCAAGATCGAATGACCAAACCTTTTTGATGATAACAGTATTTTCTGCAACCGATAATCATTTTTACTCATCGTTTGCTTAACATGAAAATCGCCTACACAGAGCTAATGACCGCAAGGCCTAAATTACCTTTGTCCATTGTGAGGTCGTCTTATATGGTTACATTCGGTTGAAATGACATGAAGTTGCAGTTTAGAGACATAATTCAGCCTCATATGAGACAAAATTTGCTTTGAATGACAAGTAGGCTCGAGGGAACACATAGAAGACATTTGTCATAACACTGTGTTGATGCACATATAAATATAAGTTCGCGGAGTTTTTCAAGGCAACGAGTATTCTTCTTCCACTTACAACATGGCTGCTTTAACATAGTTGTAACAACGACAGAGCTTATTATCCTGTTACTTTTATATAATGTGAAACGATAGATGAATATCTCCGCTACTGCCATAATTATTCATTACTTAACACCATTAAATGTATTTGTGCGGTTGGTGAAGCATTATGGTGGGTTTTTAGGCATGCGTCGGGCGGTACACTAGCGAGATACATCGCCCTTCGGGATTTGTTACTGATATTTGTGTGCTTCATAACCGAAATGTACGTACACTGCAACGGATTTGTGCTATTCAGATGATATATAAGAAGACATTAGCCTATAAGCTTACTGAATTTGTAACACTATATAGTGCCACACAAAATATAGATCGCTTCAACCAAAACAAATTTGCCGCGTATAAAGTAATGGTACAATTAGATTTCGATTTTTGCAGAAGTCAGTGTAGCCCGAGGACGCGTAAATGAATAAGATGGCATTTCATAGGATACATTGAGGCTCAGACAAGATTTAACAAGTCAAGTAGCTCTATGCTCACCGATTGAGGGTTAATGCAGCACACCAAAAATATTCCAAAAGTAATGTAATTTCTGCTGCGAGGCAATTGATCGATTTTCTTGATACCAAGCTAATCATCGATCACTATGGAAGGCCATACCACTGTATTTCATAGGATCAATTGCATGGTCCATGCAAGCTGGTCTACACTAAACTATTCGATCATCGCAATGAATCGAGCATACGCGTGCAAAACGGATATACAAATCACACAAACATAGCAAACCAAGTGTTACTTGGAGTAAAATACACGAACAAGTATGTCAAGATGTAGCCGTTACCTAACATTATCAAGTAAATTGCACACAGAATTCCAGAGACAATATACGGCACACAGCCTTCATACTTATAATTGTAAGGCCCTTGATTTATCACTCGCCAGCTCATTGAATAAACATAAATATGCTTAGTATCTAGTGTTATGGCCCAACCACCATATCAAAGCAAATTCATCATTAGGCTCCGCAATTTTTGAGCATAATTTTTATAGAGGCATCAACAATTATTCAATAATGCTTTTATAATCCCTCAGGGTGCAGCCCAAATGATTGAGTATTTATTTGATATTGACGAATTATGTACGCATGTGTGATTAATTGCGAGAAGCAAACATCTGACACAAAATGATTAATGCCTTGATTGAGGAGCGTAAATACGAATGAAGAAGATAACTGTTCTTTTAAAACTGTATGTTATAGGGCAATCTATCCAATGAGAGCTGAATTTTGTCGTATAAACCCTGTTTACACTCTCTCCTTCTTATATTTATTTGTGTATTACGCTGTTGTAAGCAATATGTTACTATTAAAACTGATCTCTTTAATTGTATACATTCTTGAAAACTCTCGGGTAGCATGAAACTTTACCCCCTTGATTAGCAAGCTCGTTTTTACTGATCTAACAACAAAAAGTGGCCCAGTAGACTTGTAGTACAAATTAAGCTTAAAGTTATTAAGTTTCCTATGAGAATGAGTGCGGGCATGGTATATCTACAGTCAGTATCAGGCACAAATGAAGTGTTCAGTGCGACAATAATAGCGTACCCAATAGATATTTGGCGCGGTAATTCGATTGAAATATTTTCGTTATTTTTAATGTAGTAATAAACAACGGCTATTACCTTGTAGCGATTACGTGGATTATTGTTGTCATAGCAACGATGCACGCTTTGTCCCTACTGTTGCGTCAAGTGAGGAGATATTGTTTTATCTTGGCCCACCGAAGAAGATAAACCACACATTCAATTTAAACCCGCACGATATGCCTCGCGTTTTAACTAAAAACATATTGATAAACGGTGCAACGTTTGAACTTCAATATATTTTACATAAATACCAACGTAGTTGGTTCAAATACGGCACAACAAGCTCGCCCTGGAAGGTTATACAGCACCAAAGCGCTTATTTGCGGTGTTTAGACATTGCACGGCTTAATCTGCACATCCCTATAAAACCTAGTTGGATATTATAGAGCAAAAGCGATGGATCTTTGGAAGCAATTAATCTGGTGCAATAACTGCTTTCTAGTAAATGAACGCATTCTCATCGCTGCTGCTCTGACATCACATTCATAATCTGTTCATATTCCATTATTTAATTGCATGTCTAAACTATGCACTGTTTTCATCAGCGATATAAATATTTATACGAGGGGAATGAAAATATTCAACATCAGGACCACACACGAACAATCAATCAATTAACTACATGCACATAGGGTCGTTCTACACCAAAACTTGGCTATTGTTATTCTAATGTGAACCGTATTCATGGACTGCTGTGTAGTTTTGACAGTGCAGTTTTCACAACGTTTTATATCCTACTTGCCACATCTCTTTCACTGCCCTCTCAAATGAAACAAGACGGTGTGTATATAACATGTAGGTGTGCATGGCTGAGTTTGTTGTTTGATGATGTGCTTGCCTAATCCATATTCAGCGCTACGTAAGACGTTACCACATCCGCCTTGTACGTAACACTTATGTAGAGATATATCCCGTTTGGACGACGCTTTGTTAGATACTTCAAGGAATTATTTGTGCGAGTCTCAAGTTAATCATGAGCTACACTATTCGATTGTCTGATTACAAAGTTTCCGCGTGATGTCTGATGAAATAGAGAATACTCAATGTGGCCGGTACTTTCGCTGTTTAATATTAGAATCCATAGTGGGTACTTTCGCTGTCATAAATCACCATCCTTTGAAGGAAATAAGAGTGGCAAGCATGAAAACTTGAAGATGATGCCTGTTGTTTGTAGACTCTCGAAAATAATTTACAATGCATCACATATCCATTTATGCCGTGTTGCTAATTGTATTCTCACGTTGGTTAAGGAATTATTGATGCCCGCATACACATAATAAAATGGATATCCATTGGTCTCTAGGCTCCGACTTATCGCTTTATTGAAATAACACTATTTAATGTAAAGGGGTGTCAGGGTTTGATGTAAGTGATTCCATCAGCTTTAATTCATGCGTTTCATCCAGACCATGAAGACATACAGCGCATAAGATCTTGTTTTCGCAATCAAACCGAGACCGTCGCGCGTTGCTTATGCAAGTACGTTTCCGATGTAAAAATCCGTTTCAATTGCGTAGCACCTACTCAGTGCTAATTGACTGGGCGGTGCTCCGACTTTCATACAACATTAAACTGTCCATGATTCTCTTTAGCACCAAAAAACACTTAGTGACTTAAAATGACTGGCAAAATGGAAATTGTTTATCCGAATAGTTATTTAATTATATCCGTAACTGAATTATTACGTCATATCGAGTAGTCGGCAATCGAATGGTCCCGCTTTATGATAGAGCCTGTGTTGCAGCTTAGTGACGAGCACCGAATGGTCACGCTTTATGATGGATCCTGTGTTGCAGCTTAGTGACGAGCACCGAATGGTCACGCTTTATGATGGAGCCTGTGTTGAAATTCATAATTGTTTGAGCCGCAGGAGGTATGGCTTGCAAGTACTCAGTCTACATATTGACCTGAATGTAAACTGTGATCAATCGGCGATCAACTCATTACCACGTTCTGCAAATTCCTGAGTGGGTGAGGAGAGACAGTATTGACACGGCGGATGTTGACCTGCGAGCTAATTGGGGTTGCAATCTTGTGGCGCGATGGATGGACACTGCGGATAAATAGTCCCGCAACAACGTTACGTGTTGAAATAATCTTCGCCAATTAACTCCAAGCTTATCATAGTAACGTATCGTGTGATAATCGGCCGGCATCGGTAGCTGCGTCATACGATAGATTACCATGCATGCGCGTAACTATATAAACAATACCTATGCATTCAACTATGCATTTAATGTTAATCAGGTGCGCGCACATCGCAATGTTCATAGAGAGAGAAAATGATAGACGGAGGACGCTAACGTCCTTATTTTGTATATTTCAAGTATCCACTCATTTGGGACAGTAACACCATGTACACCATTAAATATTCCTGACAATTATGTTTTCGCAATCCTACTTATTGCCCGTAACTAATGCTAGCAAAACAAACATGATGCTTAGTGGTGATAAATATCAGTGCTTTAAAAGGCCCTAGGTTTTGCATTAAGCGGCTTTTTGCATGATTTCTATTGTTTAGAATTGTGATGCCGATTTGCACGGACACAGCAGCAAAAATCTCAACTTTTCATGACCTGAATATATCTACCAAAGTGAAAGGCCCTGCCAATGTTGTAATTTATTATGTACACGATTTATTATGTACACGATCATGTAATTGTTCAAATGTGCATTTCTTACAATATACCCTAGTTGGTTATTATTTCGCAAAGTTTATCTCACTTCATCATTGAGTAATTTAGCGAATAAGACGACATATTATGGTCCGCAGTCCTCATGGTCGAATGAACGTTGTCCCATTAAAGTACTGTTGAATTAATTACATCCATCACCAAATGTATTTCCCAATTGCCCATTGAATGCTCACAGCGCGTGTAGGTTTTTGTCGCTGACATGGTAACAGGATATGTTGATTCGGTATCACAAATTAAGGGTCTCTTCCTTGCAAACTACATACGAAGTCAACTGGGATTTACATCTATGTAAAACAGCAAATAAACGTAAGTGCTGTTCTTACCGCATACAAGAATCGTGCCTTTGCGTTACGACAACATTGTCTGGAGCCCTAACCTACACTTGTGTACTTATATCAGACTGCTAAAAATATCAGCCAGATGAACACTTCTCGGGACCTACTGATTGAAACCGCAGCAGCACAGAGATAAACATTAGCAAAATCCCGTGTGAATCATATTTTGAGCCATGTGAGTTACATTTGCTAGCTAGGATTAGCGGTAATATCAGACATATGTGAGGCAGGATTGTAAAATTCGGCTGTCGCTTGCAGATGATAACTACCACATTGATGTCCCCGCATCTGTCACTTCGCCACCGCAATACTGATTGTGTCACATTTAACGGGGCCGTAGTCTGTGGCTGGCAATTATTCAAACTTGTAGATGCATTGCCTTTTTTATCGGACTCTAGAGCAGCAATCTCTAGCAAGGGTCAAGCTTCAAAATATGACAAAGTAACATGAGTTTGAAAATCGCATTAATGGAATATGCTTACTCTCTGTTAAATAATGTTTGTCTGTGTGAACTGATTGGTATTTAATTCACGCATTAAAATTATTCGGTAGACATTCGGTAACATTTTCCCGCCTCGATCATTGTGCGTTTTGTCCGGCCCGCAATTTAATTAGCTGACTTATTGAGCAACAACTCCCATGGTCTCCTTCCAATAATTGTGGTTCCGTTATACATGGCCCCCGTTTTCCACACTAGCATAGTTGTGTTATTTGCCTCGTTCGTTGAAAGCGTGTCTGCCATTGATATCAATGACTTTTAGCCAATTTGCTATTTTTGTACTTTGTCATTGCCTACATTGCATGAATGTTCGGCGCTACTTCTATTTCTTGGCGTAGAAATCACTTGTTATGCACAGTTGTCTTGCTATAAGCCAGATCAGTTATTTATGAATTATAAAGTAGGATTATATGATACTGATTTTGATATTGATCCGGACTGATTGATATTGAAATGTCCGTTATTGCTGGCAACTATCCCCCCCCCCTTACCACTCATAGTATTACTGCATTAGCTTATTTGTAAAGAGGAGACGATTACTCCTCTAACTGCCATACATTGCAGGAAGTCAACAGCCAATAGAGCAGCATATGCTTCAGTATTTAATGTTTTCGAGCATTGACGTTAACTCTCAGAATGTTCACATGGCATCTGTGAATGTCTGAATCACTAACTATACATGATTACAGTGCATTGTCTGCAATAGTTTGCTGGGAAGTAACGGATTAAAGGTTAATTGTAATCATCCCAAGATAGGCACTCTTATTCTTAGTAAGTGATAATGCGAAGTTATATTTTGGAATGGTTATCAAGTTCCTATTCATTACACAATAAAACGCCGTTTCTGATCATACAATGTAATTTGATAATAATTAATTGGCCACTTGACAAAACTGTTCATATGCGGCATCAGTTCTTAGATTATGCATTCTGATCTTCCGTCTTGTGGTGGGAATGTAATGTGGCAATATATGCTTCAAAAACAAAGATTTCCACTCTCAAGATAAGCTTCACGAAACATAAAGCGATTTGCCAAGATACAGTCCCCTTTGTTGCGTGTGATAGATACTTCATTTGATACTGTTTTCAAAGAATCTATGAACAATACATGCAGTATGCTTTAATGGACTATAACAACGTTAATTAAGGTTTGCTGAGACATTCAAAATATCTTCGGAGGCATGTTCTCTCCTTTGTGACGGTTAACATTGTTGAGAACTCTTGCAATCATTGACATTTAAGCACCATTATATTCATTAGAACGAACGATTTAGCAGCAAGGTAAGCTTTATGGCAAATCACTAACAGTATGAAAAAGAGTTTCCATTTGACATGCCAAAGCGATTGAACACTAAGCTGCACAAATAATGCGCTATTCCTACATGTGGCTATAATCGGGCGTTGGTGGTGTGATTTCCATAACCAATCTTCAGTGTAATCAACTCTGCTGCTGCGCATAATGGGGCTGTATTCTGCCTCTTCGCTCCTATTGGTGCCTCGAATAACAGAAAGAATGACCTAATACCACGAATGAACCATAGTGCACAAAGTAACAAAAGAGGTACTAGGCTTAATGAAGTACTAATTGTTACTATTGATGTTATCCTTGACCTATTGGTGTATCTTAACTTAACGTCAATAGCTACCATTATCATTCATGATATCATTTAAAAGGGAAGAGATACACGTCATGTGATGCATCAGATCTGTACTTGGTAAACTGTGTCTCACTGTCTACCGTTTAACTACGCTTTAACCCACTGGCGCCTGACACAGAGAATATATAAGCTAGCAGCGTTGTGCGAGATGTTGAAGGCTCTGATGACTAAGCAAATGACCAAAACATGCATTCGGCATTTAACTCTAGGATGAGAGATGGGCTCTTGCAGATGACATGCTCTGAGATGCCCTCCTCTTATACGCCCATTATCTGATGATAACTTTGGCTTAAGGAGGATGATGAAGGAGCAATTGAGAATGCGCGTTAGGACGATAGCATTTAAACAGCAACGCGCCGAATAAAATGACTGCCCAACATGCAGCAGCATCAGAAAGTCTGTAATCGCTACAGTGCATTCAAATGTAACAAATCGTTTCTGCTACAATCATTTATCAGACAAACCCAATGTAATGCATGCTGCAAGACCGATACCATCAAGAGTATCGACAGTCGCATGTAAATATATGCCGCTCTCGTGGATGCGTAAGATAGAGCTGTATGGGCGTATGTATTGCTAGTATAAAAAGGGATAAGTGCTATATGTTAACTTGCATAGTCAAAAAACTAGCTTTCTGGGCGTTAAGGGACCATTATTTAGTCGCAACGCATTGGTCCAGACCATTACCTAGCAGAAACCGCCAAATCATAAAAAACGCTATGACAATTGACGTAGCATTATGCTGTGTATCATTTACCTCATTTTCTGTGCCAAGCATTTGATAGCATATCTTCCGACAATTGTATAATGGTTGTGCAGAGGTATAACCCACTACTTGTCTCTTTAAAGAAATAAGTATAGTACAACATTTGTTGTGATGTGTATTATTGCGTCGATCCTTTCCTTCAACATAGACTTTTTAAAGCCAGACATATTCGCCAAGTAAGCTTACACGCGGATCGGCTTAAAGGGTATGCCTAGTTATTTTTCTGTTTGGAATCTCCATATTTGCATATTAGTTTCACATTTGAAATTTAGCTGCTTTTTAAACTAGAATTTGCATTCTATTATAAAACGCACACTTACTTGCAGCGAAAATGATAGTATTTGTTTGCCGTAAGTAATGGCTAATGACGCAGATGCTCCTTAATTTATGACTAGCGTTTATGCAGTAATTGTAGTTGAGTAAAGTAAGCCCACGATATAAAAGTCCAGAGGATACACACTGGACCGTTGGTTGTAAATACTTGATATCACTAGAAGAAGTGTGTTTTCAAGAATTGGCATTAATTTGTGGCATGTAGATGATTAGTAGTAAACGGACTGCACACCAACTTAACTTCTGTCTTCTCATCATAAGCCATGGAGTGTTGAACGTTTAATAACACTAGAATAATCTGTCTATCGGTTAATGAACGCTTTAGTGAAAAAGTGATAGGTTTCTCATGAGCGCCTTGCGAAAAAATAAGGGTACAAAGACGGCTTTGGTCCGAGTGATGGCATTGTGTCGTTAACAGTTAAAATGTGTAAGAGCATATAAGCATCTGTAATCAATGGTTTTCGAAAGGTATCAACATGTAATCGATAATGACTACTTGATATATATATATATATATATATATATATATATATATATATATATATATATATATATATATATATATATACATACATGTATATATATATACATGTATATATATAACTATATAAGCATATATATATAAATATATGTAAATATATATACATAATATAAAAGATATACATATATATATATATACATATAAAAACTATACATATATATGTATATATATTTATATATGCATACAAACATATATATATATATATATAAATATAAATATATATATATATTTATATATATACAAACATATATATATATGTATATATATATAACTATATAAATTTATATATATATATAGAGAAAAATTATTTATTTATTTATACGTACACACATATATATATATATATATATATATAAATATATATAGATATAACTACATAAATATATTTATATATATATATATGAATATTTTACATGCATACATATATATATATATATATATATATATATATATATATATAATAATATATATATATATATATATATATATATATATATATATATATATATATATATATATATATATATATATATATATATATATATATATATGACGCAAAATTACGCGGAGTGTGGTAGGCAATTGATGGCATTGCAAAACTATGAGTGTGCAAGCATTTTATGGCTGTAAGCTGATTATTGCTAGGTTATTCTTGTCCAGGCCTTTTTCCGCGTTCAACAATCAGCTGGTCCCGCTTAATATCGGTATTCCGGCGAGAAGATTTAACTGGGCAAATATCATGTTGTCTTTGTTTTACGCATTACATGAAGTCGTTAGTGTTCGCCCAGATGCCCCAGCTATTAGCTCGTGCAGTAATTGCCACGTGTCATTTTGTCAGTGAATTGAGTTGCTTCACCCGAATGCAGTAGCAAAATTTCAAACAACAGCACATTCTGTGC
Source organism: Urechis unicinctus (assembly GCA_034190875.2). NCBI lineage: Eukaryota > Metazoa > Annelida > Polychaeta > Xenopneusta > Urechidae > Urechis > Urechis unicinctus. Next base: position 75,454,024 of record CM067354.1, on the reverse strand, counting down.
ATAAGAATAGCTCATTGAAATACAAGCGAAATCAGCTGAGCGAAATCAGCAGTGTCAGCTGGTAAATGGTCGCAAGTGCCCCAAAACTGAAGCCGCCGGTGTAACGAGTATATTTATACCAGACATGCACACTTTGTAATAAACTACTCCATTGCTGGGAGATGTATCACGTCTGCACACCGCTCTATACGCGTAATCAATGAGATTGGATTTTTAGCCAGTTCTGCTGTTTAGTGGCTCGTGTAAATAAGCGCTGTACCCAAACGCGATCGGACTAGGAACTGAAAACGTTCGGTCTAACAGTCAGAATTTCACACGCCGCATCACCAAAGAACAATCGTAATCGTTTGTGAGGGCGGAATATCAATAAAGATTTTGGTCAGTAACATTACCGGCAGTCAGAATATCGTTATACATATATTGATTATAATGGTAGCTGTACTAATTACCTGTCTTATTATTGTGATGCTGTTTACTGCTCCTATTTTACTTTTACCTTGATTATTTTTCTGTTCCCAGTAACGAATCTTCGGCTTACAAAAGCTGCGTAATAGTAGGGATCTGTTTATTTACAAAGTTTTTAGAATGGTATTTTTGCTATTGATTGGTTCGTGTACCGTTTTAACTGATATTTAAGCGATCCATGTAAGTCTTCTTCGGGATGGCTTTCCTTAGCATGATGTCAAATATCTAAATAGCCATTCGCGACCACTGGGCGCCAGTGTTGTGTCTTAGTTGGAACACGCTCGCCAGTGAATAAGTGAGAGAATGTAGAACATATTACTGCCCTGTAGCGATGCAGATTACGTGCCCATACACGTCATTGAAGAAACTCGGGTGATTCGGGTGCGCGGAGTGATATGGCTAGTTTCTTTAGCTTACCGATAAGACCACTAACAACAGTTTTCGTAGCATGTAGCACATTCATGAAACTCGACTGACACCTTGCCACATCAAAATCACGTGCATTTCATGTCAAGCGTGATACAGTTCAGGCTCATTATTTGGATTGGATTTGTGTCTGCCAATAATTTGCAAATACGGGCAGATGATGTCGACTTTATTAAATATATTAGGTGCTGCAAAACCATAGGAAGATTTTCGCGCCAAAAAAAATATAACCTTAATTTTTGTTCATAATTGCATTGTCCCTTTAGGGCATAAAATTCCCCTGCCAGTGTGTTGTGTTACCTCTGAAACCGTTAATATATCACAATAGCACATGTTTCTCTTGTTATTTCAGATAGGTTGTGTCTATTGCATTCTTACATATGTAAGCCAAACGGAATCAGATCCGTGCCTTCCACCTCTACGCAAAACAATAGTGGCAAATACTTCATGTTAATGAACGAATATTTTTAATTTTTGCTGCTGGGCATTTCTGCATGAGACTGTTCTCATTTAGGGACCCATCCGGTAAAGAGAATAACCGCTACAGTGACCAGTTAGCATAAAGCTTAGTACTCTTAATTGAAACGGCAAAAGAATTCAAATGACAGGCTGCGGTACAACCACAAAGTATTAGCCAACTAGCCATTACGACTAATGTTGGAGCTCTTACGAAGAGCGACAGAACTAGTAAGTGCACAGTAAGGCCATGGTTTCTTTTAGAGTAAAGCCATTGGAGCATTTGTTTCCAACGGTTGATCAGTAATAGAAACGGATTATACAACTTTCTGATTCATGGCATTTTAAGTTTAAGGAATTGAAACAGTCGCACAATAGGGAGTTGTCACTTCAATTATTAACATGGAAGTAGGTGCTGATCCTCCGTCGCATCTACAGCGTAAGGTTAAAGTTTCTCTGCATTCGTGTTATTGAAGGCTGGATTTGCTGGATATAATATCAAATCAATTGCTGTTACGTACTACCTGACTGCCCGTTAGAAATGACAGCCGTACGTAGAAAATTATTCTTTCGTAACTTTTGGTATTTGCTGGTGCTTAGGATAATCAGTTTGAAAATGTATTAAAATGTCGTTCACAGTCCGCCTTCATTATTCATGTATACCTCTGCAAATGATTGTTTGACTTGAACCCGAGCAGTAACGACAGACGCCAGCCACCTGTACCGATCACATTATTGTCATTGTCCACGTCGTTTATGATCTATGAGAGTATTGTAGCACGTCTATGCAGAATTTCGTTATACAAAACTCTATTGGACTACATGTAAAGAATAACAATACTTCCCATGGCGCATGGATAAGCTTGGATGCGAGTAAAGAGCAAAATATGAGTGAGATATGAGCTATTGCACATACACATGGCGAACCTGTTAATATGAAACGCATTTGGGGTCATGGCCTCGGAAAAAGTTTGCCTGCATAAAGATAATGCACTCTGCACTTATCCTTCGTAGCCGCCTTTAGAAACATGTGAATTAGGCAAGTTTTTCTGCTTTAGAACCTGACGTATACATGGTCAATGTAACAATGTCATTGAACACTTATTATAGCAGTCACCGGCTCCACAGCCAAAGAACAAGTGCCAAGTTGTCGGTAAGTACATATTATTAAAGACCGTATTTGACATAGGGAGCTCTTGCATAGAGACGAAGGATATCATAACTCATTGCTAGCGACCTAATCACCGCGTTACAGGTAACTGGGATTAGATCTTGCACTGATTTTGCAAACAAATCTTGTCTGCATTTCGCTCGTCAGTAACATTTTATTGTTCTTGTCATCGTCACTTGTTATATGGAAGCCAAAGAGACAACATAATCACAGCGAGGTTTGAGTCATCGATTTGCGGGATTTGACGTACAATTTTAGCAGCTTACGTCGAGTTAAAGGAGTTATTTTCCTTCAATATATCTGATAATGAATTGTGCAATTGTGTCCGTATTATAGGTTAATCATAACAGCAAGTATGGTAATCTTCTAATTATTTATCTACCATGTATATATCCACTGAAAATATGCTTTCCACGAAATTGCAGAGGGTTGTTCAATGTGCTTTCTAATAAAAATCAACTCATATGTATCCACAGACATGATGCAACTGATGTTCATATTTCAGTAGATAGCAACAGGATTTACAGCCCTACGGACGTTTTTACAACATAGCAACTGTAACATCTTTAATCTTTGTGGCCTTGTGTAGCATGTTGATTGCAATGGGCTCTTTACCTAGCTAGTCAATGCCTTTAAATTCTTGTGTCATGTATGGTCGCCAATAACATCACCTTGATCCATTCTGTGTCTTAAATTGAAATGGGGCGACTACCTTAGAGGCATGTTCATCACATATCCATGATAATACTTACCTAGGGATGACTTCAGTAGTCGTTGAAACAGCGATGTGTTAGAACTGTATACATTAATGGCAAAGGAAATGGTATGTCCGCATTAGCATGATGTGAGACAGGAAATATTGCATTCGTATTACTGCGTTGTTCATTATATATCGCTTTCATAAACCACATATAAGGATACAAAAGTATCAGATATTCTTATGGAAGCATGCAATGAATGCAATGTATCTATGACCTATTGTAGTTCACCGAAGTGGCAGCAAAATGTCGATAGGAATGAATGTAGGTATGTTCAATCGTTACGTTATATTAGATTATAGATTATTACACACGCTCGGGCTTGATCAATGATGTATGTCCGTTGACAAAAGCAAGATTGGACCTCCAAGCAGAAACTTCCTTATACAATACTGTCCAATCTTGGTGTTAGAAAAATAGCATAAGTATGACTATACACGCAGCACATGGTTCATATTCCCACAACACTGGCATTTTTCTGGAGATAGTAATTCAAATGAATGCTGCTGGGTAGAAGTTCAAAGCGATACACATGTCATAAATATCACCCTCGCCGCTATGCAGATGATGCATCTACACAGTGCGATATCTTATCA
>CM067354.1:75427652-75445152 GCA_034190875.2 Urechis unicinctus | reverse complement strand
TGTACACAGTAACAGCTCCGTGGGTATATAGTCATTGTGGTTCGGACATGGTAATGCCTCTTAAACAGGTAGCCGGCCATAGTGAATAATGCAAGATAAGGCTGACAATAAGTTCATGGCAGTGTAGTTCTGAATCTGACGAGCATAAGCAAAACAGCAATGCGGCGCCAACAGAAACACACGAAAAATAGTGCCGGTTCAGTAATATAATTAATCTGACCAATAAATTCATTTAAACTGGAGAAAAAGATAAGATGTACAGAACAAAGCTTTTTTTGCAAAACAAATGAAAATCGTAAATTAGCGAAAATTCCAGAGTATTCCTACACGCTCAAACGATTTATCGCGCTTGAACAATTAAGTATTCATATAGGTTAACACCACGACAAAATCTACCAGATATCATAACATTGCGGCAGAAAGGAGTGAGGTACGTTTATAAAGAGTACGGGTTTGGTTCTTACTTCTAAAGCAGTCGATTTCACCTAGCTGACACCAGAATCGCCTCTAACCCATTCAAAGAACAGCGACAATCAATGCAATTAAGATATTGCTGATTCTTCAATCTGGAGAAATATACACTCCGAGCTGCGCCCTGTAGTCTAAGAAATGTCTGGGAGTTTAAAAATCCCAGGTGAGGCACACCTGCGTTCGATTTTGTATTGAAGCGATATTTGTATGCAAGCGCATGGTTACTAGATATCAATTTATGTTTCAATAGTGGGTAAATGAGGGAAGCTAAGTAATTCAGCATTGTATTAATATTGTTGCACATTTGTTCAGATTATTGATAACACAAGGGACAATTAATCTTTGTCTTTCTTGTAATGCAAACATTGTTATCCACGGGGTATAGCGGACAGAGGTGATAAAGTGATGCATGATTATTGTAGTTACGGTGCAAATAATTTCATTATCCACTAGGGTGACCAGACAATCCTAGCATTTGATCATCCCTTCGGACCTGCGTTACGAGATAAAAGAGCTGAGCTATTGATAGGGGTTTATCTCTAGTACGTATCATATAAATAATAAGGTATGATTAACAGCAACGTGGACGGCTGAATAGAGGGTGACCATGCTGTATATTGATGCAGTCTAATATTACTAATACATTTGGGTTCCAAATGCTACCAAGCCCAACGTACATTGAAGTAATGCTTGAATCCACACGGCGTTGCGCAGCATTTCATTTGTAAGTTTCGTTTATGACAAGACAAACAGCGTTATACTCTCGTAATTGCTAAAGCAAAGATGGGTTATAATTTATGTATGCATTGAAATAGATGGTCTTCTAGCAAGTCCCCCTTACCTAAAACAGCAGTTAATGTCCTCTGGACCTTTTTTATTATTGCGCTTAAACGGACATAAAATGGTTTAACAGAAGGCAGTATGCGCATAATAGTCATGAAATGTTGTTCTGTCCTTCTTGCACACTTTTTAACAATTCTGAACGTCCAGCTGCAAGACTTCTCATGCAGCTTTATAAATTTTGCATCTTAATCATATTCTAGGCAAGCTGTCAAGCTAGGTCAAAATTGCGTTTCCGAAACGCGAAAGAACGGCTTATTTTAGGTTTTAATACTGATATAATCTCCCCGTGCATATATGGTTTTGTCAAAAAACGGCAAATCGATTGTACATTATGGAAATCTATCGTAGCATAGAATTATGTACTGGATCATCAACTTAGTTGGGGATATTGTTGGTGGCGCAAATTTGTGGCGTAAAAGCAGAACCAAGCGACTTTACCAATTGCTTGCACATACACATTACGGTAGACGCTTACTAAAAATAACATCCAAACACTTTTTTTAACACTCAAAGCATTTAAAAAATAGCTGAAATAATGAGACGTCTGATCGTTGTCATTATTTATGTTAATGGTGGTCAAACAAGTGAAGGGGCTGCTTTATGTGAAGATTAATGGCCCCGTACTGGCCAACAGAGCCCATGGCGAATAGCAAAACATGCACTATTTTCCGACACGGGCGCCTTACGGGTTTAAACTCGTAGAAGGCCCGTAAGCAGTAGAGCGGGGCCCTTGTTGAGCAGTTGTTTGGACCCTTGTTTGGGCCCTTGTTGGATTCCTTGCGGGGCCCTTGTTGGGGCCCTTGCGAAGCCCGTGCTGGGCTTTGTACGGAAGATCTGTGAGTAATGGCTACTAGTGAATAAAGGCTACAGTTTTACTTTGTTTTTCATTATTTTATATTCCGTTGCAGCAGGCTAAAATTGCCGCATGCTGTCTTACTTAGTTAAAGCACATCTCATAATCATACGTCTAGGATCAATATGATTCCAGAATTCGCAATAAATGTACTCTATTTGAGAGGGGGTGGGGGTGACTAAGAGGGGGGTGAGTGACTAATTGGGCAAAACTTCATACTATATGTCGGTTCTGGCATATATCATAAACTAAATATGATATATGCAAAAATAAGGTATGTCGCGATCGTAGCATATCAGGTCAGTTAGTGAATCACAATTATCCATCGGCCACTATGATATTGTCTGTCTCGGCTGCCCAATAGTTTAAGCGTAAAAATGAGAAAGATTAGTGCTTTCAAATGTTATCATTCTTAATGATCATAATCACTGCAAATGACGTCTCAAAATCCCCAAACGCTGCCACGCTGCCTTCGAATATTGGCTTGATAATTTGCGGGCTAACCTAGGGCGTAAAAACCTTCTATTGCTACTAACATAACCAACTTCTCAGGGCGACTGATAATTTGAACCTTCAGGACTAATTGAAACTGGAGATAACTTTAGTCTTTATTTGAACGTGAATTACGCACTAGCTGCCCGAACATTGTCTCAGGATGAAGCAAAATTGACTGTGAGTGAAATTGCTGTTTTGATATTAACGAATCTTGTTAGCGTACATTCCTCCGATAGAAACATTACAGCGTTGCTGAAATCCTTATCTAAATGCCTAATTCTTATTTAATTTTATCGAAGAGCCACATGGACACAAAATGCTTCAATTGCATGTACGTTGTACATGAATCCAAATAAGGTATGCGCATTGGCGACTGTCACCATAAGAGTAACCCCTCCGATGAAATATAACAGGAATTTGAAAACCGTCATCGTGTTCACGTTTCACATGTATTATGCATATGACGTAACCATGAGACCAGCAACCTTCCATACGCTAATCGGTTTTGTACACTACCTTATAAGGCCGATATGTATCCGCAAATGGTATTTGTATGCGCATATAGCCACACCCTAGTGCCAATGATAGCGCTTTCACGTCCATGTTTCGATGATAATCTATAACATCGCCACAATTTAAATATTAGCTTCGTAATATACTATTGGTGCGTTGTGAATATAAGCCAGCGGGGTTAAATTTCGACATAAGCAGGCATACCGTATTGCATTTATCCACACCCAAAACATTCCATGTCAATGCTTGATCTGTGATCTCAGTGTAGATCACTCACACTAGGCCGTCATATTAGATTCATATGCATAAGATAAACGCAGACTTGCGGTTAGCTTAAATATATCATGAATTTGTCCAACCTGTCATTATGATATCGATTTTCACCACAGTGATTTTCTCTTGACATGTTGAATGTGTATACTGCTCTATTGGCATGCAAGACCATTTCCGACTCAATTGCCTGTTATCAAATGTTATAGACGCATTGAATGTAGCTATGTAGCAATGCCAACTGTATTGACGCACTTATCATCATTCATCTGGTCGGTATAGATGATCGGAGTCGCCGAGTTTGATTTGTATCTGAAAAGTTGGATTTTGGTCACCACTACACCCCCTCACCACCAAATGCCCACGTGCTCTTCTGCCGACCATATACGGAAGGGCATACCTTTTAAATAGTCTTGCATATTGTATGCTGAATATCCTGATATCATGGCGTTTGCGTTACGTATTCTGAAGTATTATATCCCACTGCGTCTCGACTTGTGGCTTATGACATCACATCACGTTCTATGTAGCGATAAAATACATTCCGTCAACATTTATCACGTTATTGGCCTCGTGTACGCTTGATGTTGCAAACACCTGAACTATATGCCTAAGGACTGCCCTCGCGAGAGTGCTCCTTAATTATAAATGAGATAATAGTAACAATGTTGTCAACGACCGTGCATACGCATTATATTCTGCTTATTGTTACCCCCCCGGTGATGCATCAAACACTACGTCGAATTAGCTTTGCTTATTCATATTTGTGGTTAGAAAGGGGGGTAAATCGAGTTTATAAGACAAAAGCTGTATATTCACCTACTGATATTTATTATCACTTGATGTCGGAAAGTATTCTTTATGTGGTGCATTTAATAAGTAAAGACTACTTTATGGAGCCATAAACATATCCACATAATTTAAACAGATAAGTCAGCTATAACATGGTTTTCAGCGCTAGGAGGAGCCCAATTACATTCTTCTCCGTAAAGTATTGATAGGGAATCATATTGCGGTTCAGTCAACTTGTCTAGTTGATTACTGAGTTCTTTAATATGACCATCTAGTATTTGCGCTGCTTTACCTCAGCAGAGCTGCTTTATTTTCAGACTAGCATAATTACCTATGACTGCTTGATGTATAAAAAAGCCGCTTAAGAACAGCCGAAGTGGCATATAACCGGTTTTTTTCAGCTCTCGGCAAATAAACACCGCATGCCATCAATTTATGCTCCAGCCTCAACACCAATAGTGTTTCCGTTTTGCACAATTTACGATCATAAACCCTTCACTGTGGACGAATAACTGTGGTAAGTATAAGTAAGGGTGGCAATAAATTTATGTAACTAACAAACTTTATAGAGAAAAAAACAGCAAAACTGTCTGAGATATGTTGTGTGGCCCAAAAGGTGACTCACATAAATATGTTTATTGCTAAATAACAAAACAACATTTAAGTCCGCAGTTGCTTGACACTATGCAGAGTTACTATTTTCGTCGGGTTTTTTTTCACATGTTGACAGTATGTTTTCAGCAATATTACTGATGTAAAATTTACTGAGAGCCCCCGTTCCCTCACCCTCTGACTCGTCAGGTTTGCCGCACAGCACACATAAAATTGCAAGGTAGTTTACCTTTCTGAACTAATTCATGTTTCATCCTGGAAATTTTACCATTAATCGACACAAGTACAACAAGTCGTGATATCATGTCATATCAACGTATCAACGAATCTTCCTTTCCTCACAGTGTAATTTATGATTGAGGGGAGTAAACCTTACAAATAAATTAATGCTTAACTTTTGCTGTGCACTACAACACCGTTCCAGATAAATCTGTATGTTTATGAAAGACTGGAAACATCTCACACGCCATGTATAACATGCACATCTGTAGCTAACAAATAAATCCGCGGGTGTCATGATAAATTGGTTGTCTGAATCATCCAATTAGTCATGCAAAACTATTTACTGACACAACTACCGGCACCATGTTAAAAACACATATGGGATATTTTCACTCCCATATATTTGTCAATATACAAATGTAATATGCGCTCATAAGAGGATGAATACTCTCGAAAATATTAATGTGATTTACATTAGCTTATGTGTGTTAATGCCTTCGGAAACATATATAAAGTGTAACTAAGCCGGAAGCAATGATAAACGGACCCGTGCAATATACGTACAGTAACTGATTAACATCGCCATGCGACAACTATACATTACAATTATGGATACATCAGTTGCAGGAGTGAGTGATTCGATAGTTGTCAGACGCTATTGATGACAACAGAATATTTTACACGTGTTTCAACTCCCAAAACAAGAAAATATGTGTGTCCCTTTTCATAGGATAATCGATATGCCGGTTGTTAACCGATCTTCCAGTTCATAAGACAAGACAGAGCCTCAAAAGGCTATCAAAACATCAGCTATCCCAAACATTCGATACGTTCTATGATATAACTGTGAATCTAATGACCTAATTGGAAGAATCAGCAAGTTTCTGTCTCCTGTTTAACATAGCAAGACAAAGGTATGATTAATGAGTTTTTCATTATCTTGTCTGGTTTATGCATAATTTTATATATGGAATGGCTCCTATCTTGCATTATGCCAATATTGTCTCGAATTATTTAGTAACAACGAGAGATTTGACAGCAATACGTCCTAGTTGAAATGGCAAGATGGATTTCTTTACTGATCATAGTTTTAGCGCAATCTCGGGTTACAAGAATCCCCATTTAGCAAGGGAATACCTGCTCGCGCAGTACAAGTAAAATTAAGAGTTAGAATAAATAATTCAACCGGCAACATTGTATTACCGGTATCCTACGAAGGATAATAAATATCCGCGAATGTTAATAGTTCGCTATCTTATTTACTTACCGTGGAGGTGGGCGAAAGTGCATACTGTAAATCGCCTCAGACCTGAATGACTTTGCTATATAAGTCTGCATCTGTAAGCCATTTCTCAGATAACAACTGCATAAAGTTAACATAGTATATGGACAATTAAGATATACCACCATTACAGGATATCCGTACCGATTTTGCTTCATTATCTGCCACCGGCCACTCCTCTGATATTGTCCATCTTAAACGGCTGCCTAATCATCTAGTTTTAAAGGATGCGATGAGATTAAAAATGTTTCGGTTAAAGATGATGTCCTCCATCGAAAATATCGGAAGTGGAAAAAAACTGTTTGCTTTGTGCTTTCAAATATTACCATTCGAAAAGTTGATACTCGCTGAACATGTCGCCTAACGATCCATGAACATTTGTCCTTGGTGCCTTGAAATATCGATGTGATATTGGCGAAAAAGCTTATTTTGTTACAAACCTACCCTACTTTGCTCAAACCCTTGGCGTTTACGAGGAATGATAGTCAGAGCTACTAATAATTTCCGCCTTCGAACTTTATTGGGATAGCTAGACTGTGGAATTATTCGGATCTATGTGAAACATCATTACCCGCTAGCTGCCCCCAACATTATCTCGGGATGAAGCTAAAATGATTGCTAGTGCCATTGCTGATTTGACTTTGACGAAGCGTGTATGTGTACATCTCTCTGATAGAGACGTTGCGACATGGCTGAAACACATATCTCAATGCCACATGCGTGGTGCGGCTTCACTTCCAGACATTACATTCTCAATACAGACCATGCGAGCAGTATAGCATTGTGTATTTGTTGCGAGCTTGATACCGTAGTCTTCATATGCGTCACTGCATAAAGTGCATATGCATCAGACAAACACAGATCAGGGGTTAACTGAACGATGTTATTAATTTCACGAAGAAGTATTTAGCACCTTATTGCATTTTACATTGTTCCACCTGTCTTTGTAGTTTTCATTTTCTCCACTGTGCTCTTATTGGTACTTTTATTGATTTCAATTGGTATCAGTAAGGTGTGGTACTTCATTATGCTACCCACAATACCAACAAGCTATGGGCCGTTGTTGCTGATGATCGGGAAGATAACGCCTCGCTTCGTTAGATCAGCTACATTTGTCATTTCTTGGCTATACCACAGCCAAACAGTGAAATAATGACCCAACCATAACACAGAGAATAAACACTGCCTTCTCGCCATATACTCATATTAGCAACAGCAAAAGCGGGCAGTGCTGATCAAGCTGATAACAGAATAAAGCTACGCAAAGCAATCAGCCTCGGACGCCATGGTCACATGTTTACGCAGGGTCCGGCCACAATGCTTCGGCGTACAATATATCCTTGTTTTATAAATGATCAATTATAGCATCAAATGACGCCTTAATAAAACATACCGCGCATTCTTCTGTCGCTCGGTTTATGCGTCTGTACGCGTTTTGTTCAAGGGGCATATCGTCCCGAGACGACGGCTCGGCCTGATGCCCTGGCCCCCGAGTCCAAACGTCCTTACAGCATTCTATCCAGGGGCGTTGGTGCTATGTATGGTTTCTGTAGACGGAAGACATTATGCTTGAAATTTATTTTACATCAACAGCTATAACTTTATTAATACTGTTCCTGTATTGAATGAAATATGAAGCATTCAGTATATTCATTTCTATAAAACAAGGGCGCATCATTGCGGGGGCATCCTGGGGGCGAATCGTCCTGGAGGCGAACTGCCCCGGGGGCGTATCGTCTCGGAGAGGGCAAATCGACCCGGGGCGGATCGTCTCGGGGGCAAACGGACCCGCAACCGTCACTTCAGTGTGGTACATTTTTCCTTGTCTGCTGACAAAAATAGATTCAATCATGAATGCTTTCACAGTCGATTTAGTTGATATACTTAGATTAATCAATACTTGGCTTGAAGCAGGTCAGACGATCATCGCAGGATCGCCGTGACATTCAGTGCGGCTAGATACCGCGACAGCGTTGGTCGAGGATGAGAAATACCGTTGTCGAATATGGTGACTATACCTACACGAATATTTTAGATAAATTTTGTAAATGGATTACCAATAAGCGAACACGCGACCGGGCGATGCATAATATCGATTACGATACTGATGTACACTATCATCCCAACGCTACTGCTAGGTCGCGGGCTTGATAGCGTACGCACGTCAGTTCGGAGTTGGTGATTTTTACGCAACATTTGTATATAGCGTTAAGAAACGAATGCAACTTACGAAAATGTCGTGTCCGACAGTGAGATCCCGTGTAGGCACACTATAATATACACTTGTAAGAGATAAATGCAAAAAAAAACATTACTAGCATTGTGTAAACCCTGTGCGCATATTTTGAGTGGGTATGCACTTGCATGGGGTGGCTGATGGCACAAACGGTAGTACCTCAAAAGTCAGTCCTGAGTCCCGTCCCCTTTCTCAATCAACACTAAACTAGTGTGATTGACGCTATGATAGAACAATTGTACATGGAATAAAAACTGTACTATATATTGAGCTTAAACGAGCAGACGCATAACCGATTTCGGACGTTTATTCATGCCTTTGTAATACATGATTGAAAATATTCCGTTTTGACCCCGTTTAACATTTTTTTCTTCCCAATTAGATACAGAGAGCTTAGTGAATATTCAGAACAAACCCACTGATGTGCAATTTAAGAATAACAGTCGTTAATAATATTTCAACTGTACCGTGTTGGTGAATCATTTTATAGATTATGTGACACCAGTTTCGATGACCGGAAAAACACAGTTGTACATTGACATTCTTGAGGCAAATTTGTATAAAAGAACCCAACATAGTAATCGTCTGAGCATAGGATGCCTTGCTTACTATCCATTCATACTTATTCAGATTTATTACAAACGATAAAAAGGGAGATATTTCATAGAAGCCAACTGACTATGTTTAGTTAATATGTGTTTTCTAGGGACGCCAAGTAGGGTTCCGTAATATGAATAGCAGTGCAAGGGAAGGGTATGTACTAAGGCCACTTAAATCCCACAAATATTATCATTACGATTATAGTTTTCACCCGACATTTAGAGTGGCCACGCCAACTTCACTAAAGCGAAATCGGCCAAGCAGCGTTCGATTGATGGGCCAGGCAAGTAGATCAACAAGTGCAACTTACACACAACCAATTACTACAAAACAACTTCCACGAAGCCATTTATAATGCTGGTTTGGTATTATTAGATGATAGCTGTATTATACTCGTTTAGACCGCTAAACTTGGAGACCGTGTTTGTTCATCTAAATTCGGAATTGGAGTTCATCTACCTCTGTGCACGCTCTGTATAGTATCCAGCAGAGAACGAACATACTTGGTGAGTGTTCTGCAGTAGACAAACCCTGCTGCAATACTGCGTCGATCTGGGGGGCGTTGTATGATAGCGTTGGATTGTGACTAACAAATATTTCGCGCCGAAAGTATTTAACTTTGGATCCCCTCAGATAAGAGTTTGATGTGGATCTATGGTATCCATCTAAATCAAAACGTGGTTGCTTGATAAGGTTTATATCGTACAAACTGGTAGAACATTTTAATGTAAAGGGTTCAAAACTAGTCGGGCACTTGCACCAAGGAAGAAGAATTCCGACCGTTAGCATTAATTGGCTTCTATTGTAGTTAGAATCGGCAATTTTGCTATAGCAAAACCCTATCTACGAATTGCAGTCATATGGTTTCAGGACGTTACTCTACCTTCACTTTAATAATGCATGAGAGCTGGTCGGCAGCTCGGTCCATCAGAATTATTCGATTATTGATGAAATATGAATCGACGGCAGAAAAGGAAACGTTCCAATTTGCTGCAAGATTTAATGTGTAATTGATCCAATGAAGTTGAACAATAATGAAACCCTTGTTATACCATTATCGCTTATCTATGCATCAGGTAGTTAAAGTACCCCTCTCTCCGCTCCGCACATCCCGGATACTAGCAATAATCCCATTAAGGTGACTTACGTACGCTATGTAAGCTGTCGTCGTTAGACAGATAGAGAAACACAGATAAGTAAGTTTCAGCTTCGACAAAGTATCGGAGTTTCCTTGTAGCAAAAAATACATCGGCTTTCCCCCCAGATGTCTTCATTTCAATAACTGAGACCATACATAGGGATTGCTGACAAGCAATACACTGCCCTTTTTATTCTATGTTGCATGTGCTTGCAGTGGGCCGATCTAAAAAATATGCGGAGTTTAATGAACAAAGTATAATCGTGATGGTTAAACACACACACACAAGCAGCGCATATCCAGAGATCGGATAATTAGGAGATATCCAACTCTGCTCCAGACAGTCTTGATCATGAGATGGTCTGCACCCAATATATGCAGTGTATGCAACCTCTTCCAGTCACTTCCGAATAGCCTTTTAGTAATATGACTAGATAGCAACCTTGGCCTTGGCCATGAATCGAATTCTGTCAAAAACCTGCTTTAACACTCCGAGTCATTCCGAGTAGTTTACATAACGAATCATTGACTACCTCCAATATATAAATGTAGTTGCAGCTCGTGCGATTGCAATTTAATGTGACTGAATGTGATGCGGCTACGTTCTGGATTTTGTTATGCAAATGGTGTTGGACAGGGGTAAGAATTTGCATAGTAAGCATTACTGGACTTACTTGGTATCCAATATCTACCATGGTAAAACGTTACATCTGTAGATTATGTTTGATTGATAATCAGTGTGGTAGCCTCTGACATGAGCTCCAAATATCTTGATTGAAGTGGATGCTACGCGGACGGTCAGATCATTAACTGAATGTTAACTGCTGTTGATGTTAACTGGCCAATTGCTTGTGTCGAATCAAGCTAAATACTTTACTACTCGGCCACAGGTAACCGAGCCTGTGTTGCACATTTCCGCATGTGTGCCGATGTATAATCTGAATGGCTGAGACATGCATGCTATATCGTTATGCTTTCATTGCCATCGCCAGGAAAAGTACCATAAGTCACGTGTTGGTTGGATATCGAACGTACCTATTAACTTCGGAATCGGATTAAGTTACGTACTAATGTGTACTTGGCTTTTCCCATTTCTATAATGCATATCTGGTTGTGATTTTACAGAGCTATGATTTAGTTCCATTCCATTGTCACAATGAATCAGCCGTTTTTGGAATGAACATGTTTTACATAGACAAAGATTGGATAACGTCACACTAGGTAATATCTGCAAATAAATGTCACATTGGACAGTTGGTGGTCGCATTTAATGGGCGCCAGAACCATACAGGTTTCTGAGCATTCAATTAGCGTGGTATAAAACTGAGACGCCTCTCTCTGTTTCTGTTTATTGGTCCTGCAAACGTGACACAACGTGACGTGATAGTCAGGATATGAAACGCAATGGTGACGCCAAATTGCTGGAGGTTCCCCACTTAGGAAACGCACCTTGTATGCTCGCAAAGTCCAAAGAGAATCAATAACTCACGCAGTTGATTGGGATTGATAGCGTCTATCCGAAATTCTTCCCCAGAATAAAACGGCCTTATTCCCGCAAAAAGGTCGTCATGTATGATTGAAATCTGGTAAGGTTTGTATTTGGCTACAATTTAGAGGAATTTCCATCGCCCGAATGGGGCACTTACTCGGATGTAATGGCCTATAATGTAGAAGAATTCGCAATTCGTTCTTGATGATCGAGGGAGCTAGACCTTTTACATGCCGACTCGATAAGAGATTTCTATGAAGTGATCTTACGCTGGGAGGAATATCATATGCTTAGTCATCTGCCATTATACTTAATAATGCCACTGCACGAAAACGATAGAGCGAGGGCATAATTAGTACCGATATTGGCCGGACTTCAATTAAATACTTTTTAGGAAATATTGGTTCCGGTGGGATAGCGGTTTACAGCTCTCTCTCTCTCTCTCTCTCTCTCTCTCTCTCTCTCTCTCTCTCTCTGTCTCTCTGTCTCTCTGTCTCTCTCGCTCTCTCTCTCTCTCTCTCTCTCTCTCTCTCTCTCTCTCTCTCTTGAAAATGGGTTTGTTTTTGTATTTGAAAACTATTGTGTTGTTATCGCAAAACATCGTGTTGTTTGGTAAACGTCATAAAGCGCTATTTTAGCTACAGCTCCAAATCGGCCACCTCTCATTATACATATGGGAGTTAGTAGACAAACATAAGGTTAAACATAATGTGTTTATGTCCATAAACTTACAATATACATGAATCGTAGCATTGAATAGTACTCTATCCCTACATGAAAAGCGCTGATTATGTCGTAATCACAATGAGCATCGACTCGCCATTCATAATACACAACATAACCAGACATATTTGATTTGGCAGGTCAAGAATACGCCGTCAGACATCCATAAAGACGAAATGGCTTGCCTTTCGTTAAAAGGTCGTCATATGCGGTTGTTTATGTATTATATAATATATATATATTATGTATATATTATCGCAAAATATAGATATATATATTTGGTAAATATATCATAAGAGCGCTATATTTTAGATGTACAGCTCCAAATCGGCCACCTCTCATATATATATATATATATAGATAGATATATAGGGTATATATAGACAAAAATCATAAGGTTAAATATATATATATATGTTTTGGTCTTCTATATATATACATATCATATATATCTCTCTATATATATGCAAATATATATAGATATGTAAATATATATATATAGATATAAATATAAATATATATATATATACTTATGATATATGCATATATATATACATATATATATATTTATATATATATAAATATACATATAGATATCTATATATATTTATATTTACACAACATATAGAATATATATTTGATTTGGCAGGTCAATATATACGCCGTCAGATATTCATAATTATAAATATCTCTGCCCATACGAAAATATATATACCCTTTATATATATTTAAATATATATCATAATTATATATGCCATTTTAATCAATATCGTGATGTATAACAATATTTTGACTGCCGGTAATATAACTGAAATTAGTTTTTGCTAATCAAACCTGAGTTTGATATCATGCTCTCGCAAGCGATTGCGATTTTGTTTTTGGTGATGCAGCGTGTAAAATTCTGACTGTTAGACCGAACGTTTTCACTTATGGGGGTGGCTCAGTTCCTAGTCCGATCGCGTTTGGGTACAGCGCTTATTTACACGTGCCACTAAACAGCAGAACTAAGTTGGCAAAAAATCCAATCTCATTGGTGGCGCGTATAGAGCGGTGCGCAGACGTGTTATATATCCCAGCAATGGAGTAGTTTAGTACAAAGTGCGCATGTCTGGTATAAATATACTCGTTACACCGATTACCGTACAACACTCACAAATACACTCGGCTTCAGGTATGGGGCACTTGCGACCGATACTCTGACACTGCTGATTTCGCCCAGCTGATTTCGCTTGTATTTCAATGAGCTATTCTTATGCACAGAAGATGCTGTGGTTTGATATTTTGCGACAGAATTCTGGTGAAGCAACCCAACTCACTGAAAAAATGACACGGTGGCAATTACTGCGCGAGTGAATAGTTGGGGCCTCTGGGCGAAGACTAACGACTTCATGTAATGCGTAAAACAAAGACAACATGGTATTTGCTCAGTTAAATCTTCTGGCCGGAATACCGATATCAAGCGGGATCAACTTAGTTGATTATTGAACGTGGCGAAAGGCCTGGACAAGAATAACCTAACAATAGTCAGCTTAAAGCCATAAAATGCTTGCACACTCATAGTTTTGCAATGTCTCCAATTGCCTACTACATTCCGCGTTATGGGGCGTCATATATATAGATAGATAGAGATAGAGATAGAGATATAGAGATATAGAGAGAGAGATATAGATAGAGATAGAGAGAGAGAGAGAGAGAGATATAGAGATGAGAGAGAGAGATATAGAGATAGAGAGAGAAAGAGAGATATAGATATATATATATATATATATATATATATAGAGATAGAGAGAGATATAGAGAGATAAAGGGATATAGGCATATAGAGAGAAAGAGAGAGAAGAGATATAGATCTATAGATAGAGAGAGAGGGATATATCTATATAGAGATACAGAGAGAGGGACGTAAGGAGATAGATAGAGATAGAGGGAGAGAGAGAGAGAGAGAGAAGGATGAGATATATAGATATATATATAAGTATAATATATCTCTATATATATATATAGAGATATATAGAGAGAGATAGAGAGAGAGATCTAGAGAGAGATAGAGAGAGAGAGATCTATATATATCTCGATCTCCAGATATATATATCTATATATATAGATATATATATATATATATATATAGATAGATAGATATATCTAGATAGAGATCTCTCTATCTCTATATATAGATATAGATAGATATCTCTATCTATATAGAGATCTCGCGCGCTATATATATATATATAGATATCTATATCTATATCTAGATATATATATATATATATATATCTCTCATATATATATATATATATATATTTGTCTTGGGTACAATGCACTTAGATACGGGGTACAATGCTTCCGAGAATGTTGCCTTTTATGAGCGATGACAATCGTATTTTACCAAAGCCCCAAAGTGCTCAGTCATTTTGACGCCATACCAGTTTCGTCCCAGCTCTTTAAATATCGTACGTTAATATTTTAAGCCAAAGTGGGTTTGCTGTTACACGTACTAAACTTGTCACAGTCTTTTCTTGTCATTATACGGACCGCCAGGGTCTACACAAAGTATATATTGTTGCTGATCCAGTCATCGCCACCAATTTTGCAAATATTTTGTCAAATTTCCTGTTAATTCCTCCCTCCCCCCACTTCCCGACTTCTATCGTCCAGTTTGCTATGTAGGTACAGCACACATCAAATCACATTTGCACAATTCAACATCACATATATTACAGGAAAATAACTCGACGTAGTCTGCTCAGAGTGAAAGTACAATCCCGCAACTTGATGACTCAAACCTCACTGCGGTTTTGTTGAGTCTTTGGCTTCAATATAACGAGTGACGACGACAAAAACAATAAAATGTTACTGACGAGCGAAATGCGGCCAAGATTTGTTGCAAAATCAGTGCAAGATTTAATCCCAGTTACCTGTAACGCGGTGATTAGGTCGCTAGCAATGAGTTATGATATCCTTCGTCTCTACGCAAGAGCTCCCTATTTCAAATACGGTCTTTAATAATATGCGCTTACCGACAATTTGGCGCTTGTTTTTTGGCTGTGGCGCCGGTGACTGCTATAATAAGTGTTCAATGGCATTGTTCACTGACCATGTATACGTCAGGTTCTAAAGCAGAAAAACTTGCCTAATTCACATGTTTCTAAAGGCGGCTACGAAGGATAAGTGCAAAGTGCATTATCTTTATGCAGGCGATCTTTTTCCGAGGCCATGACCCCTAATGCGTTTCATATTAACAGGTTCGCAATGTGTATTTGCAATAGCTCATACCTCACTCATATTCTGCTCGTTACTTGCATCCAAGCTTATCCATGCCCCATGGGAAGTATTGCTATTTTTTACACGTAGTCCGATAGAGTTTTGTATAACGAAATTCTGCATAGACGTGCTACAATACTCTCATAGATCATAAACGACGTGAACAATGGTTATTATTCAGCAATAAGGTCACATCGTACCGCAAATGTTTGATACACACGTCTCGTTAATGCCATTTGCCTTGCTGCAAGGAAAAGGAAACAAAACATATTTACCGAATGTCAAGGTCCATGCGTTGAAAATAATGTGATCGGTACAGGTGACTGGCGTATGTCGTTACTGCTCGGGTTAAAGTCAAACAGTCATATGCGACTGCATACATGAATAATGAAGGCGAACTGTAAACGACATTTTAATACATTTTCAAACTGATTATCCTAAGCACCAGCAAATTACAAAAGTTACGAAAGAATAATTTTCTACGTACGGCGGTCATTTCCAACGGGCAGTCAGATAGTACATAGCAGCAATTGAGTTGATATTATATCCAGCAAATCAAGCCTTCAATAACACGAATGCATGAATTGTAACTTTAGCCTTACGCTGTAGATGCGACGGAGTATCAGCACCTACTTCCATGTTAATAATTGAAGTGACCACTTTCTATTGTGCGACTGTTTCAATTCCTTAAACTTAAAATGCCATGGATCAGAAAGTTGTATAATCCGTTTCTATTACTGCTCTACTGTTGGAAATAAATGCTCCCATGGCTTTATTCTAAAAGTAACCATGGCCTTACTGTGCACTTAAGAGTTCTGTCGCTCTTCATTTGAGCTCCAACATTGGTCGTAAAGGCTAGTTGGTTGTGCCGCAGCCTGTTAAGAGCAGTAAGCTTTATGCTAACCGGTCACTGTAGCGGTTATTCTACTTGTTTAATTTTGATATTACAATTATAAGTCTTCAATAGGCTGCTCATAATCAGCGTTAGACGCACATGTGTTTGCAACGGCAAAATACTATTACATTCATCAACTGCATATTATCGATTTCCTCGCTTATGAAATCCAACTAGACAATAGAATGAATAATTACAATCAGTTTGAATAAAGCATAACGTAACATCCTTAGAGTATCCTACCGCGGTGCTGTACTTGAATGTGGATTCGCAAATTGTTAACTAGAAAGGATACAGCAACATCCCATATGGGAACCTCATTCACTCCTACTCTCGTTTGCATGCACAGGATCAGCATGACCGGCATCCTTACCGGTTGGGTCTGTAAATGAGAACAGTCTCATGCAGAAATACCCAGCAGCAAAAATGAAAAATATTCGTTCATTAACATGAAGTATTGGCCACCATTTGTTTCCGTAGAGGAGGAAGGCACTGATCTGATTCCGTTTGGGTTACATTTTTAAGAATGCAATAGACACAACCTACCTGAAATAACTAGAGAAACATTTGCTATTGTGATATATTAACAGTTGTAGTGGTAACACACCACACTCGCAGATGAATTTTATGCCCTAAAGGGACAATGCAATTAGGAAATAAAGTTTAGGTTATATGTTTTTGCGCCCCCGTGTCAGAAAAACAGAGGTTAACTGCACGGCTGGTCTTTCATGATTTCGACGCTTCTGATTTCGAGTGGTGACCATTAGATAACGCCTTGCTGATGTTGTCACAATAGTAAGGTCGT
>CM067354.1:75290152-75422652 GCA_034190875.2 Urechis unicinctus | reverse complement strand
ACACCAATATGTCAAGGATAACATCAATAGTAACAATTAGTACTTCATTAAGCCTAGTACCTGTTTTGTTACTTTGTGCACTATGGTTCATTCGTGGTATTAGGTAATTCTCTCTGTTATTCGAGGCACCAATAGGAGAGAAGAGGCAGAATATAGCCCCATTATGCGCAGCAGCAGAGTTGATTACACTGAAGATTGGTTATGGAAATCACACCACTAACGCGATTATAGCCACATCTAGGAAAAGCGCATTATTTGTGCAGCTTAGTGTTCAATCGCATTGGCGATTGCGTTCGACGATTCTCATGTCAAATGGAAACTCTTTTTCATACCGCGTGAGTTGCATCCTGATAGTGATTTGCCATTACGCTTACCTTGCTGCTTAATCTCTCGTTTTAATGAATATAATGGTGCTTAAATGTCAATGGTTGCAAGAGTTCTCAACAATGTTAACCGTCACAGAGCAGAGAAGATGCCTCATAAGATATTTTGAATGTCTCAGCAAACCTTAATTAACGTTGTTATAGTCAATTTAAGCATACTGCATGTATTGTTCATAGATTCATTGAAAACAGTATCAAATGAAGTATCTATCACGCAGCAGTTTTGATCCATCAGGCAACAAAGGGGACTGTATCTTGGCAAATCGCTTTATGTTTCGTAAAGCTTATCTTGAGAGTGGATATCTTTGTTTTTGAAGCATATATTGCCACATTACATTACCACCACAAGACGGAAGATCAGAATGCATCATCTCAGAAATGATACCGCATATGAACAGTTTTGTCAAGTGGCCAATTAATTATTATCAAATTACATTGTCTGATCAGAAACGGCGTTTTATTGTGTAACAAATAGGAACTTGATAACAAGTCCAAAATATAACTTCGCATTATCACTTACTAAGAATAAGAGTGCCTATCTTGGGATGATTACAATTAACCTTTAATCCGTTACTTCCCAGCAAACTATTGCAGACAATGCACTGTAATCATGTATAGTTAGTGATTCAGACATTCACAGATGTCATGTGAACATTCTGAGAGTTAACGTCAATGCTCGAAAACATTAAATATTGTCAGCATATTCTGCTCTATTGGCTGTTGACTTCCTGCAATGTATGGCAGTTAGAGGAGTAATCGTCTCCTCTTTACAAATAAGCTAATGCAGTAATACTATGAGTGGTAAGAGGAGGGGGGGGGGGTATCAATCAGTCCGGATCAATATCAAAATCAGTATCATATAATCCTACTTTATAATTCATAAATAACTTATCTGGCTTATAGCAAGACAACTGTGCATAACAACTACTTTATACGCCAAGAAATAGGAATAGCGCCGAACATGGAATGTAGGCAATGACAAAGTACAAAAATAGCAAATTGGCTTAAAAGTCATAGACTTCACTGGCAGACACGCTTTCAACGAACGAGGCAAATAACACAACTAAGCTAGTGAGGAAAACGGGGGCATGTATAATGGAGCCACAATTATTGAAAGGTGACCATGAGAATTGTGGCTCATTAAGTCAACTTATAAATTGCGGGCCGGACAGAACGCACAATGATCGCGGCCGGAAAATGTTACCGAATGTCTACTGAATAATTTTAATGCGTGAATTAAATACCAATCAGTTCACACAGACAAACATTATTTAACAGAGAGTAAGCATATTCCATTAATGCGATTCTCAAACTCATGTTACTTTGTCATACTTTGAAGCTTGGCAATGCATCTACAAGTTTGAATAATTGCCAGCCACACTACGGCCCCGTTAAATGTGACACAAACGGTATTGCGGTGGCGAAGTGACAGGTGCGGGCGCATCAATGTGGTAGTTATCATCTGCAAGCGACAGCCGAATTTTACAATCCGGCCTCACATCTTTCTGATATTACCGCTAATCCTAGCTAGCAAATGTAACTCACACGGCTCAAAATATGATTCACACAGGATTTTGCTACTGCTTATCTCGGTGCTGCTGTGATTTCAATCAGTAGGTCCCGAGAAGTGTTCATCTGTCCGCTATTTTTAGCAGTCTAATATAAGTACACAAGTGCAGGTTAGGGCTTCGACAATGTTGTCGTAACGCAAGGGCACGATTTTTGTATGCGGTAAGAACAGCACTTACGTTTATTTGCTGTTTTACATAGATGTAAATCCCAGTTGACTTCGTATGTAGTTTGCGAGGAAGAGAAGGTCCCTTCATTCCTGATACCGAATCAACATATCCTGTTACCATGTCAGCGACAAAAACCTACACGCGCTGTGAGCATTCAATTATGGGCAATTGGGAAATACATTTGGTAATGGATGTCATTAATGCAACAGTACTTTAATGGGACAACGTTCATTCGACCATGAGGACTGCGGTCCATAATATGTCATCTTAATATATCGCTAAACTACTCCATGATGAAGTGAGATAAACTTTGCGAAATGCCATCTGAAAAGAAGTTTAGTCTGCTAACCGTCTGTCTAATTCACACTAGGCTGATGCTGTGATTACATATAACACGTCGCTGCAAATTATTGATCTATCAAAGAGCAGTAAATAGATAGCGTGATGCAATGATTATCCTTATCCGTTGTACAATGATGAAATTGTAGCAAATGTACTGCAATATTGAAAAGAGCACAAAGTATTTTCAGCACACAAATACTCATGCAGAAACTTTTCCACAGTAAATTTATGTGCGTTCAATTAGTTATATTCCTAAGGTAACGAAATATTTAGGTAAATATGCATCAAGAATCAGTCGCAAAATAAATAAATAACCAACTAGGGTATATTGTAAGAAATGCACATCTGAACAATTACATGATCGTGTACATAATAAATCGTGTACATAATAAATTACAACATTGGCAGGGCCTTTCACTTTGGTAGATATATTCAGGTCATACAAAGTTGAGATTGTTGCTGCTGTGTCCGTGCAAATCAGCATCACAATTCTAAACAATAGAAATCATGCAAAAAGCCGCTTAATGCAAAACCTAGGGCCTTTTTAAAGCACTGATATTTATCACCACTAAGCCTCATGTTTGTTTTGCTAGCATTATGTACGGGCAATAAGTTGGATTGCGAAAACATAATTGTCAGGAATATGTGATGGTGTACATGGTGTTACTGTCCCAAATGAGTGGATACTTGAAATATGCAAAGTGTGGACGTTAGCGTCCTCCGTCTATCATTTGCTCTCTCTATGAACATTGCGATGTGCGCGCACCTGATTTACATTAAATGCATAGTTGAATGCATAGGTATTGTTTATATAGTTACGCGCATGCATGGTAATCTATCGTATGACGCAGCAACCGACGCCGGCCGATTATCACACGATACGTTACTATGATTAGCTTGGAGTTAATTGGCGTAGATGATTTCAAAACGTAACGTTGTTGCGGGACAATTTATCCGCAGTGTCCATCCATCGCGCCACAAGATTGCAACCCCAATTAGCTCGCAGGTCAACATCCGACGTGTCAATACTGTC
Organism: Urechis unicinctus; assembly: GCA_034190875.2. NCBI lineage: Eukaryota > Metazoa > Annelida > Polychaeta > Xenopneusta > Urechidae > Urechis > Urechis unicinctus. The sequence continues at coordinate 75,419,155 of CM067354.1, read as the reverse complement.
TCTCCTCATCCACTCAAGAAGAAGTTGCAGAACGTGGTAATGAGTTGATCGCCGATTGATCACAGTTGACATTCAGGTCAACATGTAGACTGAGTACTTGCTAGCCATACCTCCTGCGGTTCAAACAATTATGAATTTCAGCATTTTGCATGTTAAGAGTATCAACTTTTAGACATCATGCTCGTGATTCCCCGATACAATGTATCACTGCGATGCGAAGAATTCCCTAACCGCGGAGTGATATTTACCATTCGGTGCTCGTCACTAAGCTTTAACACAGGCTACATCATAAAGCGTGAGTATTTGATTGTCGACTACACGATATGACTTAATATTCAGTTACGGATAAAATTAAATAAAGATTCGGATAAACAATTTCCAATTTTGCTAGTCATTTGAACCTTCTAAGTGTTTGTGGAGCTAAAGAGAATCATGGACAGTTTAATGTTAAATGGTAGCCGGAGCACCGCCCCGTCAGTTAGCGCGGAGTAGGTTCTCGGCAATTGGAACTGATTTTTACATCGGAAACGTACTTGCATAGACACTGCGCGACGGTCTCAGTTTGATTGCGAGTACAAGATGTCATGCGCTGTATGTCTTCATGGTCTGGATGCAACGCATGAATTAAAGCTGATGGAATCACTAACATCCAACCCTGACACCCCTATACATTGAATAGTGTTATTTCAATAAAGCGATAAGTCGGAGCCCCGGGACCAAAGGCTCTCCATTTTATTATGTGTATGCGGGCATCAATAATTCCTTAACCAATGTGGGAATACAATTAGCAACACGGCATATATGGATATGTGATGCATTGTTAATTATTTTCGAGAGTCTATAAACAACAGCATCATCTACAAGTTTTCATGCTTGCCACTTTTATTTCCTTCAAAGGATTGTGTTTTATAACAGCGGAAGTACCCACTATATTGTATCTTTTGTTTCCTATAATGGATTCTTATATTAAACAGCGGAAGTACCGGCCACATTGAGTATTCTCTATTTCATCAGACATCACGTGGAAAGTTTGTAATCAGAAAATCGAATAGTGTGGCTCATGATTAACTTGAGAATCGCACAAATAATGCCTTGAAGTATCTAACAAACCGTCGTCCATTCGGGATATATCCTTACATCAGTGGTACGCACAAGGCGGATGTGGTAATGATGTCTTTTGTAACGCTGAATAGATTATGCAAGCACGTCATCAAACAACAAACTCAGCCATGCATATCTACATGTTATTTACGCATTGTCTCGTCTCAGTTGCGAGGGCAGTAAAAGAGATAAGGAAGGTGGGATATAACAAGTTGTGAAAACTATGCTGTCAAAACTACACACCAGTCCATGAATACGATTCACTTTGTAATAGCCAATGTTTGGTACAGAACGACCCTATGTGGTTGCAGTTAATTGATTGATTGCTCGTGTGTGGTCCTGATGTTGAATATCTTCATTCTCCTCGTATAAATATTTATGTCGCTGATGAAAACAGTGCATAGTTTAGACTTGCAATTAAATAATGTAATATGAACAGATTATGAATGTGACGTCAGAGCAGCAGCGATGAGAATGCGTACATTTACTAAAAAGTAGTTATTGCTCCAGATTAATTGCTTCCATAGATCCATCGCTGTTGCTCTATAATATCAAACTAGGTTTTATAGGGATGTGCAGATTCAGCCGTGCAATGTCTAAACACAGCAATAAGCGCTTTGGTGCGGTATAACCTCTCATGGCGAGCTTGTTTTGCCGTATTTAAACCAGCTACATTGGTAATTATGTTAAATATAGTGAAGTTCAAACGTTGCACCGTTTATCAATATCGTTTTAGTTCAAACGCGAGGCATATCGTCCGGGTTTAAATTGGATGTGTGGTTTATCTTCTTCGGTGGGCCAAGATAAAACAATATCACCTCACTTGACGCAACAGTAGGGATAGCTTTAGAAATTGTTTTCACGCTTCAACAATATGGACAAAGCGTGCATCGTTGCTATGACAACAATAATCCACGTAATCACTACAAGGTAATAGCCGTTGGTTATTTCTACAGTAAAAATAACGAAAATATTTCAATCGAATTTCCGCGCCAAATATCTATTGGATAAGCTATTATGGCCGCACTGAACCCTTCATTGGTACCTTTGAACTGATACTGACTGTAGATATACCATGCCCGCACTCATTCTCATAGGAAACTTAATAACTTTAAGCTTGGTTTGTACTACAAGTCTACTGGGCCACATTTTGTTGTTAGATCACAGTAAAAACGAGCTTGCTAATCAAGGGGGAAAAGTTTCATGCTAGCCGAGAGCGTTCAACAATGTCGACAATTAAATAGATCTAATACTAATCGCATGACTTGTATGTATTTGTGTGATGAAGGGGTGTCATTTTTAATCGTAACATAATGCTTAAAAGAGCGTAATACAAAAATGAATATAAGTAGGAGTGAGTAACAACAGGGTATATACGACAAAATTTAGCTCTCATTGGATAGATTGCCCCATAACATACAGTTATTACAGATATAATGGAACGGTTATCTTGCAAATAATCTTGTCATTATTTTCTTTCGTATTTATGCTCCTCATGAAAATTAACTAGCACTTCGATTTGTTGTCTCAAGTCATAAAGGGATATCAAGTGATCCGCGTATGACAGCAGTACACGTTTCAAATTGAAACATCCGAGTGTCATGGTAATCGTTTGATACCGTTGAATATCCATATGCGAATTTAACTATTTGGCGTATAATACGTTTTACTGATCCCTTCATGGTTGCGTTGCACATTTGTGGTTTGTATTGACCGTTTGATGTTTACAGGCGTAACGTGAAATTGACATGTTCTGGTGTGCGCTGGAAACACATCTGAACGCTGGTATGACAATTCGCACCCTACTTGAAATATCAGAAAGTGATTTGAATCTGCAGTAACCTGTACTGACATTTGCAGAAATATGCACTGAGCGAGAGAGAAAAGTATCATCAAAGCTCATAGCAACCTATAGTACGATCAACAAATAGTGTCCGCATAGGTTCATGGTTAAAGGAACGAAGAACCATTTGGCAATAAAAATATTGGCCACTGAAAGACTATCATTTAATTCTGTAGTTTACTTAGTTTGCATCTGGTTAGGTTTGCAGTAATATGTTTATTGAAGTGATCCTATTAGAATATTAAGGTGATGAGCACCCATGCCACGCCTGTTAATAAGGCATGATATAGATATGCAGGTCAACAAAGAACCCAATGACTGTCAACACAAGATACAAATCCACTTACGCAGCCTTGATTGACGATACCATGGACAATTCACACGACTTGGCCTTGCAATAGATCCAGTTAATTTAATCACAGGTATAAAACGATAAGATCAGGCTGGTGGGCGGACGACCATTGGTTTCTTTATCCAAAGTGATGCGCAGATATTCCATTTTTGCTAACGATATTTTTGGGATAATGCAGTTTTCTCAAATATGTGCTGGCATTGCAATGCTAGTCCCACTTCATTTCAAATTGCGCATTAAACTGTAGCGGCATCGAAGGCATTGAGATTTAAAAGTCTGAGGACGGAAATGAATAACACGAATTATTTTGTACTTTAAATTGTGATCGTTTTGCGATCTGAGGAAGCTACACTCGTGCGACGACCGCGATATCACAGGGGTAGTGGGGGGTGGGGGCTGATGAATAATATGGCTCAGCGTTTCATTTGGTTATCGACGCGCTGTAGATCTGCCTCAAATACCTGCGTTATGGATGATGCCTCTAATTAGCATATGCGTCCCCGTGGACCGGTGGTATATTGTCGATTTACATATATATTGTTTATTTCTAGCTTGTGTATTGGTTTGTTCAATTACCCTGTGAGCCTTGAGATAAAGCGACTCATCAAGACCATATACATATCAAGAAGTCACAAAGATTGATTCACTAAACAAAACTACGCAATGCTGTGTCTAAGAGGGCGTATCGATAATGTGTACGTGGCCCAATTAAGCAACAAAGAATTGTAGTCTAGTCTTGTAGCGTGATTTTATATTGTTAAACGAAGGTCGGCAGACGAATGAGTTTGGCATGTTTTGTTAGGTGTGGCACCACAGAACAGCGGGAATTACACACGTTTCGTTCAGCACTATAATCATTGAGCACAGCAACACCGCCCCCCACCCCCCACTACCCCACATTTAATGAATGTCGTTGGCGCCTGTCCTGTATACTAAGATATCAAACCATATGACAACGATAATACTACCTGGAATTAAATTATTCGGCGTAGTTTTAATAAAATGGTGGGTCACATAACTGTTTGTCTTACATAATGCCGACAAGGGTTAACCAGATTTACAATCTCGGTGGATTTCAAATGTTTGAAAGCCGTCTTTCCTTGATAGATGGCTCTTACAGTTGATCAAAACATACATAAGTAGATAGATGCTTTTATACACACATAATGTATAGTTTTGCCATTCGCCCTTTACTAAGGTCCGAGCTTGATTAGGCCGTATTACATTTACCCGAAGAATATTTCGGAAACATATCGATTTGTATTTGTTCTGAATGTAGTGTACCGAGTCAATACAATTACTGACGGCTCTATGCGGTTGATTGTCGAGCCAGATATTTCGTGAACACGACAAGCGACCCCAAGTTTACATTTGTTGATCGAGTTTTGTGATAGAATGCAGTTTTATTGGTTTTGTCACGCGATCCTATAATTGTATTATTGTTACATTAGGGTCTGTGTTCATATTAGTGCAGTTAATCATGTGCTGGTCTGCCATAATTCGATTGCTTGGCAAACGAACTGTCAAATACATTGATGTTTTCAACAAATGTCCAAACAACACATCGAAACTAGAACGCGCCATGGCTAGATATCACTCCATCCTCGATTCCAAATAAACTTATTTAAATAGTTCACAACATATCGGATAAGTGGAAATGCACGCATTTTAGTTAGTGAATGAACGGTTTTTGCTGCCAAATAATCAAATAATTATGTCATAATAGCATCCATGGGTGAAGCTTTGAGAACCATAATTTCGTTCCGACGGTTGCACTGGCTAATGCACATGCGATGTCGCATTCATGTCGGCCTCGGATAAAAACTGTGGCATGTAAAAGAATGAACGATAAAGTAAAGATATTATACGAAGCCGTCCCATCCTTCTTACTGGATGCGGTCAGAAACAGCACATTGTCTCAAATTCAGAAGCACATGACATGCCACCATGACGAAAGCATTTCGTTGTTCTTAATTACTCAGCTAGTGAAATTTACTATAAGATGGGGCAGATATATACCTTATCACAAAACTTAGTTGCATGACTAACGTGTATGAGTAAGATACTGCACGTAATACATGTTTCTATTTGAATTACAGTCCAACGACGTTCTGAGGTAAAGAAACATTCAATTACGACGATGTCATCGCATCACACGCTCGAGCGTCCTTGTACGATTACAGCTTCAGGTGTGCAATCCAGAATACACATATTGCTAATGGCTTCTGATGCATAAATGTTAGACCTACCGTAAGCAAGCAATGAGTAGCCGTGACGTTATGCAATGGGTGGTGACAAGGTTTCGTGACGGAGAGAGGGACGTCCAACGGCCATTATAAGGAACAGCCCGTGGGTAGACACCATTTTGTGGAAATAAAACATATATGTACGTGCAAAAAAGTCCTACATTGCTGTGTCGGCTAGATTGTCAATATAAGCAGCAACAACAGAGGATCCACAGATATTTGCCATGTTTCCGATAATAATTCCCTCATAGAGACACTGCAGAGCGTATGAAAGAAGCTCCATATTCGTTGATGTCACGACTCTAAAGCTCAGAAGTATTCAATATACTACTTTTATCAGTGGAACTGCTTCTGTTAACTCTCAAAAACGCCGCTGTAGATGAGATGACTCTTCCGCAATATAACGTGACCTTTACTGTGATTGTTCTGTGGCACATTATATATAGCCGATTGCAAAACTCACACTACAAAAAGTAATTATAAGCGATAAGCACAGACAGAATAATATATATGATCGAAGGCATCACTACATAAGGCGCATTTATCACTTATTTCCCTGAATAGATATCCTATGCATTGCTAATGTGTCACTCAGTTCTTATAGTGTTTTTATGTAGAAACTTTAGTTTGTATTAATATACGGTTTGGTTACGCCCGAAACAATAAAACATCTACCTCAAAGGCAAGTAAGCGTTGACTACAGAAGCCAGAAAGCGAACACATCTGCAAAGTTGGCGTTCCTGCGTAATGAATATTGATGTCATCATTGGTGCCGTTTGCACCGCACTCTTTGAATCAGCCTTATTCCGCAAGACACTCTGATATTCTAGTGTGCTTACGTGTCAATCGACCATAGATATATTTCCAGAAGGCTTTTGAATACACCGAGAATTTCCTGTATTGGTTTATTGCGTTTAAACTAACCAGAAATGTTGGTTCCCCATGCCTTTACTATAAGATTGATGCATATATAAGGCTGATATCGTTGGCTTGGTGTATATTCAATAGCACGTTTCTATTGGCTGTACATAGTTTAAGTACGACACTCAGGTGTTTATTTTGCCTCAGTCATTGACCTTCGTCACGAGTAGAACATTGATTATGAAATATCTGTTTGGTTTTGAATGGCGTCTGTAAGTCACCTTTCGGATATGCGCTAGCGTTTAGTTAAAGCATGGTTGACTGAACAGTACTTGTGATGCAGTGAAGTGCACGTGCAAATGATTGAACATTGTTTTACTACAGACGCTCAGAGATACATCATTTTCGTACCCCTACTCAAGGAATCACATCGTAGGGTGGGGAAACATGACTTTCTAAACTTAATGTTTAACCAGCATAAAAACTTGATTTACCATGTGTCTATGTGCACCTCGTTTCCTGTATTATTCTATCGTGGCCTCTGTGGGATCCGCGCGGTCACAATTCTGTTAAGCGACTGGTGCATCGCTAATTATCGTTTGGTTGAAGTTGGATCTGCTGTTTGTTATTGTTTGTAGATAGGTCGTGTGGCGTGTGCTGTGCAACTTGTCAATGTTATCGATTTGTTCCTGTTTACGGCATGAGGCAGCTCTCCATGGGTCATTAATAGTAAAGACTCATTTCTGTAAATTCTTCTCGATAGCTGCAAAGATCCCAACACGTAGATACCCTTTTTTATAGCCCATAATTATGGGAAACTCATAATGTAAAAGGGATGACGTGTCATGTATGTTTTATCTCGGATACGGAATGTATTTTCACTGTTGCATTACCTGAGGCAGGTCTCTGTAACTACACAACACAGCCTGATTCAGGATACAATAACTCCTGTATAAGGGAGAGGGGGTGAAGTTATCAAGCTTTATTGTCCTATAATTTGAAACTAAGCGGCATTCAACGCAAAATGTTAAGGTCTTATTTATTATTGTAATCAAATGTCCCTGTCCCAGGTTATGCAATGCGAAGAAAGGGGCATAAGGTAAGATTGCTTGATTGACCCATTTCAGACAAATGTATATTTGCACGAAACAAGCGTCGTTAATAGAAACAATAATAGAGCATGTGATCCAAATAGTAACATAATGCAATATATACATTTTGATGTTGGGGGAAGTAATTTGGTGCACAGATCTATACACTATTTGTCGTAAAAGACCAATGTTTCGCACCAAACAATTATAATAAGAAGCCAATTAATAATTTGTACTGCCTCTACACATCCAACGTCTCTAATCAATTGACTTTATTCTTGTACTTGTCAACGGCATGACCCCCAGCGGCATGACCCCGAACGGCATGGCCCCGAATGGCATGACCCCGAAAGGCATGACCCCGAAATACCCAGTCCAGCTTAAATAACTTATACCGATATGAAGAAGGTATCCTTTCCTCGCTATGCACCTTTCATACCGCTAGTCATCTTAGCTACCGAAACTATTTCCAATGTATGAGTGATACCAAAAAATCATCTAGCCCTCATCAATATTCCAGCAGTTGCCTTTATCGGTAATGTCAGGAAGTAGCAAGTACGGAACACATGAACATGTATACAATATGAACATGTATACAATTTTCAAAAATAACATTAAAACTATTTTTCAACGTTTCATACGCCTTATATACGCATTCGTGTATTTCAAACTAGTGTTGATACCAACAAATTTTCTGTGGCCGTGAATGTGAATTAGCCAGATATAGACCTCTTTATTACATGATAACGAAATTGTCAGCGCCGCATGTCTTTTCATTCGAAATGGAATTATACTTTTATTCGGCAGAAATCTATCAAATAATTTCCGTGCTTAACAAATAGCAGTATTGTGTTTAAACTCAAGCAGGATAGTCCATGACAGGTGAATCCAATACTGTCTTCCTGCTATTGTATGAGCGCCGCTATTCAGGACGGGTGTCATGTCAAAGCTCTGTATGATTGGGGAATAATAGCATCCTGCCGGTGGTTTTATGTTCTTTAATGGGATCACGCCAGTATTATCTCCTGCGCGGTTTTATGGATCATTTCGTCTTTTTGTAAGCATCCGCCTTGTCTCTTCCAAATGGTAAATGAATTTGATAACCCTGACGATAGTAGTTTGAACAGAACAATCAATCGTCTGAACAAGAATGACATTATGTCCAATAGTTGTGCCAATAGTTTATGCATATATATATATATATATATATATATATATATATATATATATATATATATATATATATATATATATATATATATATATTATATGTGTGTGTGTGTGTGTGTGTGTGTGTGTGTGGGTGTGTGTGTGTGTGTGTGTGTGTGTGTGTGTGTGTGTGTGTGTGTGTGTGTGTGTGTGTGTGTGTGTGTCTGGATATTCCTATATCGATTTACATATATTATTATACGTAAAGTTTGATATATAATGCGTATTCACAGACGTTGACAGCAATAACAATGTGATTTAGAATCACTAAGCACTCTCACGGACAATACTATGGCACTAGGGTCAGATGCGTGCAATAAAAAAGGACCAATAACATGTGATTAATGTTGACGGACTGTCGCTGCATAAAAAAATTATGGGATGTAAGGAACCACAAGTAGGGAAGCAAATCAAGTAAAGAGTAAATCATTTTGGCGAAAATGGATACAATAATGGCAGGTTGCACAATATCACATGCAATAGCGAGACAAAGACGTCAACGTGAAACTCATAATATCGTTAAGCTTACTGCTAATCTGCGTTTATCTGATGCATATGAATTTAATATGGCGGCCTAGTGTCAGCAAATTATATAGAAATCCCAAAACAAGCATGGACTTGGTTTGTTTGTGATTAGAATAACAAAACACGATCTGCTCGTTAACAGCTTAGACGAAATACAACCCCGCTGGTTGATATTCGCAACTCACCATGTGTACATCACGATGCTTTTATTTGCGGCAATGCATTAAATAAACATCGACAAAAGGACGAGCAAGCGCTATAATTGACACAAAGGCGTGGCTAAAGCTAATAACGTTTGATATTTATTGTAATTATAAGGAAGTTCGCAAAACAGCATAGCGCATGGTAGGTTTACTCCATAAAACATGTGAAACGAGAACACGATGACGTTCCTCCCGTTACTGTCGGCTGTATGAATTATATACTGCGCAGAAATTGAAAGATAATTATGCGGCGCACAATTCAGCTGTACCTTAAATAACACGATGCCAGCATTTATCACCTTGTTTTACATTCCGTTATACTTCATCGAAATGATATAGAGCTGTTTTGTGTCTGTTTGCTGATCAAAAATTTGAAAAATTCAATGCAATTTATTGCGATTAGTTAACCAGCGAGCAAAATACATTATTGAGTCGGCTATCTATGACTTTTAACCCGCGTAGTGATAAGTGGTTCATAGATCTGTACCTGTTTTTGTAAGTATAGAAAAATGGATTTGTCAAACACATGCAAACACAGAATAAATTGCCATAGTTAAACAACAACCATCATTCAGTGATGGACATACATGCTTCATGACATTTAAAATTGAAACTCAAAATGTCCTTTGTGGTTGTGCATTACTTAAATAGTTCATTGGAACCCGTATTCAAAGTTGAACTTGGGGTAATGTTTGCTATGACAGTAGCTACTACTCCTGCCTTACTTAGATAAATGTACAACATATGTGCAGTTAAAGCATTTTGTGTCCCTGCAGCTCATCGATCAAATTAATGGCGGGCGAATGCATGAATTCAGCAACTTACGTTTCTCTTCGTAATTAGGCGTTCATTATATAACAGAGGAAACATCCTCAAATATGGATTGCTGTGATGTAGCGGCACGGACAGCCGCATCCACAAAGTCCCTGCCAGATCATTAATGCGGCCTTCAACGGCGAACTAGTGTCACGTGTTTAACGCCGGTGAATTTTGCTTTTAAACAACGACGACGAGGCGTCATCGCCAAATAGGCAATAAGCTTATGGCCACATCGAGCTTCAAAACACCTGCTGCAGGGTCGGCGTGGAGAGGCTGCAATTACTGACGATGCAGTGATGATTAAGTTGTACTAATGTTCCATCTGCTCAAATGCCAGAAGCTGTTAAAGAGCATGACCGATATTTCTGTACTTAAATGCTACCTGTTATTCAAAGGAGTTAACTCTATATTAAAATGGATATAATTTTCGTTCAGTTTGCAAAATTAGTGTGAGTAGATATACCATTAATTCACATTTGATCGAAAAATAACGGGTATGTATACTTTTATTCTCCAAATGCTGTACATCTATGAATACTACTCAAGTCCCGCTGCAACCTGTCTAGTGCAGGGGTTCGGGTTGTCTTATAAATCTGCTTTTCTTTAACTGATTACTCTGTATGCACGCCACCGATTGGCTACCGTAAAGAAATATTGCCTTTACATTTCTCTTTAACAACGAAGCAATTTGCAAATCATGTAGGTCACTTAAGGTGCATGTATCGCAGCATTACAACTACCAGCCTAAAGTATGGAGAATGGTATCTTCGCGCATATATGATCGCAATTTTTTTCTAGACCGCGGTATTATGATTCACATATGTGAATAACGTGAATGGCTTGTATTCTGTTAAAAGGTTGAAAGTGCATTCCATTAGATAAGGGATAAGTTATTCCAAGCCTGAATAACATGGTGCGTAACAAAATAGGGATGACCATGCTAATTAAGTAATAAATTGCAAAGGACAAATAATCATGCGACTGCATTTTGAATGACGCATATACACATAATTGTCCTGCCAGGATTGTAGGGTGCAATTACTTGAAAAGTGAGCATATATGCGACAGAGTCATTTTGGCTATATCGTACATGACATTTCCGGCATATATCGGAAATCCCAGTGTCTATGTGCGAAGTATCTTAGATAACGGCTATCCTGTGACGTATGTCCTACTATGCAAAGGGCACCCAAGCTTATTATTTTCCTACGCTGATACACAATTAATGGCGATATGCACTTAGCATAACACAATGCCGGACGAACTATGATATAAGACGGGACTTCAATAGTAACAACCGTCTCACACGGGCTTACATAGACTTAGCTTCTCCATACCAACCAACTAGTAATGTTATCAGCGCTGCTGTTCCCAGGGGCAAAAGCAATGCCAATAGGGTCAGCTTAGAAATAATCACTTTATCCCATATACTCTTAAATGTTGCCCTCAACATATTTCCTGCTGTGCCATCCCCTCTGATGAATAGGGGACTGGTTCATGCAAATTGGGTGGCCTCCCACATGTCATCGGACAACGGGCCATGCTATCTCGGTACCTATAAGCCTGGAATCTCATACTGATCTACTTGTAGAACTGGATCGGAGAATTTGCCTCTACTGCTGTGATAGGCTCAGCCATGCTTGATCATTGCTCTTTGTTTATGATCCATATGGTACAACTCGGATACCAGCTGTATTCAAAACACAAATAAGAGTTGATGCTGGATCACATGGACGCATGAGAGGACCTATGGTAAGATATCATTATAGGTAATTCCCTGATATATTGTGTGTTATTTTAGGGTGCGTATATAGAATATAACTGAATAACTGCACTTCCATTCATTCTGAATTGAAATAAATAGCACACGCGCTGCACTTTTCCCTTTCATGGCGAACAGAAATTGATAAATGCCAAACTAACGCTTCCTGACTCATAACCGCCATTATATGCATATTTAAAATCTGTTGCTTACATTCATTTAAATCAACTTCCTTAACTGTATTATAGGGCTAATTATTTAAGACAGTGAATGTACGTGTTGCACACGGGTGTCAGACATCAGGGGTAAAATACTACTCCAGGTTTGGACAAATAACTCATCGCCGCGATAGCTTAGTGGCTTGATAAAAATAGTGCCATAGTTATGCCAAGTGCCTCAGTTGAATGAACAATATTACAGATTTTATAACTGTAAGCCGAAAACCGTTAAATGATTCTCTAAAATGAGATACTTCAAACGACATCGTTGACAGCGTATCAACGAAGTGACTATCGCAAAATATTGAATGCAGGAACACGGATAGAATGTTAACGGTTAATTAACCGGTCTCTTCTAACGACCTATCAGGGGAAATGTTGTAGCCATTGATACCATGAGAGACACAAAGAAGTATAGTTATGGTCGTGTTTTATTCAAATAACTTTATTATCCGCTATAGTGACCAGACAATATCAATCATCCATACCTGACTCTGACGCAGTTGATGTAGATAAGATATTAAGTCACAGTCGCATAAGACATTTGGTTTCAAGAAGAAATGGGTATTTTACTATGCAGCCTGAAAACACAGCATTTACATTTGGACACACATCTGACGTTATCCGGGATGCATTCTTTCGTTGACCATACAATTAAATGTGGTTTTTGTTTTTGAAATTCCCCACTAAGATCATGTACGTATTCCTAACGCTATATTGCCATGGAACTGTCTGCCTGAGTTAACATTCATATGATTCCGTACGTTGTGCGCGATACACTGCATATAAACGTCAATTGCCTAAGCTCTCCATTGAGTGATCGTCCATAGCTGTGAAACCATCTTACGTTACCACAGAGTAATCATCTGTAATAGTCGATTATTTGTTAACACTGCTGTAGCAGTACCACAAAACGGCACATATTACTATAATTCAGCTACCTTTTTGTTAACAATAATGCAGATATTAATACCAACGCCTTAGAAAACCGTAGAAATAATGAAATACAATTCGACATTTAATTGTATTATTCACGAAACCCTCAATTTACATTTGCGGATATTCTTGGTCAACCGTGACTACATCATTGCCGGTTTAATTGGGACTATTTATTGTAACTTGTGTATTCCCTATTGTGCCGTGCAATTCGATATTGCCTCTGTAAATGCAGATTGTTTACCCCAAGCTCTCATTGATGCACCGATCTAGCCATTCCAGCATGCGGTTGCTGCTTTCTCTCAGAAACGTTCTCATTATTTCATGATATGAGGGAAATTTTTTTAATGATGAACGACAACGGTGATTCCTTACTACAAAACATGCACACAAGAATGGTTAAAAACTATCAAATCATGTCTTTGCCTTACTTCGTAAACAAGCCACAGAGGTATGCTAACTTGTCTAAATACTCCATTTGACTAATTTGCATAACATGCTCTGCTTGAATTATTTAAATATGTTTATGGTTCCATGAAATAATGTTTACTCATTAATTTCAGGAGACGTTTGTCATAGCATCGATGCGCATCACGGCATATACATGATGTGTGCTCGACTTAACATCATGGAAACATTGGGAATCAGGTACGTCGCGAGGGAAAGTGGGGTGCTAAAATCTACATTTTAATTTTCAGAGCGCTTGTGCAAAGGATCAGTGGACTTTAGGTGGTAAACAATGTAGGTTAACGCTAGTAGGTATCATGCGAACTATAATGTATGTTTAACAGCAACGATGATCGCTGGAAAAGCAGTTATCATGCTTTATATTGATGACATTGAACATTGTTAATATATTGGGGTTCCAACGGTCTACAAAGCCGAACGTACAGTGAAAGTATGCTTGAAACCACCTAGCATTGTTCCCCATAGCATATGTAACATCCGTTAAACACAGGTCGAACAAGGTCATACTCTCGTAATGGTTACAGCGAAGATGAATTTTAATCCATGTATGGATCTAAGTTGGCGGTCTTATTGCGAAGTACCTAACTTGGACAAATAGTGTCAATCATGAGTTTGTAATGAATTAACCGAAATAACCAATATCGATTTGCGCCCTCTCCGTTTCATCTTACACTGTACAGCAGTAATAAAAGTATCGATATGCCGACCAATGGGCTGATAGATGGAACTTGTTGTTCTTACAATGTAATTGAATTTTATCATGCTCAATAAATGATCGGAATATCAACATCGACTTACGGTTAAATGTTCAAGAGACTAAATAAATCGGTTCATGGGGGGAAATACATTGTGAGTTGATATGTGCTGTTCCTGTGTGATCCTGTGTAGGTGGGGGGGGGGGGGGGGGGGGCTGGTATCAACTTACTTGACGCCAGGATGTATTGTTTTTTATTTTTAGTCCCATGGGACCGAGCGTTGCGTTTACAAACATCTCAACACAGAGAAGCGGTTAATTCATTGAGAATTCTCCCTATAGGGATGTTCACCGTGCTGAGACGGTGGTTCATCATAGGATTCATATAAGTACTACACCCCTGGGTGCAGTTGGGAGTGCGACGGCAATAAATGTCCCTTGTATTTCTGTCTTTGTATAGCTCCGAATGATACAATGATGTAATACAATACCTTTTACGGTTACAACTCCAAATATCAGTCAATAACTAAACAGAAGATATGCTGCTTGTCTGCAACTGAAGCAACACCAAGCTTCTGCAATTTATCATTTCAGCATTAGTGCAACGTCTCGAGATATACACTTGCAGGCTTCGTCAAAATTGAATCAACAGTCGCACTTGCAATAACATTTGCTCCGTTCTGAGGTATTGTTGGTGCAGATAGTGGGCAACACTATTTCAAATCAAGCAAAGCTATTCCACAGTCTCAATTAAGCCAGCATGCTTAAAGCATCAGTCACACTGGATAACATTTCTCGTAAATGCCAATAGTCAAAGTAACAAAATTAGCCTTCCCAATCATCAAAACAATAGATCAACACAGTAAAGGCAAATGTTCAGGGATTCTTATGCGACATCCTAAGTGTGTACAACCTTATGGAATGTCAGCAATGGGAAGCACAAGGTATTACGGTTTCTTTTCACTTTTGAAAATTTTGATATCAATCTCAACAACGATACCTTTGAAAAAACGTCTAACAGGGCCAAGTTAATGGCATTCAAATATGAAACTACCTGTAATATGCAGTTTTGCCCAATAATTGCCCCCCCCCACCCCACCCAAACACAAAAAAGATAAACAGAGTAATATTATTTCGGAATCAAGTCAATACCGCTCGCTTGATAATGAGATGTTCGATGCTGAACTAGACAGCGTACAGCAACGTTAAAATGCTGCAAAGGTGAAGGTAATAACAACGAAGATGAGACAATATCATGCCCAAAAGTACTCTGCTCTTAGACCTGGTTTACTCTCTTTATTTATAGAGACTGCATTTAGTTTACCTTTTATCCAAAGCAGAATGCTACTCCAAAGCCACATTGCGTTGTGCAGCATTCCCTATGTAAGTTTCGTTTAAAACAGGATGAACGAGGTCATACTCCCGTAATAGTTACAACAAAGATGGGTTACAATCTATTTATATGTGGAAATAAGCTGTCTTCTAGCCAATCACCTAACTTGTACAATATTTATCTATCATAAATTTTGATGTAAGAGAGAACCATTACACCATGAAAAGGGAAACGCATATTTCTCTTTCAGCTGTTAGATTATATGTTAAATGTTCGATGATCTGCAATGGCGCATGAAAGTATCGGATCACACATTATTGCAATTACATAACTCCTAATGGTAACGTACAGTTGCGCTATGGCTAGGTTAATCAGTTGCTGGGCGTATATTGCTCAAGCCCATTTATCATTATTCTCGACCAGAGATTGTAGTTTCTGACGCCGATTGGGTTACAGGTTATATTTGTTTACGATGGGAGTAACATACATCAGCAACTGTAAATCACAATAATATTTAAGCTTTATTATATTTTGGAAGTTTGCAAGAATATGAAACAAAACGCAAGACCAATGAGAGTGATACGCTGTACAATGAAACACAACGATTTGGCGTCAGGCTTGTGAGAAGATGGCTGTCGTTGAAAACATCGAATAATGTCCCCTAGGCTGTCCTGCTGTTCCTCATATTTATGTAAATCCACGCATTCCTTTTGTCATTTTTCCGTTTTCCTTGTGTAATTAAAATCATCAGAAATGAATACGATCAATGTATGAAAACATTTCCATAAAGCAAATTGAATAAGTTCAGAATAAGTGTACTGTACCTGTATGGCAAACTTGACGAGTGTGGTGGGATTGTGAGTGGGGGTGGGGATTAACAGGAAATTTGACGAAACTAAAGTTGTTGCAAAATTGTTGGCGTTGACTGGATCAATAACAATTTATAGTTTGTTGGTATACCCTGGCGGTCTGTTAAATGATAAGAGAAGACTGTGACTAGTTCATAACGCCTCATGTGGTCGAGGTATGCGCTAAACATCCTCAACGATAGAAGTCGTGTAATAACGCGCTGTACTTCAGTGAAAAGAAAATCGACTTTTGCTTAAAATATTTAAGTTCAATGCATAATGAACCAGACGAAACTGGCATCATGTCAAAATGACTGCGCACTTTTGGGCGTCGGTAATTGACGAGTGAGAGTGAGGGGAGAGAGAGAAAGAGAGAGAGAGAGAGAGAAAAAAAAGGGAGAGAGAGAAGAGAGAGAGAGAGAGAGAGAGAGAGAGAGAGAGAGAGAGAGAGAGAGAGAGAGAGAGAGAGAGAGAGAGAAAGATAAAGCATACATTTTGCAGCAACAAACCATCTGAAGTCGGTATCGTCGCCACAATTTATGTCCCTCTGTGCTCTCGCCTTTTCAGCAATAACTGACAAATATCAATATGTACATATTATCATGCAAACATTTGTGGTCGAATCTAAAGCTGGATGGTGAAATCCGGCAAGCTGTTATTAAAAATGCTAATCAGCTGCCCAGGTCCCTCGATAACAAAGGAGAAATTATGATTTTTTTTCGATTCCTGGATACTGAAGCCTAATACTATCCCAACCAAATCTCTGCCGCATATCTCACCCTTATTACAAAAAGCAGGCCATTCTGCAGGGCGTTATCAAGAGTGATCAGCGGTGTCGTTGTTCCTTTGAGGTTTGATTCATTTGAACTGTGCCTGCCTGCAAAGCGTTTTACAAATGGAGGCATCTTACACATTGTCTGTTAAATCCTCTGGGGAGATCATCTAGAACGAGTGACCAGCGCTATTCATTCCAACTTTGGAGGTAATTCCTGTCATCATTATTTATTTCGAGAATTCTGCCAATGCTGAACGCGCATGTACACAAACGCAGCAGAACACAATGGATTGGCGTTGAGAGGATATTATGATTGAAGATGTTTCATACGCCTCCTACATGCAGTTGTCCAAAACATCGTACGAAATGTGTCACACCTTGTGTTGCCAGCGTACCATCTTTATAACATTGCAGACTTGAATTCATATAATACAGTGGAAGCAAAATCATTTAGTTTCGACGAATAATCTGGATGATATTCTTATCACACGGTACTCGACCTGACGAATCAAATATGTCTGGTTTCTTTTGTGTATTATTGCTAAAATGAATTCCATGCTACGATTCATGTATATTGTAAGTTTATTCCCTTTATGTTTATTCGAGCTCTTCAAGTGCTATAATAACATATATATACATCACCTTCAATTATTTCACATGACTTTGACGCTTCTCAATTTTACGCTATTCCCCGCTCTGATATGCGTTTTTCATTAATCTATAGAGCCCAACATGTATCAGAAAACTTATGAATTGCGACAAAAACCCAAGCCAGATCACCTCTGACTCTTTTCAAGTTATATGTCGACGAACTCCAATAAGGTTTATTAACGAACATTTACTGTGTACACAACACGAGTTAATGGTCGCTCAGACGACCGAGTCCCATACTCGAAATGGGAATTGCTTGATGTGAGCCTGCCCTTGATGTGAGCCTGCCCTTGTAGCCGCATAATAATGGACTAATACTGAGATACTGCACTTAAAGTAAAGTTAGTTTTAAAAGCTAACTTATATTCATTGTGATACACTTTAGACTCACTCGTTAATTGTCCATCAGATATTTGGAATTCCTTTGCTATAGATCAATTATTGCTCCAGTTTTAATTAAATCGCAATTGCCCGACTACTTCAATTTGTAGCGTACATGTTGATCTCCTCTGCGATCATTAATCATGAATCGTGACGATTATGATCAACCTGTAGTGTCAGGGAGCTTTTTGATCGACCATTTGCAAGACCGATTGATATTCATTGTCAAGAGTGAAGGCACAGTAATGATTTATTTAATTTTGTCCAACAAAGTAACCACCGGATGACAATATGCATTTTTGACAAAGCACGTCCGCTGCGAGACATATTAGCCTTCCCCACAATACGCTGAGTGCAAGCTGTAGTGGTCAGTTCTAGGAATACCTGAATCGCACTTGCCTCACAAAATCAAACATTATTTATTTGTGGCTTTAATCCTGTCACTAACCTCTCTATCTCTATTTAACAAGCCAGCGTTTGTGAATGCTAGAGTGGATTATTCACGTTATCTCCACAACCTGGCATCGACGAGCGAAAGTAGCAGGTTCGTCTGCTTAAATATTCAGTTGCCTGCAGGTCACAGAGATCGAAAATATTGGAGGTTGTACAAGGATGCATTATTTCAAGGTTCTCCCAGATGCGATGATAGTCCAATTTCTATATAATATTAATCACACTAGCATAGTAAGGTGGGCGTGGAAGACGATGTGGCGGTAGAGGTGGTGTGTAAAATTGGTACTGCTACGTAGCTGCTCTGATAACTCTTTGCAATACATCTGACTATGAAATTCCGATGCCAGCACTTCGGATTGGATATTTCAACGGGTGGATTCACTAGCCTGCGGCCCGACTGATGTGGTTTATTTTGTTTGAATAATCATTCCATTCTTAACATCGTTTTTTTCTATAGTTAAGCCTAAGCAGCACAGATTTTCGAACATTTTTGCATGTCCCAAGGAAAAAAATAATATGTTACAAAAAAGCGTCAATTCAATATTTTGGCATGGTTGTTGCCATTATTATGCTACTCTCTCATTGTTAACCCATGCATGCTACCACAGAACCGTCCTGTGACATTAATACCAGTAGCTGGCACAATCAAGCGCGCCTGACACCAATAACCAATGATGAATGCTGACGGGAAATCCTTTATTGCATCAAGTAATGTCAACCTCTCCTACGATGTCGGGGAGTGCAATACAAGGCGCACTTTTGTGCTGGTGAATAAATGAGTTTATGCTTTTTAGAGGCTAAGTGTACATCGTGCGCTGCCGTTTAGAGTTGGAATAATCAATATAAGGCTATTTATTCATATTTTAATGTACCCTGATAGCTTTAATTGTAATGCTTATGGTCTGCTTAATTACATCTGCTATACTTTTGTATATGTATATATATATACTTATATATACATATATATAAACTTATATATACATATGACTGTATGTATGTATGTATGTATGTATGTATGTATGTATGTATGTATGTATGTATGTATGTATGTATGTATGTATGTATGTATGTATGTATGTATGTATGTATGTATGTATGTATGTATGTATGTATGTATGTATGCATGTATGTATGTATGTATGTATGTATGTATGTATGTATGTATGTATGTATGTATGTATGTATGTATGTATGTATGTATGTATGTATGTATGTATGTATGTATGTATGTATATGTATGTATGTATGTATGTATGTATGTATGTATGTATGTATGTATGTATGTATGTATGTATGTATGTATGTATGTATGTATGTATGTATGTATGTATGTATGTATGTATGTCTGTGTATGTGTATGTATGTATGTATGTATGTATGTATGTATGTATGTATGTATGTATGTATGTATGTATGTGTATGTATGTATGTATGTATGTATGTGTATGTATGTATGTATGTATGTATGTATGTATGTATGTATGTATGTATGTATGTATGTATGTATGTATGTATGTATGTATGTATGTATGTATGTATGTATGTATGTATGTATGTATGTATGTATGTATGTATGTATGTATGTATGTATGTATGTATGTATGCATGTATGTATGTATGTATGTATGTGTATGTATGTGTATGTATGTATGTATGTATGTATGTATGTATGTATGTATGTATGTATGTATGTATGTATGTATGTATGTATGTATGTATGTATGTATGTATGTGTATGTATGTATGTATGTATGTATGTATGTATGTATGTATGTATGTATGTATGTATGTATGTGTATGTATGTATGTATGTATGTATGTATGTATGTATGTATGTATCTATGTGTATGTATGTATGTATGTATGTATGTATGTATGTATGTATATCTATGTATCTATGTATCTATGTATGTATGTATGTATCTATGTATGTATATATATATATATATATTTATGTATGTATATATGTATATTTAGTTATATATACGTATATATTCATGTGCATAGTTATATAAATGTTCATTTGTTTAATGTGGGAACGTGTGCACTTCTCGTTAATGCTTTACAAAATGCATAGATATGTTGTTATATAGTAAATAGCAATGCAATCGGACACCTGCATATTATTAGGTAATTGATTTACGCATCAAAATTCGATGAGTCTCCTAACCATCGAAGTCAATATTACTCAACCTAACGCTGAATATAATATTACATCTTACAATAAACAAATGCTGTATCTTTTCCAAACACGAAATGTCTTTCTGGGAAGGTCAAACTTCTAACATCAAGCGATTGTTTAAACTCTAATGCTCTCGTATTCGTTTGGTAACCCATGTATGTCGTAAACGCATGCATACGCTTTGGCACCTGAACCTATTTGTTATCTTTAAGTGACAGGTTTATGATTGAAATGGAATAGAAAAGTCATCTATAGACTTCCGTTCCCTACTTACTATGGTGTTGTCTCGATGACATCCGCCGGACACTAGTAGTTAACGTCGTTTACAATGGAACGCTGATGTGGAAAAGGTAATGTATGGATATACTAGCGATGTTGAAACATCACGACTGAGGCGTCGTCGCCGAATGATTACTTTGCTAATTACTACTTCGAAATACAATGCACGGCAGCAGGGGCAGAGCGTCAAGCAAAGCAATTAAGAAATCACTTACTGTTACTGACAGCGATTTAGCACTGTTATTGTATAATGAAAGTACTGTTGCGCCATCAGTGTCACTCGTTTAAATGAGATCAGTTAACTCTTGTTATAACTATTGCACTGTAGGCCATATTGGATATTGTACTTTTGTGAAATATGTATGCGAATAAATAAATATGATATTGGTATGGCTTATAGTGTTACATATTTAGCAGGCTGGAAATGTGTACGAAGTACGATTAAAATTGATCCAGTAACGGATTATTGTAAAGAACTAGGTTGTATGGGCAAATTGTGTCCAAGCAATTGAAGGGGTGGCTTTATATGTTACGACTATTTGCTGGGCGCGCAGTAGTCTTGAAACGACCATCGACGGGAACAGTTTATCGGATGATTTCCACGACTCAAGGCCCCATCCTCTCTCGATCTCCGACGGTTATTTGCATATTCTTCGCACAATGCATTATGTCACCGTCCATAAGACATATGGATAACTAATGGACGGTGACATAATTTCTGTTATTGCGTTAAAACGGACGAAAATGGTTCAGCAGACGGCAATATACGCATACTAGTCATGAAATTGTGTGCTTCATGAACAGTTATCAGCATTTTAGGAAATTCCGCACGTCCAAGCGCAAGGCTGCCTGAAGCTACGATTAAAGACGCCTGAATAACTTTCCATCTACTAATATCTCAAATCATTGATGTGCTGATATGGTGCTTTAGACAAACAACATTATAATAAAAAGCCACAGCTGTCACTATTGTATGGCAATGGCTGACATAGAACTAGCTTCTGTAACTCAGCCAACTGATAATGTTATTACCGCCTTTGTTCTCACACTCATATGCATCACTTGCTCTTTCCATTCTTATAACGGTACATGATGCAACTAGAAGTTAATTAAATGCTTGCATTATTTTAAATGCTTGGTATTCGAAGAAGTACTTAATAAGCTGCCTGATAGAATCGTGCGAATCGTGTTACCGTTTAAATTCCGTGCCAAAAACTGAGAACGCTGATCAAGAGGCATCAATCACTTTACACTCACACTAAAAAGTCTGCGGTCTTGCGTGTACCATTTGTTTCTCTTAGAATAATCACATCATACGAAGGTTTGAACGTTTCACATGAACTCTTTAAAGATCCGCTTTATTAAGTTCGCATCTAAATCATGTTCTGGGTCAGCTGTCACGCTATGAGTTTGTTTGGTTTTGCGGATGAAATCTGCTCTAGCATAGCACTATGAACTGGATCATCAACTCAGCCGGTAGATATTATATGCATTGTAGCACATGTTATTACTCACTGAAGCAACTGAATTGATTACCTGCAGATGCACTTTTAGGTAGGCGCTTCCTACAAATGTCATCCGAGCACTTCTACCGAATCTCAAAGCTGAATTTTAGGAAGTATCGTTTACAAGAATAGCTCTGATTATGTTATGTAATATCAGTGCCATTTTTTAGGTTAAAATGTCAATTAATTTGTCTCGAGAAAGTATGCTCATGCCCTGCGCAATGCATATCCTCTAAGATTGTCGTTCAAATATTTCGAGCGACTGTTTTGTGATAGAATTTTGTGTTGTCAGCTATCAAAATCAAGAACGCACTTATTATGTTATTATGCCGGACAAAAGGTATTATAAACAGTTTCCCCTTTGTGAATGCACGTTAATCATTTAATTCACATAATGGTTTATATTGCAAATTATTGTTTGGCAAAGGAATGTGAAACATTAACTTCATTATTTGTGTTAGGCTAGATATAAACTCATATGCATCATTCGCGCTGCATACACTTATTCCAGATCATAATGCTAATGGCGGTTAATGATATTGCTGCATTAACCACTAGAAGAAACAACGCCCAGACTAAGTCATGCGATGAGTTGATTGACCCTATCTTTTGAAGAATTAATGCAGTTGCTGTTAGGCAACTTTACTAACCTCAAATATTCGCCCAATCTAGTGAGAGGTTTTTAACCGCGGTTTATGCCGTCTTTTTCAACCTTTTACCCACTGTGGCAGCGCCTGTCTACTGCGATGTCCACCCGTTTTCCGAGAAACAGTAACGACGAGTCAATATGCACCACCATGATTCTGAACTACCAAACAATAGGCGCGTCTGTCTGCCTATGAGACTCTTTCTCCAATTTATTCCACTCATAAGAATATTGTACACTCCAGAATACCTGCTAGGTTCTGATATCCATCATTTATTGGTATGCATACGTTTTATTGCTTTGGTGTGTTTCTATGAATTGGATTATAGTAACTTTTGCAAAGTCTTAATATCAAGGTATGTGGTTCGTCTCAAAGAGATATATATATATCTTGCCTAACCTATTATTTCAACATTACACGAAAAGCATTAACGCTTGGTCTCAAAGTAATATGCAACAGGTGAAAACGGTGCACAAAGTCATGCTCCCGTGCCTGAATTGTCGACTATGTTATTTAAGTAAAAATAATTCCCTCAGTAAAATAACAACGACAAAAGTACTATTTAGACGGCATGGAGACATAATGTATGCATCCGAAATGAAACCTGCAGTTGCAACTTTACCTTCCAAAAATGGCCTAGGATAACCTCTTTAGTCGGTTATGATTGATGCTGAAAAGGAAAGAACACACACCAACCACGAATTGATTGCTTGGTAATCAAACAGGTTATAGATATCTTTGCATTACCATTGTTATTATTCTGCAGGATAATAATTGCAACTCAAGGTCAGGTTTGTTTTTATTTTAAAATATCTTACGAGGCACAAATGAAGACTTGTAATATTGTACAAGTAAAGGTGCATGCGTGAATTAATTCGTAATTTTACTGGGCTTTTAACAGTGTTGAAGCATGTACATTTATGATTGCACTCCCGTTCGCTCGGGCATGGACCAGGGTATAGATTGACGAAGAGGTATTCATATAATCCCGAGCATAATGTTCACACACTTACGCTGTCTGGCAATTTAAAGCCCTTGTAAAACGCTCCTGCATTTAAATGCCACAGTGATGGCTTGCGGATGCTACCTAGCAGAGCCTGGTAACTAGATTCCTAATATCAATCTGGAATAGAACCATGTGGGTTTTTTTTATAACTAATGCCTGTGTTCATCCCCGTGCCTATAAAAGACGAACAATGTACCAAATGCAAACCATATATGTTTTAATCGTCGGTGAATGAGAGAAGCTAAGTAATTCAGCTGTGCAGTTATAATGTTAGCATTCAAAATAAGTAATACATTAAGTAGTTTTTCAGGATTATTGATAACACAAGGAGCAATTAACTTTGATCTTCCTTGTGATGCACATAAGGCAATTTACGGGGTATAGCGGTCTGAGCTGATACAATGATGTATGATTATTCCAGTATCGGTAAAAAATCATTTTATTATCCACTAGGGTGTCTAGACAATCCCAGCAATTGATCATCTTTGCGGATGTGCGTCACAACAAAAGGACTGAGATATTGCGAGGTGGCCGTATAGAAAATGTAGCTAAAATAGCGCTTTACGTCGTATACCAAGCAACACCATGCTTTGCTATAACAGCACAACGGCATTTGAATAGAACAATCCTGATTTATATTTTGCTCGAAAACCATTCCGTATGGTTCGCTTGCTCTTCAATATAGCGGCTAGCTAGACAAACCTCATATTGAGCATGCATTGATATAAGCAAATGGCTAAGTCTGAGTTTATTTTCAGGGATAGATAAAGAGGTATATTATTTACATATTTCACTTGATATGATGGATTCTAAACGTGTTAAGTAATAAATGATGGCATATCAGTTTAAACATGATAGACATGCTGTGTAATGTCAGAGTAACTGTTTTGATTTGTGGAAACGCTAATTAGCTTAGTTGAACAGATGTAAAAAACAGAAGTGACCGATCGCGAAGTCCATCTTAATGGACAGTTGTTACATGTTACATTGAGAGAGAGAAAGCAGTAAACCGCTATCCCAACGGAGCCAATATTTCCTACCATATCTAAGTATTTAATTGAAAGTCCGGCCAATATCGACCCTATTTATGCCCTCGCTCTAACGTTTTCCTGCAGCGGCATTTAATTAAGAAATATAATGGCAGATGACCATGCATATGATATTCTTCCCAGCTTTAGATCACCTCATAGAAATCTGTTATCGAGTCGGCATGTAAAAGGGCTAGCTCCCTCGTTATCAAAGAACGAATTATAGGCCATTACATCCGAGTAAGTGCCCCATTCGGGCGATGGAAATGCCTCTAAATTCTAGCCAAATACAAACCTTACCCGATTTCAATCATACATGACGACCTTATTACTGGTAGCAGGCCGTTTTACCCTGAGTGAAGGGTTTTCTGATAGAAACACTGTATCCCAATTAATGGAATAAACTTATGACATCTTAGCTCTGCAAAATCAAAACCCAATTTGCATTATAGAAATGGGAAAAGCCAAGAAAACATGTGTACGTAACATATCAAACCGATTAGGTACGTTAGATTTCCAAACAATACATGACCAATGGTACTTTTGCTGACAATGCCAGTGACAACATAACGATATAGCCTGAATGTGTCAGCCATTAAGATTGTATATCGGCACAAAAGCGGTTACTTAAGGCCGAGTTGTAAAGTAATTAGCTCGATTGAACACAAGCAATTGGCCATCGTTCATCGTTTGGGTGTGGTGACCACAGGCAATGCACCACTTGCAGTTTGTGGTTATTTATGACGCGTGGACCGCAACAACAAAATGTTATCCCTAAGTCCGCCCGGTACGTCCCGTAATGGTTACTATGCAAATTCCCATTCCTGTCCCAGCACCATTTGCATAGCAAAATCCAGAACGCATCGGCATCACATTCAGTCACATTAAATTGCGATCGCACGAGCTGCAACTACGTTTATATATTGTAGGTAGTCAATAATTTGTCATGTAAACTACTCGGATTATTTCAGCTTCATTCAGTGTTAAAGCAAGATTATGAAGTTGTGCTGCCCAGGATTTGGGCAGAATTCGATTCATGGCCGAGGTAATGGTTGCTAACTAATCATATGTCTAAGAGGCTATTCGGAAATGACTGGAAGAGGCTGCATGCACCGTAGAACCACTGCATTCATTGGTTGCAGACCATCTCATGATCAAGGCTGTCTGAAGCAGAGTTGGATATCTCCAAATTATTGCTAGTGTCCGGGATGTGCGGAGAGTAGGGAGGGGTACTTTAACGACCCGATATATAGATAAGCGCTAATGGTATATGTATATTAAGCAATGGCAAAACCGCCGCAAAACAAGGGGCAACATTATTGGACAAATTCGGCAACAGCATTGGATGAGTTACACTTTAAATCGTGTAGTAAATTGCTCTGCTTCTTTTTCTGCCGTCGATTCATATTTCATCAATAATCGGATAAGTTTGAAGCGTCGGAACCTACTTTGAGTACAGCATTCTGATTCATGAATTATTAAAGTAAAGGTAGAATAACGACTTGCAACCATATGACTGCAACTCGTAGATAGTGCTTTGATATGGCACGACAAATCCAGATTGCATTTCTACTTTCCTACAAAGCGTGGCATATGCTACAGAGCTTTGTTACTTTTCCAAACATACGCTTGGTGAAGGGCAAAGTGGTCGATTCTAACGACAATAGAAGTCAATTAATGCTAGCGATCTTCTTCTTCAGTTTAAACGATTTTTAGCACATCAAACTACCAAGTTATAATAAATATGAATTCTATAGATCCACATCAAGCTTTTATCTGAGGTTATTCAAAGTTAAATACTATCGGCGCGCAATATTTGTTAGTCACAATCCAACGCTTTCAAGCAACTACCCCCCCCCCCCTGATCTACACAGGATTACAGCAGGGTTTGTCTGCCACAAAACTCTAACCATGTATGATCTTTCTCTGCTGGAAACTATACAGAGCGTGTACAGGGGTAGATGAAATCGGATTCGGGATTAAGATGAGCAACGCGGTTTCCAAGTTAAGTGGCCTAAACGAGGATAATGCAGCTATTATCTATTAGTACCAAACAACATTGTAAATGGGTTTGTGGAAGTAGTTTTGTAGTAAGAGGTTGTGTGTAAGTTGCACCTTTGCCTGGCCCATCTACCTCTACTTAGAACGATGCTTGGCCGATGTCGCTTTAGTTGTTTCGTGGCCACTCTAACTCTCGGGTTAAAACTATCTTCTTCCTAATATATGTGGGCTTTACGAAGCTGTTCGACCTAAGTAAAAACATTTCCCTTGCAATGCTGTTCATGCTCCGACACCATACTTGGCGTGCTTAGAAAACACATATTAATTAAACATAGTCAGTTGACTTCTATGAATAGTCTCCCTACTATAATCGTTTGTCACAAATCCAGAAAATATGGATGGATATTAAAGCATCCTATTTGACCTATGCTCAGACGAATATTATGTTTTGTTTCTAACTTTCGGTCTTTTATACAAATTTGCCTCAGCAACAAACGTTTTACGTCCGGCTTGCTGTGCAATCAGAAAAATAGCAATATGCTGCCATTTATTTGAGTTCAATCCGTTCGCAAAGTCATTCCCAGCATTGCGCTATGGTCGGATTTGTGCTGCGCAGACCATTATCATGTGACGCTAGTGCAGGATGCTTCCAACATTGAAGCGTGCATAATACCAACAACAAATTACGAGCGCCGATGATAGATCGGTTATCGCTACAACGTATCAGGTAGCGTTTAACAATTTTGTGATATCAAGAATCACAATGTACAACTATGTTTTACGCAAGTAAATGAATAGCATACGCTTATGCTCCCCGGGGTACTCGCCACACACCACGCCATACCTACTGGTATGACTTAATCTATGCAGTGATATACAAACACGGTCCAGTTAAAACATTACTTAGGACTACATATACTAATGCACATTTCACACATATTCCGTGTCGTATAGAAGATAAGGGCGAGTGCAGCATCATAAAGAATAATTTGGTCACATATCAGCTCATACACATAACTTTCACAGTTTATTAGGATGAAGCATTATTGTAGAGTGACGACAGATCATAATGCAAATTGCGGCCTAGAAAATTATTCATGATATTTGATTATTTGATGATGTATCAGTCTCGGCATCTCATCATATAAGATGTACACATCAAAGCAAAATGCCCATGTACTTTCATACTCACAATGTTTGCTAGATCTAAAGGGTGATATTCACCGAATTTGTAAGCGTCTATTCACGGTTGTAGCGCATTTTGTTCTTACCCTTAAAGCAGTGACTACTTGCCGCGACTTCAACTCTAGATTTTTCATTGTCATCCTTTTTAAGCAATTGGCATCTGTGATTGAGTGCCAATTTGATATAAATTGCGTAAGGTACAATTCAGTTTGATTGAATGCAAGGTAAAACCACAGCATTACACTTATACTTGTTTACATGCTCATTTACATCCCATCTGAATGGCTTTTCAGATGGTTTGTGGTTTATCTGTCAAATTGTGTTCTTTCCCTTCCTTAATCCCCTTGTAGTGATATATTATTCGGAACCATTATTTTTTTTGCATTAATTTTTTTCGCTTGCAGGGGTATATATATACTTCTTGATATATATATATATATATAGATATATATATATATATATAGCCGATTGAAAATATATATATAATTACATATATAATATATATATATATCATACATATATTTATATATATATATCTCTATGTGATTGCTCATATAGTGCATATATTGGTTTTATCATAAGCTATTTTTATACTAGTATATAGCTATACAAGTATAAGCGTGAAATATACAGATAGAAAGCGAATATATATATCTATAGCGTATATATATATATCATCGCATATATCGTTGTCTGTGTTCTGATATATATGGATATATTTAA
The DNA here is from genome assembly GCA_034190875.2 of Urechis unicinctus. Taxonomy (NCBI): domain Eukaryota; kingdom Metazoa; phylum Annelida; class Polychaeta; order Xenopneusta; family Urechidae; genus Urechis; species Urechis unicinctus. The sequence continues at coordinate 75,389,830 of CM067354.1, read as the reverse complement.
AATATTGGTAAATATTTCTTGCATATATATGTGTGGCAATTGTATAGCACGTTGGTCAGGTGTTTGTAACGTGCACGATACCAAACCCCTGTGATCAATGTTAACGGGATGTCTTTTATTGTCACAAGTCGTTTCTGCAACCATAACAATGCAACTTCAACGAAATATGTAGGTAGGCTGGAAGTAATTTCCGATAGCAAATGCTTTCAAGATCTATGAATATCGATGACAGGTGCCATAGGCTTAGACCATCGATCTAAATTTACACTTATATTCCGCACAAAAGTGTTCCATCGTATTTGCTGCACGGAATATAATATTCATTAAATTTAGCATTTCACCTCGATAAGCTAGAGGTCCCAGACCCACTGGCTTTTGCAATATGGTCGATGCATAGTTAACGTTGTTGTCGAACAGCAGAGCACGTGGTCATGCGCTGTACACTGGTGGTGCGTTTTAGGGTGAGGGTGGGCAATGGGGGGGGGGTAACGTAATCAATAACGATTTTGCGGAACCGTGCATCAACCTCAACGACACCTATCATCTATAGTGTCCAGATGAATGGTGATAATTGCGTAAATACAGTTGACGTGTGTACATTCTAGGAAATTCAATGAACTGTTGTGTACATACAATACGGTTACAGGATTTCGATATCAGGCAACGTATTCGGAGATTTAAATTCGTAAATTCAAGATTTAATGTTAGGGCACAGTGGAGAAAATGAATACTACGAAGGCAGGTGGGACAATGTGCAATGCAATAAGGTGTTTAATACTTCTTCGTGTAATTAACAACATCGTTCAGTTAACCGCTGATCTGTGTTTGTCGGATGCATAAGCAGTGACGCATATGAAGACTACGGTATCAAGCTCGCAATAAATACACAATGCTATACTGCTCGGATTGTCTGTTTCGGGAATGCGCGAGCAGGTATTGCCTTAATAAATGGGTATTCCTGTAACCAGAGATTGCGCTTAACCTATGATCAGTTCCGCAATTCATCATATTTGTGCATCATCTTGCCATTTCAGCTAGGACGTGTTGCTGGTAAATCTCTCGTTATTTCAAATGACATGGAGAAAATGTAAGCATGACGAAAGATAGGAGTCATTGCATATTACAAATCATGCACAAACCAGACAAGATGTCTTAAAAGGAATTGGGAAAAACATCATTAGATTCACAGTTACATATATAGAACGCGTCGAATATTTGGGAAAGCTGATGTTTTGATTGTTATTACAGGCTCTGTCCTGTCTCTCATCAATTGGTAATGTAACAATGGGAAGATCGATTATCCAATGAAAAGGGACACGCATATTTCCTTATTTTGGGAGTTCGATCACATGTATTATATTCTGTTGTCTTCGAATGCGCATGACAACTATAAATTCATCACTCACTCCTGCAACTGACGTATCCATAATTGTAACGTATAGTTTATCCCATAGCGATGTTAATCAGTTACTGTACGTATAAAGCACGGGTCCGTTTATCATTGCTTCCGGCTAAGTTACACTTTATGTTTGTTTCAGGAGGCAGTAACACACATCAGCCAATGTAAATTACATTAAAATATTTTTGAGAGTATTCATCCTCTTATATATTATCTCTATATTGTTTTATATATAGTAGGGCATATTCTTATATGTGTTTATAACATGGTGCCGGTAGTGTCAGTAAATAGTTTTGCAAGGGCAATTAGTTGATTCAGTAAACAAACTCATCATTACACCTGCGGATTGATTTGTTAGCTAAAGATGTGTATGCCATATCTCAGACAGTTTAGCTATGAAGTTTGTCGTTTATACAATTTATTGCCACCCATACCTATATTAAACACAGATATTTTAAACCCTAGTGCGCGCTTTATGATCGTAAATTGTGTAATGCAGAAACACTATTGGAGTTGAGGCAGGAGTACAGTTTTATGCCATGTGGTGTTTATTTGCTGAGAGCTGAAGAAAACACTGACTAGATGCAGGTTCGGCTGTTCTTAGGCGGCTTTTTGTAACATCAGATAGTTGTAGGTCATAATGCTAGGTAGAAAATGAAACAGCTCTGCTGAGGTAAAGCAGAGCAAATATTTTATGGTCATATCAAAGAACTCAGTTATCAAATAGACAAGGTGAATGAACTGCAATATGATTCCCCATCAATACTTTTACAGATGAGAAGAAGTTAATTGGGCACTACCGAGCGCTGCAAATCCATGGGATAGCTGCGTATCTGTTTTAATTACATGGATATATTTATGGCTCCATAAATAGTGTTTACTTATTAAATACACCACATAAAATACCATCTTACCACAATTATGCATAAGCAAAGCACATTCGGCGTTTAGTTTGATGCATCGGCAGGGGAACATCAATAAGCAGAATATAATGCGTATGCGCGGTCGTTGACAATATTGTCACTATAATCTCTCATTTATAATCAGGGAACACTATCGCGAGGGGCAATCTTTTGGCACATGGATCAGGTGTTTGCAACATCAAGCGTGCACGAGACCAATAACATGTGATAAATGTTGACGGAATGTATTTTATCGCAACAAAAAACGCGATGTGATGTCATAAGCGACAAGTCGGGACGCAGTGAGATGTAATAGTAAATACGTCATACGTAAGGCAAACACCATGATTTCGGGAAATTAATTATACATAATGCAAGACCAATTAAAAGCACTTCCTTATATGATCGACAACACGTTGGCATTTGTTGAGCATGGATAGAGCGCAGAGCGGAGAAGAGTGATGGGGTGCAAAAATACAATTTAGCGGAGCCGCCTATTGGCTTCACAGATGATTCAATTTATTTATTGTTTTTCATTGATCAGCAAGATATCGGGAAACGAGAACGCGCGTAGAGGGAGGGGGGGGGGGGGGGGGGGGTGGACCAAAATTCGACTTTTCAGAGATGCCTAGTGTGGGAAGTTTTAACAGAAATCACAGATCAAGCATTGTCCTGGTTTGTTTTGGATTCGAATAAAAACAAAAAAGTGTGCTCGCTGATGTCGAAACTTAACCCCACTGGTTAATATTCGTAACTCACCAATAGTATGTTACGATAATAATATTCACGTTGTAGCGACGTATTAGGTTAACATCGCAAAAAGGACTATTAGTTGAACAAGGGCGTGGCTATAAGCGAATATAAATGCCATTTGCGGATATATATTGTCATTATAAAGTAGTGTACAACACCGATTAGCGTATGGAAGGTTGATGGTCTCATGGTTACGATTGTGAATTACCATCGGACTTGATATGCTATAATCGTGGCATACCTTATTTTTAACATGTATCATGTTTAGTTTATGCAGTTGCTATCGGATCTTTTGCTAACATATTCAGGCTGACAGGGCCATGTTAATATCTTTCAGACCTAAACCGAATTAAAGTATTAAGTCTCGCCCAATTAGTCACCCCCCCCCCCTCCCTCAGTCACCCCCACTTCCTCTCAAACCGAGTATCCGTATTGCGATATTCGGAATTATATTGATCCCGGTCGTTTGATTATGTGATGTGCAATTACTAAGTTAGGTAGCGTGCGGCAATTTTGGCCTGCTGCAACGTAAAATAAAAATGATAACAAACAAAATAAAACTATGGCCTTCATTCACTAGCCACCACGATTGACATTTGCGGATATTTTTGCCGGTGGAATTCGGATAATTTATTTGAACCTTTATCTCAGCATTTGCTGTGCGAGCAGGTTTTGCCTCGCTAAATTGGGATTCTTGTAACCCGAGATTGCGTGTAAACTAGGACCAGTATAATAATCCATCTTACTTTTTACCAACGTTGTCATTACGGCTCGATAATGCGGCTGGAAATTTCTCGTTATTTCGTATGACATGAGGGAAATATTGTCATGATGAAAGATATGAGACATAATATATCACAAAACATGCGCAAGTCAGACACGATGTCTTAGAAGAATGGTGAGAAACTCAGAAAGCATACCTTAGCTAAACAGGTGACAGATACTTGACGAATCTTCTCATACGCTATTAGTCTCACAGCCAAATCAAGGCGAATTATGGGTAATATGTACTTAGCATGATTACAAAGTCCTGAGCAAAGTCCTATTTATCAATAAAAGCCCATACCTCTTATTATACCATCTAGTTCCATATGATCACACCATGTTGGCATTTTGTACTGGTCTGGAACCCTGGTGCTCCAAACGTTGGCTATTATATATGCGCCACAAGGAAACAATAGCATGTCCGTATTTAATGTATGGAACATACTGGGCCTAGAATGGGCCCCGCACTACTGCACATGGGCCTTCTACGGGTTTAAACCCGTTAGACGCCCGTGTCTGAAAATAGTTCTTGTTCCGCTATTCTCCATGGGCTCTGTGGGCCTGTACGGGGCAAAACAACTTAAAATAAAGTAGTCCCTCCAATGGTTTGACCGACATTAACATAAATAATGGCAACGATCGGACATCTCATTATTTGAGCTATATTTGGAAACGCTTTGAGAGTTGATATAAGTGCTTAGATGTTATTTGTAGTGCAGTAAGCGCCTACCTTAATGTGTATTTGCAAGCAATTGATTAAGTCGCTTGGTTCTGCTTTTACATATGCCACAACTTGATGCCACCTACAATATCCACGGAACTATGTTGATGATCCAGTTCATAATGCTATGCTACGATATATTGTCATCGATGTGTCATTTTTTTTACAAAAACAATATCTACACGGTGAAATTATATCAAATCCGCAAAACCCAAAATTGGCAGCGCTTTCGCGTTTCATGAAACGCAATTTTGACCAAGCTTAACAGTTGCCTAGAACATGATTAAGATGCAAAATCGATAAAGTGGAATTGTAAGGGTTCAGGCGAAAATTTTAAACATTCTCATTATGTGATTATTCAAACCGCCGACGCTTCAGTGTGTGTTTGTGGTGATTGGTGCCTCCTACTCAGCGGTTTCAGCTATTAGCAAGGGATGTAAAGGATCTACACCACACATTCAAACTAGTACAAGCATTAGATTAACTTCTATTTGCATCATATTCCGGTATGAGAATAGAAAGAGCAAATGATGTCTATGAGTGTGAGAACAGAGGTGGTGATACATCATCTGTTGGTTGAGTTACGGAAGCTATGTCTATGTCATCCATTGCAATACAACAGTGACAGCCGTGGCTTTATATTATAATGCTGTTTGTCTACAGCACCATATAAGCAAATGAATGAGTTGAGAGATTTGTAGAAGAAAGTCAATCAGACGTCTTTCACCTATAATTCAGACAGTCTTGCAGCTGGACGAGCAGAATTGTCCAAAGTGTGCAAGAAGACAGCACAACACTGCATGACTATTATGCGTATACGTAAGTCCGTTGGACCATTTACGTCCGTTTACGCGCAATAATAGACAACGTCGAAAGACCTTAAATGCTGTTCTAGTTGGAATAATATAAGTTCTAAACATATCCGTCTTAGGTATGCCATAAACAGCACGAGATCGAGAGAGGATGGAGCCTTGGGACGTGGAAATCATCATAATTGTTCCCGTCAATAGTCGTTTCCAGCTTACTGCGCCCCCAGCTAAAACATTTAACACATAAATAGCCAATCCACTTGCTTGGACACTATTTGCCCATAAAAACTTAGTTCAATAATCCGATGCTGGGTCAATGTTAATCGCGTTTCATGCACACTTCCAGCTAAACATGATATAAGCTATACCAATATCAATTGGGTTATGTATTCGCATCGATAATGGCTCTTAAAACAAGATATATGGGTTTCTCTTATTACGGTTTATTGGTTCTTTTCGGTTGTTACATTATAAATTAATGATAGCCACGACTTGTCCAAATCAAGTGATTTGCTAGAAGACCGCCTATTTCCGGACATATACAAATTGTAACCCATCTTTGCTGTAACAAATACGAGAGTATGACGCATACCTCCAATGTACTTTGGGCTTGGTAGCATTTAGAACCCAAATGTATTAGTAATAAATAAACTGCATCAATGTAAAGCATGGAAATTATGGCATATATCATAAAAAGGCCGTCATGAACATCGATGCTACGATAAAGTACATTTAATAAGTAAGCACCACTTTATAGAGCCATATACATATCCACTTAACCAAAGCAGGGCCTGCAAGGACAATAAATACGTTTGCTAAAGCAAAGTGCCCAATAATACCATAATATTACTGTGAGTTTAGTGACGCATTTGGAAGAATCAGGAAATATATCTCGCCTGTTTACCTTAGCAAGGCAAATGTATGATTTGTGAGATTTTCATTATTCCTTGTAAGACATCGTGTCTGATTAGTGTATGTTTTGTGGTAAGGAATGACTCTTGTTTTTCATCATTAAAATATTTGGCATCGTGTCATTAGAAATAATGAGAACGTTTCTGAAAGATTTGACAGGAGCACGTCCTGGCTTGAATAACAAGGTTGGTGCACAAATAAGATGATCTGCTATACTGATCGTGGTTTAAGCGCAATCTCGGTGTTAACAAATCAAAATTTAGCGAGGCAATACCTATTGCACAGCAATATAGGGAATCCTAAGAGAAGATCCTTTACGCAATGTCCAGGTACATAATGGGTTATCAACGCAATTTATGTTATAAGTGTCGCGCAAGCAGCTTAATAAAGTAACACAACGAGCGAAAACTGCTCCGCGCAAATAAAGATATTTATTAAATTAGGTTGCTTTTTGCACGTTCACACATGCAGTGTTGACTCATTATCTTGCTGCACACCGAGCGACATATTACATGTTATGATCATTGCTTATAACATACTTTAGAGAACATTCGACATAATACTATAGGACTAACAATAAGAAATGATCATTTATTACAAACATGGCAAGCACTAGGTGATTGATGAAGCAAGACGGCCCCAAAATATCAAGCGTTATGGTCTTCATGAAAGTGCGTCTTTAAGGAGCTATTAATTTACCCACATACTTTAGAGAGAACCAGTCATAAAATGAAACACGTGTCTAATCCAAACCAGCTGAGACATCCCATGATATAAACACTCATGGCGCAGCTGGAGGAATCAGCGGAGATTTGCGGCCTAATGGTGTAGGTTAGCACAGCTACCATCGCAGTTCAGTATCAATTAGACGGAATGTATAATAATGACAATCCTCATTCGTTTAAGCTGTAATTATTTTCCTTTCGAATAAGACATAAGAGATTATACATGCCGGCATAAAAAAACAATTTGTTCATTATCAAAAGACGGAATGTATAATAACCACAGCTATTCGCTCTGTAAGTATTTTGCGAATAAGACAATCATGTTTATTACATGCGGTCTAACAAAACATTTGGTAATTATTGGGATACAAAGCTCGATATGTTACCATGAGCTATTGCTTTTAGTAAGCCCATTTGCGTGCGTATCAATGTCGACGTCACTCCTACTAAATGATCTAAAATAATTTTTCTTATAAATGATGTAGAGAGTAACTATGTTGACGCTGTTAACTAATTGCTAGGGTTAGTGACAGCCATTATACATTTGGCATGGGGCATCGAAATATAGAATGCAGAACTGCAGGCCTTACACAATTGTCCTATCATCCGTTCTTGACAAACTGCTGCCAATTATACTGCAAGATATATGTGCGAATTATCAAGAGCTTTGTGTAGGTGCTTGTATACAGGTGTCCATTAATATATTTATGAAACTAAACAAGGAGCATTGTGTGAAGTGGGCAATTGTATTATATGGTCCTGGTCTAAGCGTCGATATTCACCATTAACTGCCACTGTCTGCTATGTGCCCAGCCTTTGATTCCTTATCAATGCGGCCATGTTCCCATGAAGATATGGTAACCACACTTTAAAACACTCCGGCATATCCTCTGACCTACCAAGGTAAGACAACATGTGCGTACCATTTTATCTACCTGTATTGGAAGCATTGTGCATATCAAGTGAACTGTTAGTGTAGGAAACATGATCCGTATCATCTGCCAAAGTAACACGGCCATTAATGCGTGCGTTTAGCATAGCCCCTAGGTACAAAATAGGCTTGCCTTCTCAAAGTACAATCTCCACGTACGCGTGCTTGGTATACGTGAAATCTGCACTAAGTAACTGCGATAGCAATATCTGTAGAATATAGTCCTGCAAATATGACTCACATGCCATGGTAAGTGAATAATGAATGAACTCTACATAAGTGGAACGTTGAATCAAAATAGTCAGAGCTCATTATAACCGCGAAATACTGGATAAGATTTGTTCTATTCAAATGCCACTATGTTGTTATCACGAAACATCTTAGCTACAGCTCTATGCGGCCACCTCTCAATATCTCAGCTCTTTTGTTGTGACGCAGTTCCGTAAGGATGATCAAATGCTGGGATTGTCTGGTCACCCTAGCGGATAATCAAATTATTTGCACCGATACTGGAATAACCATACATCATTGTATCAGCTCAGACCGCTATTCTCCGTGGATTATATTGGATGCAATACAAGGAAGAAAAAGATTAATTGTCCCTTGTGTTATCAATAATCTTAACAAATGTGCAGCAATCTTTTCCCCAAAAACATACTTCATGCATTACAAGTTTTAAAAGGCCAACATTACTAACGTAACGCTGAATTACTTAGCTTCCCTCATTCATCGACTGTTGAGACATATAATGATATCTAGTAATTAGTCTCAGCTATGTTGCATCACAAAATCCCTCCTATATAAATTAAACGCAGGAGTGCTTTACCAGAGATTTAAATTGCCAGACAGCGTTAGTCTGTGAACATTATAAATATATATTCCGTCAGTGCTGTGTCTGGTACAATGCGTGACCTATTAACTCTTCGTCGGAATGAATGCGAGTACAAAATTACAAGCATATGGCTCAAAGCACAGCGCAATTACGCAATAATATTCTAGGTATGAACTCTAACTTGTACCATTTACTTCATTTGTGTTTCTTTGAGATATTAGCAAATTAAAAGAAAACCTAACATGGAGTTTAATTATCATCCTGCTGAGTAATCATAATGAGAATACAGAGATAAAAATATAACCTTGTTGAAAACCAAGCAAGTACTTAATGGTTGGTGTGTTATTTATCTCTCTTCGTTATCACCAGAACCGTCTCTAGAAGTTATGCTGAGCTATTCTAGGAAGGTATTCAATGGAAGATTTATTTCGGATGCATACATTGTGCCTCCATGCCATCTCAACGGTACTTGTGTCGTTGTTATTTTACTGAATGTAGACTTCTGTCTTTACTAACGTAGTCGATAGCCGACAATTCATGCATGGGTGCCTGACTATGAGCATCGTGTTTTCCTGTAACCCAAAGCTTTGAGATCAGTCGTGATTGCTTTGCGTTTAATTTTGAAGTAAAGTTATTCAATGATTCGAGAGCATTACCTCTGTCTGTGTTAATTTTGAGTACATCGGTAGGCAAGATCGAACTCATTCAGATTAACGATATCCTTTATGTTCAGATCTTAGAAATGTTGTCATCACGCAATCCATAGCAATACAACGTATGCATACAATATAATTGGGAATAACCAAGCCTAGAAGGTATTCTTGAGCGTACAATGTTCTTAATGTGTTGAATCATTTGGAGGAGGAGCCTCATAGCCAGACAGACGCATCGCAAACCTACTGGTAAGGGTGCAGTATCATGGTGGTGTATACTGACTTGTCACAACAGAGCACAACCTTTGCTGCCTATCGCATTTCGGGCTGATAATTGATTCAATGCCGTTGATTACACTCAGTCAACAACCCAGTTTAAATGCACATTTGATACTAATAGCTTTGACCTCAAGCCAGCTAGTTATAACTGATATGTGGTCCGGTAAGTTGATCGGCTCTATTAATGCTTTGTTCTTGAAAAAATTGCATTTGTCAAACACATGCAAACACAGTTAGAATGCTGTAAGCAGAGTACATAGTAATAGTCTAACATCGGTCGTCGATCCAGCGTAAACATTCATGCTTTCTGGCGTTCCAAATAAGACTCGAACTGCTTTTGGATATGCATTTGTGCATCAACCACTGTTAGTGGGTTAGTGTTGTCTAATTAATTTCGCAAGTAATTTCGGTAGGCTTAGAGGTACCTATACCCTAGCATAATGACAAAAAGCAGAACATATGGGGAGTGGTAGCTTCGCCTATAGCGAATCACAAATTCCAGCCGTCGGGAATTGGATTCGCCTTCACGAATAACATGGCTGTAGTTCTGTTGCACACTTAAGATATCATGAGAAGTATGTTGGAACAAATAAATTGACAACCTCACCTTTTTCGACGAGCTCCAAGCCTGAATTATTCGTTATGGAAGCGATTGAAAACAATATTGATTCTAATGATAAATTGGTAACAGAGTGAGTAAGCATGCGATTGCATTTTGATTTACGCATATGCGCATTATTGCCATGTCAAGATCATTCCGTGAATATACTCAAATTATTGCCAGACTCTGTAAAAGACAACAAGGTTATTATCTTCCAACGCTGATACAATTAATTTTAATATGCACTTAGCATTACACATTTGTAGACGAACTATAATATAAGATGGGACCACAGTTGTAACAACCTTCTCACACGGCCTAGAGAAACCTAGCTTATCCATAGCCACCAACTGGTGATGTTATCACAGCTGCTGTTTCCGTGTGCCAAAAAAATGAGGCCCTCATGTGCTATCCCATCTCCTTGAAATATTGGACTATCACATACATTATGTGGTCAATCCCCTACCCCTTTTGACCTATGGTGTTATAGCACCTTTCAACAAGGAATGTCAGGGTGATACTAAGATTACTATGCGACACCAGTTCAACCGGGAATCTGCCGCTGAAGCTGGTGTCGATCGAATGCGCTATGTTAAATATGCCTTATATGCAGTCGGTATGGACTCATTGCCCTACTTAACTCAGTGTTGTCACACCGCATCGTCAGCATCATCTGTAGGAGCGGCAACTTAGCCGCATACATTTTCTTAGACAACGGGCGCAGCTCGGGGTGCATATTGGTCTAGTTCTGCTGTTCACGCATCGATAATTATTAATACGATCACCTTGTTACATACATACATGCATACATACATACATACATACATACATACATACATACATACATACATACATACATACATACATGCATACATACATACATACATACATACACACATACATACATACATACATACATACATACATACATACATACATACATACATACATACATACATACATACATACATACATACATACATACATACATACATACATACACACACATACATACATACATACATACATACATACATACATACATACATACATACATACATACATACATACATGCATACATGCATACATGCATACTTACATACATACATACATACATACATACATACATACATACATACATACATACATACATACATACATACAAACATACATGCATGCATGCATACATACATACATACATACATACATACATACATACAGACATACATACATACATACATACATACATACATACATACATACATACATACATACATACATACATACATACATACATACATACATACATACATACATACATACATACAGACATACATACAGACATACATACATACATACATACATACATACATACATACATACATGCATGCATGCATGCATACATACATACATACATACATACATACATACAGACATACATACATACATACATACATACATACAGACATACAGACATACATACATACAGACATACATACATACATACATACATACATACATACATACAGACATACATTCATACATCAGTACATACATACATACATACATACATACATACATACATACATACATACATACATACATACATACATACATACATACATACATACATACATACATACATACATACATACATACATACATACATACATACATACATACATACATACATACATACATACATACATACATACATACATACATACATACAAACATGGAGAATTATCATTGTGTTTTTGGGCGATTATACAGGGCAGTATTCCAATTGCATACCACCCTGCAAACACTAGTGTATGCTGCCAAGGCTTTTAAAAGCCGGTCCTGGACTCTTAGTCCGTTGCACATCTGAACCGTGTGCATAAAATATTTTCTAACCGTTCAAATAGGTGAGAATCAAACATGTGACATACTGCATGGTGCAAGTCGTAAACTCCAGGATATAACCTACATTGAAACTGATGTCGAGATAGTTATATTGGAATAATGCTCTGTATGTGATTTTTCTTGCTTCAACACTAACCTAGTATTCTTGGTGTAGGTGAGCACTAGTCATTGCTTATTGTTAGTCCTATAATATTTCATCGTAATAGATATGAGGTCAAAACTGTATGTACGAACATGCAAAAAGCAACCAAGCTTTAACAAATACGGTTCTCGCAGAACCCTTTTTGCTGCGCGAATGCCATCGTGCGTACTAAATCAAACTGCATACTCAACTTTGTACCTAGTTATTGCTATCATGAGATTCTCTCAACCTTGCTATGTTGCAATGGTAACAACCTTCCACAATTATATTAACTCACTGTCCATATGAGCCATCATGAACTAAAGCGACTTGTAGGACCGAATCAGGTGACTAATTATCATTGCACAAGGTCCATTGGTGCAACTCGTTCACTAGCTTTATTGAAAACACTTATTGAAGGCGATGTTGACATTCATTCGAACGACTCCAGGGACGCATATGAAGAAGTAAATTTTACGATAAGGTAATTGCCGTGCGTTATTCTACGTCTTTAGTAAATAACTGTTAACTACACTTTCATTCATTCTGAATTAAAATAACTAGCAAACGCACTGCACGTTAGTCTATTGCGACGAATACAATAATGACAGATACCACAGCATAGGATTGGGAAATTACCGCTTCCATGGTCAAACTCTGCTGTTGGGGTCAGACTACTACTGCGACTTAAACGTTAGTTATATATACACGTCAGTCAATTCTAGGATATAATTGCATCTGATATAAGTCGTTCCAGCCGTTACGTCTTGTTTTGCGTGAATTTGTTATATAATAACCGGATAGAACGATTATGCAATAGAAAGAGAAACACATATTTCTTTGTTGCAGTTGTTGGATCATGTGTTCAATGTTTGACGGTCTTCAATGGCGTCTGAACAGTATCAGACTGCAACTAAAAGCAATTACTTTATTCCCAATTGTAACGTATTGTTGTATCCTTGTGTAGTTAGTCAGTTGCTGAACTCGTAGACTAAGAATTGTAGTTATTGATGCTAATAAAGTTACACGTTCACTTTGTTTAAAATGGCGGAAAAAAAGAAAACCAGGTGAGTGTGAGATTTCGAGTCAGTGCAATACAATTTATATTATTAAGTGCAGACGATCCTCGTGTGTTCAAACAATGCGCAGCAGACGGCTCAGAGGGATAGATATTGGGCTGGTGTGGAGCGGATATTTCAACAGAAGCAGGTTTAAATAAAGCAAAAGCTTGAAGAATCAGCCATATCTTAGTTGTATTGATTGTCGCGGTTCTTTGAAAGGCTTTGAAGCAATTCTGGCGTTAGCCGAGTGAAATTGACTGCTTTAGTAGAACAAAACCCCTGTTCCTCATAAACGTACGCCACTCATTTCTGACGCATTATTCACAATGACATATATTCAATTCTAGCCTTACTATCATCTCACTCTACTTCTGAATAAAGCTTCGGAGGTTGCACAACGATGGGCTCCACGTAATTCCAAGCTTTCTTCATATGAGATGATAATTCGATTTGTATCTTATATTCATCACACAAGCATGCTATATTGGCGTGAAGAGGCGTGGCAATGGTGTCTAAATTGCTCTTTCGAATCAAAGTGCAAGACCCTCCGAGGAGATGGTATTGCTACGTAGCTGATATGGAAGATGTTGGTGGCCCCGTTTGAATGATGATGTTTGTATGATATGGGGATGCCTTGAATCGGTCCCTTAATACTGCGAGGAATAAAGTAATATTTACCATTTTTGATTAACAATTTATATGTACATATAGAATGATATAAATATGCATATATATATATATATATATATATATATATATATATATATATATATATATATATATATATATATATATATATATATATATTTAAATATATGTTTATATATCATTCGGATAATCACACGCATTCGGTTGTGATCAGTAGTCCATTTGCTGCGGTGACAGTAAATATAACATATGGAAGCAAATTGTGTATTGTGGAGTTGGAAAAATATTGGCCCTTAATATGTGCTCCAGTACGTTGACCTTTGAGAAATATCGGCGGCTGTATTGAGTTGATTGGGTCTTTAGGACTCATTGTATCCACTCTTTTGTCTAAATTTGTTCGCCAACAAGCAAATCTACAGCTATCAATATATATAAACATAAACCGTTGTCAATAAGTTCTTTAGTTTGTTGAAAAAATGGAGCGTTTGATTTCGAATATGTATCACCTTGTACGCCGCGGAAATGCTTCACGAAATGCGGCCTCAATAGGTTTGTTTTATGGTTATAAGCGATGTTGCAAAGCAATCGGACACGAGCATATTAATTAATAGGGATTTATGCATCAATATTGCGCAACCAAAGTGCTGAATAAAGATAACATAAAATCTTACTACAAACATTTGTCTTATCCAGCAGAATCACGGAATCTCTCTTTTGAATGGTCCAGCTTCTAAAATTTACGAAGTTACTTGAACTCGTTCCCTGGTATTCGATTACTTAGTGACGTTCACGCATGCATATGATTAAGCACCTGAAACTAATAACATGTGGGTTTCTCCTAAGCGACAGGTTGTTCAATAAAATACAATAGAAAAGTCACAAATAAACTTGAACATATTAAATGTCGATTAAAATGGGAAGGCTGATGTGGCAAAGGTAATGGATGAATTGTCTAGAGATGTTTAAGCATCACGAATGAGGCGTCAACACCTAATAGTTACTCGGCTAATTCCTGCACCGAAATGCGAAGCACCGACAGCAGGAGCGAAGTGATAAATTACGCAATTAAGAGATCACTTACTGTTACTGATAGGTCACATAGCTCCCTTATTCCATATTGCAAGTTCTGCTTTGCAATCCATGTCTGCAGAATAACTGAGATCAAATAAGCTCTGGTAGATTAAGATTTTACCATACGCCATACAAAATATTGGACAGACCAAGAAACTTAATTAACTGCGTGCACATATACATTAAGCTAGGCGCTTGCTACAAATAATATCCGAGCACTTATAATGAATAGCTTCCAAGCCTAATCTATTTGATCATTGTCGTTATTCAGGTAAACGTTTAACAAGCGAATAAATGCTATACGCGATGCATATTTGCTGTGATTGTCGAACATTTCAAGCAACTGTTGCGTGAATAAATTTGTTGCTGTTAGCCATCCAAATTAAGTGCGCACCATGTTAAAATGGCATAAAAATAGGTATCATACAATTTGTTCTTATATTTGAATGCACATTAATCATTTACACAATGGTTTATAATGCAAATGATTGTTATGGTAAAGATAAATGAAACATTAATGTAGTTCCTTGAGGCCAGATATAAACTCATATGCATATTCCAATCCCGAATCATAATGCACTGTGCGGTTAATGAAATTGTTGCATTCATCGCCAGTAGAAACATTGCCTAAACAATGTCATGCAATGATTTGATCGACCCTATCTGATGAAGTTGTTTAGTGTACCTTGTTAACCTAAAGGGTTCGCTCAATTTGTTGGTGATTTTTTACTGCCATATGTGTTGTCTTTTTAATTTTCCATCGCGAGGAAAACATTGAGGGGTTGAAATAGCAGGACAAAGGATCAAGGGGCCGTTGTTTATCGGTGTTTTAAACAATTCAGACAGCACATGCAAGGCTAACAGATTTCACAGAAAACAGGCGAAAAAGGTGTGTTCCACGAACACCAGAAGTTGTTTTTCTATAGCATGGTCACCATATCTTCAAAGTGGATAAGTCATATTGGGAATCACTGGAATGCAACACATAAAGTTTGTTATTGGTGTGTCGGATCAAAATTCCTTATGATGTTTTCTGAGATGTCAATCCGTTATTGTGGAAACCCTTTTCAAATATAACAAAATATTTCACATCTTAAATGATATCAGTGGTGATTTGTTAGTTCAGCAATGCGCCACAGAACGCTCAGGACTTGCTAAAAGCGACACGACTTGGTCAAACTATTTAGTTTTACATTCGTTTTCTATGGAAATGACCGCTGCATGTTATGGAAATGGCAACAGGATAAAAAATTCTGATTGATGATTTGCGTGGTAACGAAGCGTCCTGCAATAGTGTAAGCAAATTCGGCGGATAATGGTGATTTATGACCCTTCTACCACAACAATCAAATGCCATATCCGCTTGACATAAAACACTTCACCAAGATTCAATTCTTTGCAGCAGAAGCAAAATTTCAAGACGACACAATAAAGAACCAATTTATAGTTGTTGCGTACTAGAGAGCATCCCGCGAACAGGATGAATTGCTAGTTATTACCGGAGCATCCACAAAATATCTTTTCAAAATTACATAGCTCTCGTTTACGAAGTATAGTATATTGCACCATTAATTTGCGTTCAAATGTATTTCATTGTGCGTTTTTGGTTCAAGTCTGCGTAATTTGGAATAATGCTCATTTCGATTATTAAAACCAAATTGACATTCCTTGATCTGGAGACGGCTTATAACAAACTATTTTTGCGATGACCAGTATTTGCTGTTTTCAGATTCTCACTTGCCTATTGTTAGAAGCGATTATGTGGATGTATATAAGTACATTCGAAGTAGTAAAGTCATAATACAGATGCATACGTACAAGGCTTCCTTGGAAATGGTCAGTTCTTCAGCGACTTGGTTATTCAGGCCGGTAGCTTAATATGTAAGTAACGATTTCCACCGAATTATAATATGTGTCGTTTCATGGCCACTGCAGTGACTATGAGATATCTTCAACCATTAAACTTGTCACAGGCATAGATTAACTTATAACCACATTTGTTTACAAATGGAGTTTATTAGCCTCGTGGCAAAATGGTCTCGGCAAAAATGGGTCACATCGTTGATTGTGTTGAGTAGGTATGGGACATTTTTCACCAAAAGCAATCCAAAATGTCTTGACGGGTTTTTTTATGCGGCGAATTAGAAGCTACCAAGAGTCAAGAATAAAGAATGGTGCACACAGACTCTTACCTCTCGCCTTCAACGACTTAAAAGCCAAAATCAATATTGCCTAATTATTTGCGATGAAGCTTTTAACCACTTTACTTGATGCCGCATTTGCTATGCAGTTTTTCCTTTAACACAGTATGCACAAGGTCATAGCTAGGTAATGGAAGCATCGAACGTAGTTTGAAATTTATTTATGTATGGAAATAGGCGGTATTCGTGCTAAGTGGCTATTTTGGAGAGGTCTAACATCCCATGAATTTACAAGTAGACAAAAAGAACACCCTACACAACGAGGTAGCCATCATTCCTTTTGCTAGTGCGGGAGCATGTCTTCCTTGTCTATGTCTACAATAATGATTATGAAATCAGCGTTTAACACGGAAAAGGACAGTAAATACAAGTGGTAAGGGACTAGACAAATAGTGTATATTATATACATTGCTATCAAAAAAGATATCGATATCAACAGGTTGCTTTGTCGTTCACAATAGCGCATTATCAAATAATTAACTTAATCTTACACTTATCAATCAATGGCAAAAATCCTGCATGATATGCGCATGTTCGAAATTTTCTGCATCAAACAAAAAACGTCTAGTTGCCCCATGACGTACTTATTTCTTTGAGGCTAACGCATTAGTGGTAATGTATTAGCATTGTCAGTCTTACTGAGTGAGTTTCAACACATGGAGGTATGGCCATACTGCACGATTTAAGATGATATTTGGTACACAACTATTGCAAGTGAATGACTAAAGACTTACACTATATTGCTTGATACTAAATGCCGGCAATTGAAGAACTTGAACGGATTCTGCTTTTCTACTCGTACGAATATTGCGCATGGCATGTGTACTTTGTTCAATATTTCCATTACTTGCCGGTGCGCTAATCCTAAAACAAGACATTTGGTACGAAATCTACAAGTATCCATATGTGACGTCAAAAAAGTTTGGACTACTCAAAGGCTCGGCAAAGCTTTGCGTACCACTTGCTAGGAAAGGACAATTCCATCCGATAAAATAACTGCGTTTTGCAAGCAGATTCCACTTTTATCAAAAGCATTACCATGGCCTTAATCTCCGACGTGACTTTGTGCTAACACCCGCCGTTACTCCTTCAAAATTCCAGTTCTGGCTCCAACACCTGATCCGTTTATCCTCCCTACCCGGAACCCCGTCGCAATCAACGCTGTGATTCCCATAATAACCCCATATTTATTCCCAATACGCGGTTCATTCCGCCACTGGTACAGAATCGGCAAGATGCGGCATTTTGCGAATCGCACTATGACTTCAAATGACATCGGTAAAATTTAATGCGCAAATGATATTTAATCTGAAACGCCATTCCCACTAAGCCTCCATATACATTTCTAAGAAGCTCTACATAGGTTTGCCATAACGACTCATTAGATTGGTTTTGTAAATAAACTCATTCATGCAGGGAGAATTGCTTGCTAAAACAAATCTAATGCTAAGTCGTTTTTTCCTTAGTATGTTGTACCATCAAGCAATACCTCATCTATGTTAAATCCTTTTACTCCTAAATTGCGCAAAACCATGCTTTGTACAGAGATATTTCACATTTCTGAGCAGCCGTCGGCAAGCCAGCAAGTAATCCATACAGCTTTATTTCTGCTGTTTATTTAACTACATGTGGGAAATCGTTTTCATTGTGGACGACCAGAGCCATTGCCAACTACAAAAGATGGTCAACTCGGAAACGACAGAGCAACCACCATTAAAGCCATCGCGTCTCACCTCTAGAGCGTCCTCTGGGTCATTAAGTTTCCACGAAGTGCTTTTCAACTCATGAGTCAATAAATGGAAGCAGCCAAAAGAAGCAACACCGGAAGTATTAAAGCAAAAAAGGGACCAGGGATTATTTTAGCGAGGCGGACGGCACTGCTGGGATTTGGTTTTGCTTACTTTTGGTTGTAAGTGCGATAGGTAAATGCGATAAGTAACAATCTTATTGCAACACCGTGCGGGCTATTCATAACGGGTGCAATAATGCATTGGATACAATCACTCAAAAAATAACTTGACCACAATAATGCTTGCGTGACATGATAAAGGTTGCACAGGTAACGCAATAGACTTGCAAGTTGATTTGATGCCCTGAAAGGATAATGAAATTCAAGAAAACATCAGTTGAAAGTATAATTCTGTCACGCCCACTTCTCGAAACGAACGGCAGTTGTCCAGACGGCCTACATGCTCCATGATAAGGTTCGAGCAACTTTAACACTACGTTGAATAAATGAACAATAGACAATGCCTTGCTGATTTTGCCAAACTTTTTGGGTGGAATCTTGAGCAAACAATTGAGACAATAGTGTATATTAGAAAAATGGGGTGGTAGATGTTGCGCTCCAGAAAACGGTATTGATAAGGGCTAGTTGGATTGTCGTTATTAACAGCTTCTGTATTTATCTGTGAATGCGTACGTTCATAACCCTTCCAAGCGCAAATAAATGCTTGTCATTGATGGTCAAACAAAGCTCTTCTGCAGCTTACGGAACAAAGCGAAAATTTTCCGTAGGTTTTTGTAGCAGCCCATATCTTTGATAAAGTTAACTTCATCTGACTATAAGCTCACCATATGTTTAAATGCTTAGTGAAAAACAGTTCGGTCAAGTAATGAGCTTTACAGTTTTGAAAATTATCTCGCTTCATAGTTCACGGTGTGATAAGATATCGCACTGTGTAGATGCATCAACTGCATTGCGGCGAGGGTGATATTCATGGCAAGTGTATCTCTTTAAACGTCTAATCCGCGGCATTTATTTGAATAACTATCTCCAGAAATATGCCAATGTCATGGGAATATGAACTAAACGCTGCGTGTAGTCATACTAATGCTATTTCTTGTACACAAAGATTGCAAAGTATTGTATCAAGCAGTATCTTTTAGGATGTCGAATCTTGCTTTTGTCTACGGACATACATTAAGCCCAAGCATGTGTAATAATCTATAATCTGCTATAACGTAACCATTATACATTCCTACAATCATTCCTATCGACATGCTGCTGCCTCTTCAGTTCACTACAAATGGTAATAGATACATTGCACTCATTGTATGCTTCCAAAAGGGTATAACTGATACTTTTGTCCCCTGATAAATGGTATATGAAAGCGATATATAACGAACAAAGTAGTAATACGAATGCAATATTTCCATTTTATTATCTGTCTCACCGCATGCCAAATGCGGACTTGCCATAACATTTGCCATTAGAGTACACAGTCCCAACACATCGCTGTTTCAACGACTACTGAATTCACCCTAGGTGAAGTATTTACATTTACATATGATGACCTGCCTCTAAGGTAGTCGCCCCATTTCAATTTGACACACAGAATGGATCATGTATAACCCAAGGTAATGTTTCTGGCAGTCACATATGACACAACAGATAAAGGCATTGACTAGCCATGTAAAGAGATCATTGTTGTAAACATGCTATCCAAGGTCAGAAAGATTTAAGATATTGTAGTTACTATATAGCAGAATTTGACTTCTTCAATGATGTTGCTTTCCGTACAAGGTACGCAGGGCTGTAAACCCTGCCGCTATCTACTGAAATATGAACAGCAGTTACATAATTCTTGTAGATATATATGAGTTGAATTTAATTAGAAAACACATTGCACCCTCTACAATTTTTGGTCAATCATATCTACAGTGGAATTATACCTGGTAGATAAATAAGTAGAAGATGCCCATACTTGCTGTTATAATTCTACTATAATACGGAAACAATTGCACAATTCATCATCACATATATTGCAGGTAAAATGACTCTTTTAACTCCACGTAAGCTTCTAAGAGTGAAAGTACAATCCCGCAAATTGATGACTCAAAGCTCACTGTGGTTGCGTTGGCTCTTTGGCTTCAATATAACGAGCGACGACGACACAAACACATTAAATGTTACTGACGAGCAAATTCAGACAAGATTTGTTGCAAAATCAGTGCAAGATTTAATCCCAGTTACCCGTAACGCGTCTTCGTCTCTACGCAAGAGCTTCCTATGTCAGATACGGTCGGTAATAATGTGCGCTTACCAACTACTTGGCGCTTGTTCTTTGGCTGCGGTGCCGGTGACTGCTATAGTAAGTGTTCGTTGGCATCGTTCGTTGACTATGCATACGTCAGTTTCCCAACCCGAACAATAATCTCGACTTGCCTTATTTGCATGTTTCTACAGGCGGCTACGAAGGATAAGTGTAAAGTGCATTATCTTTATGCAGACGATCTTTTTCCGGAGGCATGAACCTTAATGCGACTCATATTAGCAGGTTAGCCATGTGTATGTTTACTAGCTCCTAACTCACTCATATGCTGCTCTTTACTCGCATCTAAGCTAATCCATACGCCATGTTAAGTTTTGGCATTGACTTGCCACAATACTTTCAAAGATCATAAACGACGTGGACAGAGGTTATAATTCAGCAAAAAGATCACATCTTACCGCAAAAGTTAGATACACACATCTCGCTAATGCCATTTGCCTGGCTGCCCGGAGTAGCAAACTAAACCCTAACATGATTACCGAATGTTAAGGTCCATGCATTGAAAATAATGTGACTGGTACAGGTGGCTGGCGTATGTTGTTACTGCTCGAGTAAAACAATCATATACGAAGGTATACATGGTTAATAATGAAGGCGGACTGTAAACGACATACTTATTAATACATTTTCAAACTTATTAACCTAAGCACCTGCAAATACCTAAAGTTAAAAAAGAATGTTGTTCTACGTACGGCGGTCATTTCCAACGAGTAGTCAGGTAGTACATAGTAGCAAGTGATTTGATATTATATCCAGCAAATCCCGTCGTCAATAACACGAATGCATGAATTAGCCTCACACTGTAGGATCAGCACCTACTTCCATACTAACAACTGCCGTGACCACTTACTACTGTGCTACTGTTTCAATTCCTTAAACTTAAAGGGCCATGTATCCGAAAGTCGTATAATCCGTTTCTATTGCTGCTTTACTGTTGGAAAAAATGCTGCCATCGCTTTATTCTAAAAGTAACCATGGCCGTAAATTGCACTTTAGAGTCCTAGAGTCCTGCCGCTCTCTGTTAGAGCTCCAACATTAGTCGTAATAGCTAGTTGGCTAATACTTTGTGGTTGTGCCGCAGCCTGTCATTTAAATTCTTTGGCCTTTGCATTGAATAGCAGTAAGCTATATGCTTACTGGTCGCTGTAGCTTCTAGTCCGTTGGTTTAATATTGATATTACATTTATTAGTTTTCGATAGGCTGCTCAGAACCAGCGTTATGCACACATGTAGAATTAATAATTACAATCACTTAGAATATAGCCTAACATAGGATCATTTAAGTATCCAAAAGCGGTGCTATACTTTAATGTGGATTCGCAAATTGTTAACTAGAAAGGATACAGCAACATCTCATATGGGACCTCATTCACTCCTACTCTCGTTTGCACGCACAGGATCAGCATGACCGGCTTCCCCACCGGATGGGTCACTAAATGAGAACAGTCTCACGCCGAAATACCCAGCAGCAACAGTTACAAGCATTCGTTCATTAGCATGAAGTATATGCCACCATTTTATTTCTTCCGTAGAGGTGGAAGGCATTGCTCTGATTCCGTTTGACTCACGTAGGTAACAAATCAATAGACACAATCTACCTGAAATAGCTAGAGCAAATATTTGCAACTGTGATATGATAACGGTTGTAGTGGTAACACAACCCGTAATTTGATGCTCTAAACAGACAATTCAATTTAGGTTCTATTTTTACTGCGCCCCGTTCAAGAAAAACGGTGGTTAACTGCAAGGCCTGCATGTTCTATGATGTCGTTCGGCCTTCTGATACCGACACAAGAGTGGTGAACAATAGACAACGCCTTACTGATGTTGTCAAAATAGTGGGGTCGTCGTTTAAAGCAGCATTCAATGAAAACTAAATCCCAACGTGGTGAAAATATAAGTTACCACATAATGCGCGTCAAATTGTTGGCTTGTCGTAATGACCAGCCTTTCATATATGACCTGATTAATGGTAATTTTGATAGCATTCACCGCAGTACAAATGCCTGTCATGGACGGCCTAAACAAAAACTTAAATATCAGCGATTATGGGTGCTGCAAAAAAAATCCCTATGGTTTTGCAGCAGTTCTATAATTAATAAAGTCGACGTCATCTGACCGTATTTGCAAATGATTGGTAGACACAAATCCGATCCAAATAATGAGCCTGAACTTTATCACGCTTGACATGCAATGCACGTGATTTAGATGTGGTAAGGTGTCAGTCGAGTTTTATAAATGTGCTACCTGTCATGCAAACTGCTGTTAGTGGTCTTATCGGTAAGCTAACGAAACTATCCATATCACTCCGCATACCCGAATCACTCTTCATTGACGAATATAACTATGTATGAGCACGTAATCTGTATGGTTACAGGGCACTTACAGGTTCTACATTATCTCAAGTAAAGCACAACACCTGCGCCGAGTGGTCGCGAATGGCTATTTTAGTTGTTTGATATTTGACATCCTGCTTAGGAAATCCATCTCGAAGAAGACTAAGATGGATTGCTTAAATATCCATTAAAACGGTAAACAAACCAATCAATAGCATAAATACTATTCTAGGAACGTTTTACCAGATATCTACCATTACACAGCTAGTGTAAGCAAAAGATTCGTTAGTGGCAACAGAAAAATAATCAAGGCAAAAGTAATATAGGAGCAGTTAACAGCATCACAATAATTAGACAGGTAATTAGTACAGCTAAAATTATTATCAATATGGTGATGTATAGCGATATTCTGACTGCCGTTAATGTACTGACCCCGACTTTGATATTACGCCCTAACAAGCGATTACGGTTTTTTGAGGGGTGATGCAGCGTGTGAAATGCTGACTGTGAGGCCGAACGTTTTAACTAATGGGGGTGGCTAATTTCTTAGTCTGATCGCGTTTGTGTACAAAGCTTTTACACAAGCCACTAAACAGCAGAATTCAGATGGATAAAACTCTGAGTGGCGCGTATAGAGCGGTGCGTGAACGTGATATATCCCTCAGCAATGGAGTTATTGTTCTTTGGGTCTAAACAAGAGCACTTTATTACGAAATGTGCATGTCTGGCATAAATATACGCGTTACATCTACGGCTTCAGGTTTGGGGAGCTTGCGACCATTTACCAGCTGACACTGCAACCTTGCTAACGATAGCGTGTTACTGTATTGCGCTCGCATTTCAATGAGCTATTCGTATCTGCACAAGGTGCTGAGGTTTGATATTTGGTGACCGCCGTCGGATAAAGTAACGCAGCTCATTGACAAAATGACACGATAGCAATTAGTGCGCAAGCGAATAGAAAGGGCATTTGTGCGACTTCACATTATGCGTAAAATAAAGACAACATGGTATTTGCTCAGTTAAATCTTCTCGCCGGAACACCGATATTAAAGCGGGTACTACTTTGTTGATTATTGAACGCGGAGCAAGGCTTGGACAAGAATAGCCCAACAATAATCAGCACGAAGCCGTAACACACTACTATGCTTGCACACTCCTAGTTTTGCAATGCCTCCAATTGCCTAGTTATGTCGCGGCATATATATAGAGAGATATATATATATATATAGATATATAGAGATATAGATAGAGAGAGATCTATATAGAGAGAGATATATAGAGAGAGAGAGATATATATATAGATATAGAGAATATATAGATATCAGAGGGAGAGAGGAGAGAGATCTGCCATAGAGACATAGGGATATCTATCTAGATATATAGATAGAGAGAGATAGAGAACAGAGGAGAGAGATAGAGAGATAGAGAGAGAGACAGAGGGAGAGAGAGAGAGAGACAGAGATCAGATAGAGAGAGAGAGAGGAGAGAGAGAGAGATCTCTCTCTCTAGAGAGAGAGAGAGATATAGATATATCTATATCTATAGATCTCTATCTCTCTATATCTCTCTATATATATATCTCTCTATATATATATATATATATATATATCTATATATATATATATATACCGTAACATTGTCGCAACATTCATAGTTCTTTTCATACATTTATTCCGTGTACGTTGCCATGATCACCAAATCTACGGACAATTAACTTCGATAGACCATGTGATTGATCATGGATGTAGCGGCGAAGCCATTCCTAGTGATCGATGATTATTGGGGTATCAACACAATTAACTGCGCAGTCCATAGGGCACAACCGACAATCGATCAACACACCAAGCGATCTGGACTGTAGCACAGGCGATGTAGCATCGCTATAAGGTATGAATAGGTAAAAGTGAATTCGACTGAGCCGATTTATAATGTGCTTTAACTGAAATGACAATGAAACCTTGGTTACAAGGCAATCGCCATGCAACCAACAAATTATAAGGTTTAGCAGCCGACATACGTGCACACAAAAGTCTTCAACATCAGGGACCGCTGCAAAGCTGTTTGCTATAGGGCGACCAGTAAGCATTGTTTTTTCGTCTAGCAATGATGCTTTACAGCTTCGCAGCTACAAGCACTCCTTGTCGTTTATATGTTGATACCTTTCGAAAACCATTGATTACTGACGCGTATATGCTCTTAAACGTTTTAATTAATATCGACACATGTCATCACTCGGCCCAGATCCGTCTTTATAACCTTATCCTTCTACAAGACGCCCATGAGAAACCGATCATTGTTCCACTAAAGCGCTCATTAACCGAGAGACAAATTAATTCTATCAACTTAATCAACGGAAGTTTTAGTTATGGACTTATTGGGACTGATAAAGGCTACAATATGTACCATTTCAGTAGGGTAGGTTATTTTCTACCATTAAGTTACTTTGTTATACTTTGAAGCTTAACCCTTGCTAGCGATTGCTGATCTAGAGGCCGATCAAAAAGGCGATGCATCTGCATGTTTATATAATGGCCAGCCACAAACTACGGCCACGTTAATTGTGACACAAGCGTTGGCTCACTGACAGGTGCGGGCACATCAATGTGGTAGTTATCCTCTGCAAGCGAGAGCAGAATTTTACAATCCGGCCTCACATCTGTCAGATATTGCCGCTAATATTACCTGGAAAATGTAACTCACACTGCTCGAAATATGATTCACACGGCATTATGTTAAGGCTTATCTCTGCGCTGCTGTAATTTCAATTAGCAGGCCCAGAGAAGTGTTCCTCTGTCTGCTGTTTTGAGCAGTCTAATATTAGTACACAAGTGTAGGTAAGGGCTCCCGTCAATGTTGTCGTAACACAAGGGCACGAATCTTGTATGCTGAGAGAACAGCACTAACTTTACTTGCGGTTTTACATAGATGTAAATCCCAGTTGACTTCGTCTGTAGTTTGCGAGGAAGAGAATGTCCCTTCATTCCTGATACCGAATCAACATATCCTGTTACCATGTCAGCGGCAACAACCTACACGCGCTGTGAGCATTCAATTGTGGGCAATTGGGAAATACATTTGGTGCTAGAGGTTATTAATGCAACGTTTCATTCGACTATGAGGACGACGGTCCATAATATGTCATCTCAATGTATCGCTAAACTGCTCCATGATGAAGCGAGATAAACTGAAACGCCAACTGAAAAGAAGTGTAGTCTGCTAACCTACTAGGTTAGTGCCGTGATTACATATAACACGTCGCTGCAAGTTGTGGACCCATCAAAGAGCAGTAAATAGATGGTGCGATGCAATGATTGTCCTCATCTGTTGTACAATGTCTTAATTGGAGCAAATATACTGCAATATTGACAAGAGCACAAAGTATTTTCAGCACACAAAAACTCATGCAGACAAATGTTGACAGCGAATTTTCGTGCGTTCAATTATTTCTTTTCCTGAGGTATGGAAATATGGAAGTAAATGTGCTTCAGAAATCAGTTACAAAACACATAAATTACCAACTTGGGGTTCAATGTAAGAAATGCATGTCAAAATAATTACATGATCGTTGATTCATCGCGACATATCGTGTGCCTATTAAATGACAACACTTCGCAGGACCTTCTACATAGGTTGATATATTCAGGTCATTAAAAGTGAGATTGTTGCTTATGTGTCAGCGCAAATCGGCATCACAATACGAAACAATAGTAATCATGCAAATATCCTCTTAATGCAAAACTAGGTACATGGTGTTACTGTCTCAAATAAGTTGAAATATGACAAACGTCCTCTGTATATCATTTTCTCTCTCTTTGAACATTGCAATGTGTGCGCCCCTGTTTAATATAAAAAATCATAGTTCACAGCACAGGCATTGTTTATATAGTTATGCACATGCATGGTAATCTATCGTATGACGCAGCAACCGATGCCGACCAATTATCACACGAACCGTTACTATAATAAGGTTGGAGTAACTTCGTTGTGGGACTGAATCTGCACTGAACACTTACAGGCGGATGTGGTAATGTGGCTCGTCATCCATTTACAAACTCAGCTACGCGTATCTACATGTTACTTACGCATTGTTTTGTCCCAGTTACGAAGGCAGTGAAAGAGATGTGACTGGTAGGAGATAAATAGTTGTGAAAACTGTAATGTCAAAACTACACACCAGTCCATGAATATGGTCTACATTAGAATAACAATAGCCACGTTTTTGTGTAGAACGACCCTATGTGCATGTAGTTAATTGATTGATTACTCGTGTGTGGTCCTGATGTTGAATATCTATATTCTCCTCGTATAAATATTTATGTCGCTGAGAAGAACAGTGCATAGTTTACAAATGCAATTAAATTATGGAATATGAACAGCTTATGAATGCGACGTCAGAGCTGCAACGATGGGAACGCGTACATTAACTGAAAAACAGTTATTGCACCATATTAATTGCTTCCATCGCTTTTGTTTTATAATGTTAAACTAGGTTTTATGGGGATGCGCAGGTTTAGCGCTGCAATGTCTTTGACGACTAAACAAAAGTGCCGCAGTGGTGTTGTATATCCTCTCAGGGCGAGCTTGTATTGCCGTATTTGAACAAACTACGTCCCCCTGTGGGCCCGGGGGTAGAATAGGCCCACTGTATCCTCCTGCATGTCGTAAGAGGCGACTAATAGGGGGCAACCTGGTGGTCGCGGGTTGTGACTCGTGTCGGTGGACAATGGGATCCAGGTGGTTGTGTGGAGCGGTACTTTTGTCGGCCATATCTGCAACACACCACTCTGGCCCGGATTTCACCTAGACGAGATGCTGGAATGGTCTGTTTCATTCAATCGGCTGGTGGTGACTCGCCCTAGGATAATCTTTTCCATGATTATCTTTCCCATCTACACTTTCAATTATCCTAGAAGGCGGCTGTTTAACCAGGTCAATCTTATCTATTATCATTTCATGGCACCATATAACACATGAGTCTTGGTGTGCCGTTAAACCCTATACTTACCTTACCTTACCTTGAACAAACTACGTTGGTTTTTATGGTAAATGCAGTGGAGTTCAAACGTTGCATCGTATATCGTCAGCGTTTTAGTTCAAAGGCGAGGCATATCGTCTGGGTTGAAATTAATTTTGTTCAGAATGCACTTTATCTTAATATTGGTTGGCCAAGATGAAACTATATCACCTAACTAGATAGCTTCAAAAATGCGCATGTTTGACGCAGCAGCAGTGAAGGATTAAGAAACTATTTTCACGTTTCATCAATACGGACAAAGCGTGCATCACTACTTTGACAACAAAAATCCACGTAATCTCTACCAGTTACCTTTGATTATTTCTACAGTAAAACATAATGATACTATATCAATTGAATAAACAGGCCAGATATTTGGTACTGACTGTAGAGACACAATACCCGCACTCAT
Source organism: Urechis unicinctus (assembly GCA_034190875.2). NCBI lineage: Eukaryota > Metazoa > Annelida > Polychaeta > Xenopneusta > Urechidae > Urechis > Urechis unicinctus. The sequence goes on along the minus strand of CM067354.1, from coordinate 75,360,721 downwards.
TCCCACAGGAAGCTTAATTACTTTAAACTTAATTTGTACTGCAAGTTTATTGGGCCACATTTCGTTGTTGGATCAGTAAAAATGAGGCTGCTACCCGAGAGCGCCCAACAATGGACACAATTAAATAGATCTACTACTAATCGCATGATTTGTATGTATTGGTGTGATGAAGGGGTATAAGTTGTAATAGTAACATATTGCTTACAATCGGCTTACAGGTGCGTTGGACACAAATGAATAAAAGTAGGAGAAAGTATAAACAGGATATATACGACAAATTTTAGCTCTCATTGGATAGATTGCCCTATACAGATCTGGTCATCATTTTTTTTTCGTATTTACGCTTCTCACTCCAGGCATTAATCAATTTTGTGTCGGATGTTTGCTTCTCGCAATAAATTACAGATACGTACATGATTTGTCAATATCAAATAAATACTCAATCACGTGAGCTGCACCCTGAGGAATTATAAAAGCATTAATAAATGATTGTTGATACCTCTCCAGAGATTGTGCTCCGAAGTACGGAGCTTGATGATGAATTTGCTTAGATACGGCGGTTGGGCTAAAACACTAGATACTAGAATATTCATGTTTCTTCAGTGAGCTAGCCAGTGATAACTAATAGGCCTTACAATTATAAGTAAGAAGGCTTTGTGCCGTAGATTGTCTTTGGAATTCTGTGTGCAATGTACTTGACTATGTTAGGTAACAGCTACATTGACACACTTGTTCGTGACCTTTACTCCAAGTAACACTTGGTCTGTTATGTTTGTGTGATTTGTATATCTATTTGTATATTTGTTTTACACGTGTCTGATCACATAAGCACACTATATGCATTGGAACACACAATGCAAAACACATGATATGTGTTCATATATTGAATTTTAGAATAACGCTGTCAAATGTGAACAAATGTATTACTTGGTAGGACCTAAATACTCAATTCTCGAAGTTGTCGGGTACGCATGACTGTTAGGGTATGACAATGTATATATATAATTTATAGCTAAAACAATACAATAACAGCTTGAAGCTGCTTTACTCCAGAGTTTCAACCTAATAGTTATCTACTATGCCCCGCTTTACAAGGCATCATATGGAACAAAAGAGCATCACAGTTTGCATTTTGCTGATATATAAGACTCGAATCAGTTGCAATGGTCGACAAGTCTAGGGAGGATCATCTTGCATGGACCATGTGATTGATCCAATGGAATACAGCGGTATGACCATCTATAGAGATAGATGATTAGTTTGGTACCCAGGCAATTACCCGTATAGTCCACTGTGATCAACGGACAATCGATCAATTGCCTCGCAGCAGAACTAATATTACTTTTGGAATATTTGTTGGGGCTGCATTGACCTCCTGCGTCTGCTGAGTGAACGCATTGACAACTATCGGAGATATTCATCTATGTTCTCACATTTTATAACAGTTAGAGGATAATTAGCTACAAACTACATAACTACAAATAGCAGCCATGCTGTGAGTGGAAGAAGAAGATTCGTTGCCTTGAACAACTCAGCAAATTTATATGTATATATGCATCAACCAGTGTCAAGACAAATATCCTCTATGCATTCCCTGAACGCTAATAGTCGTTCAACTCATATTTGTGTCTCATATGAAGGTTGAATTATGTCTCTGCACTGCAACTTAATTTCATTTGAACCGAGTGTAACCATATATGACGACGAATAGGAAGAAGGTCATATAAACTTTGCGGTCATTTGCTCTTTGTGGTCGATATTTTGGTTAAGAAAATGATGATTAGCGTATAAATAATTATCGGGGAGAGAAAATACTGTAATCATCATAAATGTTTGGTTTGCAGAAAGTAATCAAGTCATCTTCTAATCGGAGTACTTGCTAACCATATTTAGAGCAGATTCACCGGCGTTGAATTATACACCAAACAGTATAGGGGTCAACCTTGTTTTGTATGAGAAATCTCATTGATGTAGCCAATATGCGTTACTCTGACCAGTTCATCGGTTATCTGCAACTAGATAGCCGGTCATTATTAATACGGCGCAGGTATCAATCGTTCAGCAGATTGACCTGTATTTGTTTAAAAATCCGCAAACAAACGAATTTATATGAGGCAGTCAGCATTAAGTGAAAATTAACTAGTACTCCGATTGGTGGTTTCAAGTCACATAGAGATATCAAGTGATCCGCATGTGACAGCAGTACACATTTCAAATTGAAACATCAGGCTGTCATGGTAATCATTTGAAAACCTTTGACTATACATATTCAAATTATACGCTAAAGACGTTTTACTGATCTCGCCATGTGTGCGGTTCACATATGTGGTTTGTATAGACCGCATGGTGTTTATAGGCGTAACGTGAAATTGACTTGCTATGGTGAACGCTGGAAACACATCTGAACGCTGGCATGATAGTTCGCACGCTACTTAAAATATCAGAAAGTGATTTTAATCTGCAATAACCTGTGCGGACGGTTGTAGATATATGCACTGATCAGGATAAAAAAAAGTCACCGTAGCTCATAGTAACCTATATTGGTTCATCGTTAAAGGAACATAGAACCATTTGCCAATCAAATAATTGGCAACTGATAGAATATCACGTTTAGTTAGTTAGCGTCTGGTTATGTGTGCAGTAATATATATATATCAAAGTTACCTGTTTACAATATTATTTGAAGCGATGAGCACCCATACCACGCCAGTTAACAAGACATGATTAGATATGCAGGTCAGCAAAGACCTCATTGATACAAATTCACTTACGCAGCCATGATTGACGGTACCATGGACAATTCACACGATTTGGCCTTGTAATAAATCCAGTTAATTTAATCACAGGGTTAAACGGTTAAACCAGGCTGGTTGATAGACGACCATTATATACCGATGCACAGATATTCTACTGTCGTTAGCGGAATAGTCAATGTAGCATCGGCATATGGTAAATCGTACTGCAGAGTATGAACGGTAAAGGTGCCTCACCACCACCACAACACGATAAATATTTTGACTCAACAGGTCATTGGAACAACGTGTGAATGGAAGAGGGTGATTAGGCAATGCTATTCGGCCATTATGATTAGTAATATACATCCAATGTCATGTTGAGACAATGCGGCTTTTTCGATATCGGGCACTGATTTGCTGTTATTTCGCTTTGTAGCAAGTGTAGGAAAGCATTTAACAATACATCGCCTCAGTTATTCATCAGAAACACTTGCACATACAAAAGGTAAATGAAAATATACTTCTATACAAAAAAACATTGCTCGGCATGTATTGTTGTGCCTATGAATGGTTTTTCTCGTACAGCGTGATATCCATCTTGTTAGTGAACCATCATTAAGCTCACCTTGATACTCAACCTTGCATCCTTATAAATATAACGGTGTTTAATTGTCTGTTATTGGAAAAGTGCTAAACAACACATGAATAGATTGATTGAATGTATCATTAAATGATATCTTCATCATTAAGCAGTTTCAATCCATTCGACAGTTTGCGCAGTTGACAATGAGAATAGAAACATTTAAATACTCAAGTCAGAAATACATCTCTTCATAACTGTTAACGCTGAATGAACGTCGCCTTTAAGTGTTTTTACCCACGTCATCTGACCAATTACAATTACCGAACAGCATTATCTAGACAGGAACGTCGCTTTGTTTTGTAACGAACGCCGGAACTTGATAACAAATCCAAACTATAACTTATCACTATCAGTCACTGCGAATAGAAGTGTCATTCTGAGAAAATAGATTACGTACCAGTCAGCTATTGCACACAATGCATGGCAATCGTGCATGGTTAATGATTCAGACGTTCACATAATCTACGTGATTCTCAGAGAGTCAAAGTAAATTCGACTCCCATGACTGTTTACCTCTTAAATTTTATGGCAGTTGGAGGAGTTAATAATTTACTCTATGACATATTCTGACCAGTACTTTCCTATGTCCAATGATTCAATATCGTACAGATTGGACCAATATCAAGTTTAAATGTCCGATATTTAAGCTATATAACTCACAAATAACTTGTTTGTCATGTAGTATGGTGAATGTGCATGGGCATTATTGTATAAATAGGAATAGCACCGAAATGTACGCAATGATAACGTACACGGATACCAAATAGGGTGGAAGACACTTACTTCATTGGCAGACACTCTCGTTCAACGGAGCGAGGACGTACCACCATTATGCTAGTATGGGAAAATGGGAGCAATCAATTATTTTGGTGTGATCAATCCAAAATTATTGAATATTGAACGTGACATTTATGGCTCAATTACTATGCAAAGTGAACTGCTTGCCCGACAGAACGTACAAAGATTGAGGTGTAAATATGTCACCGAATGTCTACTGAATAATATCAACGTGTGTGTTGAATAATAAGCGCGAATTGCCAATCAATTATAATGAACAATTATTATTTAACTCAACCTTGCGTTACAGTTCCAGTGGATAGGTTTATTACCCTAAAACTAGTTCATTAGTCGAATACGGGCATCCTTATTCCCAGGGCGCTATTGTGACCTGAAGAACACCACCGTTAATTAGTTTTGTGTGGACGTATCACCTGTGCACTTTAGCAAATAAAACTGTTGGCTTTGCCTGGCTCTGTTTGCACATCCCTCTGGTTGATATTCTATAGCTATAAAACGTTAAAAGTTTTGATTTATAACGGCCGATTATCACACAATACGCTATAGCTTGGAGATACATGGCGTGGATGATATTGACACATAATGCGGCTGCGGGACTATTTATCTGCAGTGTCCAATCAAATCTGCGCTTCAAAATATCGACCCCATTTATCCCGTAGGGCATCATCCGCCGTAGCACTACAGTCTCGCCTCACCCAGTCAGATAACGATCATAAGCGTGAGAATAAAATAAATTCGCTTCTATCGGTAGTTCAAACTCAACTAATGAATAAGCTTCAGTCGCAGAACGTGGTAATGTGTCGGTAGTGTCTGAGGCCGTTCGATTGCACTGTTGACAAACAGGTCAACTTGTAGACAGGGTACTTGCTAACCATACCTCCAGCTGTTCAAACGATTATCGATTTCAGCATTTTTCATTTTGCGTGTATCCACTTTCAGACATCCTGCTCGTTATTCCTTGATAAGATGTATTATTGTGATATGGCACTTACATATATGAGAATCCCGCACTGCTGGATGTTATTAACCACTCAGCGCACATGGACAGTTTAATGTTATATGATCGCCGTAGCACCGCCCAGCCAATTACCGCTGGGTAGGTACTCGGCAATTGGAACGGCTTTTTACATCGGAAACGTACTTGCGCAGGCAACATGCGACTGTCACGGTGTGATTGCGAGTACAAGATGTCGTGCGCTGTATATCTTCATGGGCTAGATGCAACGCGTGAATAACATTGCATCTTTTACATACAACCCAGACACCCCGATACATTGAATAGTGTTGTTTCAATTCAGCGATACATTGGTGCCTCGAGATCATTGGTGTTTCTTTTTATTATGTGTATGTGGGCATCAAAATCACCCTTACCAAGTTTTTGAATACAATAAGCACATCGGCATGTCTGGGTTTGTGATGAATTGTAAATTATCGTCAAGCGTCTATAAGCAAAAGGCATCATCTATGAGTTTTCATGCATCTGACGTTTGTTTCCCATAATGGATTTTGATAATTAAACAGCGGAAGTACCCACTGTATTGAGTATTCTCAATTTCATCAGACATCAGGTGGTTAGTTTGCAATCGACACATTGAATAGTATAGCTTATGAGTAAATAGGGAGATAGGCACTAGCACAGATATATTCTTAAAATGATTTGCGTTTTCATTTATGCCTTAATTTTAGGAACCAATAGCAACAAATAGCTTAATGATGCAGGTGGTAACTTTGTTGTTATTCCTGACCTAATGCAACCGTAGCTAATTTAAGCCACAATCGTCATATCTCAAACGCAATAAGCTGACGCGATTTTCTGTTTATGTTTGGGAAATTGCCCCGATTGCTCATAATAATGATTAATGTACTTCGTATAATATCAGGTTCTTTTGGGCTCACTTTTTGTTGCTCTGACTGTTTTAAGCTTTCTCCCGACAATCAAGCTCAATAACGCCCACACTGAATGATATATATGACACGGAGCGTCTTTCAGTGTACAATGAAGAATTCTGGATATATCTCTACATAAGTTGCACGTACAAGACGGATGCGGCAATTTTTTGGCAACACCGAATATGGATTATGCAAACACATTACCAAACAACAAATCCGTCCGTGCATATCTACATTTTTATTTACACATCGTCGTGTCTCAGTTACGAGGGCAGTGAAAGAGATGCGACAGGTGGGATATAAGTAGTTGTAAAAACTGTTCTGTAAAAAATACGCACCAGCCTTTGAATACAGTTCACATTAGAATAACATTAGCTCAGAAATGTTTGGTGGAGACCGACATTCTGTGATTGTAGCTAATTGATTCACTGCTCCTGTGTGGTCCTGTTTTAGAATATCTTGATTCTCCTTTTATAAATATTTATGTGCCATGCGGACAATGCATAGTTTTGACTTAGAGTCAGATAATATAGCACATTATAGTTGTTTGCCGTATGAATTGCAATTTAACACTTGAATATTAATAGCTTATGTTATATTGCGATACCAGAGAGGCGACGATGAAAACGCGTGCATTTACTAAAAAAAGTAGTTATTGCAGCAGACTAGATGCTCTCATCGATCCATCGTTTTTGCTCTGTTATATCAAACTAGGACTCATTGGGATGTGCATATTTAGCACTAAAATGTCTTGTAAATGTTCGAGGGTCACCCTGGGCTGTTGTTTTTCATCACTGATCCGAGGTTTGCATTAAACTAAAGTGATCAATACTCACCTGGACTGTGACATGAGTGCTTTAGAATAATTCGTAAAAGCAGTATCAACGAGGCTTACACTCGCGATAATTCCTTGCAGATTGAGGCATAATTGCCTGAAATAGCTCGTTGTATCAACGCAGGGTATGCTTCGTTCATCTGTATAACCGCTAACTTTGGAGAACGTTTAAGTCAGCCATTGCTGCGCGGCAATTATCAACGTCCAAATGAGTCTGTGCGATTATTGTAATTTTGAAGCCAATTAGTTATGTATATTTATCATCATTTGAGCTGTCTAAAGCAAGTCGATTTAAAGTTGGCTAACATAATTACAATTTTAGCAATGTATACTTTATTTTTTTCATTTTATGTGAAAAACATGCTAACAATATATGCATACACTGTTGTTCATTTGCAGCAGGATTTGATATTGGTTAATGATTATATGTTTTGTTTCCAACTACTTAGGGTAAGGTTTATCATTACAACGAGAAATGATGGCCCCAGCAACCATTTCCCATTTTTGCTGATCATTTGTATATAATTTTGTGTACGTCACCAGCTGCGTTGTACTTAGCTGCTCTGCTATAGATCTACATTTTCGCTTTTTATGCTCCAGTTATCTTGAAGGTTAGCACCTGGAGGCATCATATTCCCATGCTCGACCAGCTGTGAAAACGGTGCTGATTAAGATGATGACCGTTATTGTGAATGGTCTTGATACAAGCAACCAACATAGCGAGATGTGGCAAACTGACAACAAGTGCTATGCATATTCAGATTGTCCAATTTATGAGAGAAGCAGTACATAGTTTCAATTTGAGTCAAGTCCACGGTATCGAGTCAGTTTTCCACTGTCATTCCGCATCTTTTAGGTATATATAAATTGAAATGACAGAAATAGACATAGCTTGACCCTAGAAATCATTAATCTGCCTCCTGTTTCTTTTTTGCTGATGATAGCCTACAACTAAGCTTAAGGGAATATGCGGGTTACAGGATTAATATGTGTAACAGTATCTTTAATATGAATCAATAATAGCCCCCTGTGGGTGCGGGGATAGAATAGGCCCACTGTATCCTCCTGCATGTCGTCAGAGGCGACTAATAGGAGGCAACCTGTTGGCCGTGGGTTGCGACTCGTGTCGGTGGAAGATGGGATCCTGGTGGTTGAGTGGAGCGGTCCTTGCGAGGGCTATATCGGCAACACACCACTTTGGCCCGGATGTCACCCAGACAAGAGGCTGGAATGGCCTGGTCCAGTCCATCGACTTGTGGTGACATGCCATTGGGTATTTATTTTCATTACTTATTGCTTTTTCATTCCACTTCCATATTGTCATCCGTTTTTATTCACATAGTTTTTCCCTTCTCTTTGCCATTTATCCTTGGCGGCTGCTTAACAGGTCATTCGAGTTTATGTGCGAACAGCTCTTGGAGCTGTTTGCTATTGATTTGAGTATTGCACTGGTGTATCCCTGGCGTCATGTGTGCTGAGTGAGCCGCACACCGCTGACGCCCCCATGTTGGGCTCCATAGTGGGTGGGGAGCACCAGTAAAGAAATTTTATCATAATATCATGGCTCAAAAACAAACTCAAGAAAGATTATCTTCCAAACGGAATAGACCCAATGACACGGACACAGACTCAGACTCGGACAAGGATCTTTACTCCTCATGGTCAAGGTTCTTGGTTGTAACTTCTTCTGATTCGGAGAGACCCGTTCCATCTCTTAGTCCTTTTGCAATTAGTAAAGGGATTTAGGGGTTGGCTGGTGTCGCCAAAAACATTGGAAAAATACAATCTTGCAGCTTACTTATTGAAGTTGAACTACCCAGCCACGCGAGTTGCCTACTGAAATCAGTATTTCTCGCAGGCATCCCAATTCAAGTCACCCCTCACCAAACCCTCAACACCAAAAGAGGAGTAATGTGAGTTCTCTGAAATAATTAAAGAATTACAACCACAAAAAGTAATTGAAACAAAAAAAATCACAGTGAGCCGCAATGGGACTCGACAAGCCACGGGGATGGTTATCCTGACCTTTGATAGCCCTGAATTGCCTAAAGCTGCCAAGGTCGGATACTTGAATGTCTCCGTGGATCCCTAAATCCCAAACCCTTTGCGCTGCTTCAAGTGCCAACGTTACGCCCATGGTAATTCCACCTGCAAAAGAACAGCAGCATGTGCAAAGTGTGGACAGGAGGACCATAAGGAAGATGATTGCCAGCAGACCACCTAATGCATCAATTTCTCAGGGGACCACCCAGCATTCTCTCGGTTGTGTCCTACATGGATCAAGGAGAAAGAAATACAAACGATCCGACACACCAGAGACATCTCGTTCCCTGAGGCACGCAAGATAGTGGAGGCACAACAGGGCACCAAACCCTCTTATGCTAGCGATGTCAAAAAGGCCACAGTGTCAGTCGACACCTCGCATGAACAAGCACGCTGTACCAATTACCTGTTCCGTACCATAGTAAGTTGCACAGCTTGAGCGCATTCATAGATTCAATCCACTGTTAGCACCGGGTTTATGCGAGTTATCAACTTGTATAGCTTAGCTAATTCTCGGAAGCGACAAAGTACATTGTTCTTTGTAATATCCGGTTGCTTCTGCCTAGTTGAAATTACTTACTTCCCGGAGAACACAATGACGTTAATGGTATTGCTATTTCAATGATGAATTATCACATTATTTGGCTTATCAGCCTAATCTGTCCATTGAAGTTTTGGCGAATAGTTTTTCTAATAGCAGCGTAACATATCTTTAATGTGGCGGGAAGGAAATCAACAGCCCCGCTGTGTGGAAATGATCTCAGTGCTGCTGTGGTATGCACCTTGGGAGTAATCATTACAAATAGTGGTGCCAGGGTGAGCATATTTTCCTAGTTTTCGCACCAACTATGTTGGTATTGATGGTAAATTCAGTATTGCGCCGTGTACCATCAGCTTTTAAGTTCAAACCCAAGGCTTAACGTCGGGTTTTAAATGGATTTGAGTCAGAACACCCTCCATTGATGGGCCAGGAATTAAAGGATATCACCTCATCGGATAGGTTATGAATACATGCGTGGGTGATGCTAAGGTCGTTAGTTTTCCCTCTGCGTATTCAATGACCTTATATCTACCAGACAAATAACCAATACGTTTATTCATCTTAGCATGCCATCATAAATGATTCCAAAATTTTGCAACATTAGTTTTATACGTAACCCGTGACCCCGATTGTTGAGACGGTTATGCTATGCATCAGTTCATAATACACGGATAAGACTTTAAACAAATAATATTTTTGTGCTATACGTGCTGCATACATAACGATTTTTAGAAGCCAAAGGGAAAGGATTCCAAAATTATTCTCGCAAATCAACAATATTAAAAAGGCGCTACCTTGACAAAAATCCACGGAATCGTCATTAGTTAACAGCCGTTCATTATTTTTTATTGTAAATAATGATTATATATAAATTGAGCTGTACGCCCCATATCTAGTGGACAGGCGATGATGATCGATTATACAGAAAGTGTACTGAACACCCCTGTAGTACCTTTTAACTGATACTTTTTAGTACTGCGATACGTAAGTGTAGAAGGCCCAAATCTGAGGTTTGATCAATACAAACGAGCTTGCTAATCAAGGGAAATAAAATGTGGTCCAAGAGCGTTACCAAATATGGACAATGAAAAAGATCTACTGCTAATCGCATGATTTGTATGTAATTGCTTGATGATGGGTATCAGATTTAATAATCACATATTGCTTAGGTTCTGCTCATAGGCGAGTCATACAACCACACAAATGCCTTAATTGGAACGAGGCATAAACGACAAATTGTGGCTCTATTGGACAATTTACCGTATAACCTACGGTTATTACAGGACAAAATGGAAAGGTTTTCTTGCTAATAACCTAGCCAACATATTTTCATACTTACTCTTCTCTAAGTATTGATCATTTTTGTGTCAGATGTTTGCATCTAGCATTAAATCATCCTTATATGATTCGACAGCATCAAATAAATACTCAGTTACGTCTGCCACTCTAGAGGTTGTGTTACTTGAAGCAAGAAATAGGTCTCGCAGATTGGCTTCGTATTGCAGCTTCACCTCAGAATTTCCAATGAAACAAAACTATCACTGATAGATCACTGTCCCAATAAGCACATAGGCTAGCATTTTAATTGACACTTCTTGTTCACCTACATCTGTTGCAATTCGGACAGTAATGAAGATTAGGGTTTGAATCACAGTCATTTAGCCATTTATATTTACTGCCTACAAATCAACACTTGGGAATCTTTTAAATGAACAAGGTCTGCAATACCTCCAACATGCCGATGAGACCCAACTCTATTTTACATTTACTCCTACGCAAAAATACGCGGATGAGGCACAAACCAACCTAGAATAATGCATCGTACAGATCAAATCATAGATGGCATTTTTTTTCTAAAACTTAATGAAGTTAAAACTGAAATTCTATTTTTCGCATCTCGGTACAAATGCCTGCCGTCGTTTTGTCCAGTTAACATTGGCGATATGACTGTATCTACATCAGAAACAGCCAGAGACTTCGGTGTTCGGTTAGACTCACAGATTACTGGAAAACCACATGTTATGAATTCAACTCAATCTCTCTTTAATCAGATTAGAAGATTAGGCAGCATAAGGAAGTACAGTCCCTGCTTGATTACTGCAATTCGCTGCTTTATGGAGCCCATTAGTACCATATCGCCAAACCGCCCGCCTTGTTGCAAAATATAAGCAACGAAAACATATGCGCACCCTTTATGGGCTTCCTGTGGAAAAACGTATTGTATGCAACGTTCTTCTACTCATATTTAAGGCTGTTATAAGAACCGCACTAAGCTACCTAAAGAAACTTACTGCTAAATACCAACCGACAAGAGATCTTAAATCTATAGACCAGTATCTACTCCAATACTCTAAATCACGCTATATATCTTCATACGGTGCCGCACTAAATTGAATACACAAATACATAATACGAAGCACTCAATATTGTGGCATTTAAAAAAAAACTGAACCCTCGAACCCTACTGGTCTTTCAACTGAAGTCTGTGTCTATAACAGACGTTCAAATATTTCTCTTAACTGCTGCTTAATGTAATGCCAAGCGCATTCATATATGACAACCTCAGAATAGAAAGAAAGTCATATAGATATCGTGGTAACTAGCTCTGTGAGGGTGTATTCCTTGCTGGGAAAATGATCATTAGAGTATGAATAATTATCAGGCGCAGCAGACACACATAGAATGATCATCTATTTGAGGTCTTTCGCTTTTGCAGTTGGCTCTCAAGTCTTCTTGTGATCGGAGTACTTGCTCACCATACTTCGAGCAGATTCACCGGCGTTGGATTATTAATCAAGCAGTATAGGGTTTCTGCCTTGAGAATCTAATTGACGCAGCCGATAAACATCACCATAATCAGTTAATCGGTTATCAGCAGCGCAAATGCGGGCATTATTAATACGGCGCAAATATCAAATAATCAACAGCTATAACTGTGGTCATCTGTACTAACCCATATATAGTGTCACTTTAGCGGTAGAGCACTCCTCTTATCAACGTATGGTATAACTAACCACGTCAGCAAATAATTCAATATACGTGTCGCAAAATACAGATTTAGATACGCAGTATTGATTAACTCAATGGTGAATTCACTCCACGCGATATTTGATGAACCAAGTTAATTCAATAACCGGGGAATTGCGGTATTGCAACCCTGGATAATGGATGATTACTTGGGTATTAATGCAATTAACTACGAATTCAAATGAAATGAGCGGACGATCCACTTTTGAATTTGTAGTAACCTGTACATAGATATAAAGATATAGATAGAGAGAGATAGAGATAGAGATATAGAGAGAGAGAGAGAGAGAGAGAGAGATAGAGAGAGAGAGAGAGAGAGAGAGAGAGAGAGAGAGAGAGAGACAGACATATAGAGAAAACAGAGAGAGAGATATATATATATAGGGAGAGAGAGATATATATATATAGATGGATATATATATATATATATATATATATATATATATATATATATATATATATATATATATATATATATATATATATATATATATATATATATATATCTATATATATATATATACATCCATATATATATCTATATTATATATATATATATCTATATATTTCTATATATATATATATATATATAATGTAATGAACAGACATTCCTTTTCGGGTAACAACGGCGGAATAGTCAATGTGACGTCGGCATGAGAAAAAAGTGAAGGGAAGCTGAATTGTTCGGCGGCGTATGAACGGCAATATTGTTGACTGTGATAATTATAAAAAAATCTTTGCCTAACTACAACCTTACTTTAGTTTTGCATTATGCTCTTTTGCGTGGTATTGGCAAATTGTGGTTTACGGCTTCTTTATTCTTCGGCACAATCCGATCCGACCAAATGAAAGAACCAAGCTAATACGGGAAATGGCAGCGAATGAAATAGATGAATTTGCATAGTCATTGAGGATGTTTTGGGACCTATGACCAGTCTCCACAACATAGCCTATAATTAATAGGATTCCACTAATAATTGACACAATGACAGATTCTGACCAGTACTTCGATAGTTCTATATCGATCCGACCTGACCAGTGCCAATATAAGTGGCAGATGCTCATGCTATATTACATATAAATAACTTATATGACATGCAGTACGGTGAATGTGCATGGACATTATCGCATACGCCAGTAAATAGGAATAGTGCAGAAAAATCATTGTATATAGGCAATAAATAACGTCCACGGATAATGAACTGTTTTGAAGCCATGTACGTCACTGGTAGGCACTCTTTCGACGGGGCCAGGCGCGTAACGCAATTATGCTAGTGTGGGAAAATGGGAACGATACATTATCTCAGTATAATAGAGCCAACATTATTGAAGAGTGGCCATGACATTTATGGCTTAATAAGTCTATAAAACGAGCTGCGGGGCGGACCGACGTACTGTGATGGAGGTGGGAACATGTTACCGAATGTCAACTGAATAATCGTATGGAGCTTAATGCCAGGTGCGTATTGCCAATTCATTTATGTAGAATGTACGATCATTATTTAACTCAAACACGCGTTCCAGTTGCAGTTTATTATTTAACAGCATAAATAAACAAAGCCAGGTTCGATTTGACATTTTACACAATTAGTTAGTAGCATAACGCCCTCATAACAGTAAGCAGGTCCTATCTTGCTTGCGGACATCCTTATTCCCGTGGCGCAATTTATCTTGAAGAACACCACCGTTCATTAGTCATATGTGGGCGTATCATCTGTGTATTCAGGCAGATATATCCGTTGGCTGTGTCTTCCTCTATTCCTATCTAACGCTGATTAATATTGTAGATAAAAGATAACCTGTAAGCCTTTTTGCGTTAACGGTCCCGGTCTACTGTTCTCTCTCTTTTAAAAAAATTGCGATGTGTGCGCCCAGGACTTCCATCATTACAGCATACGCTTTGTGTTCATGCAATTATGTACATGCTTTGCAGCCATATTTTACACAGCAACCGATGCAGGCCGATTATCTCATGATACGATATCAAGATAAGCTGGTAGTTATTTGGCGTAGATGATCTCAACACATAATTCGGTATTTATCTGCAGTGTCCATTCAAATCTGTGCCGCAAGGTTGCCTCTCCAATTAGCCCGCATCAACCGCGGTGCCACTACTGTCTCTCCTCACCCCCTCGAGAAGTCGAAACATTTGCTGCTTCTGGAAATTCCAACTCAACTTATGAATTTGCTCCTGGCGCAGAATAGATAGCTGGCTTGCGAGTCTAATTCTCAAGCGGCAGAATAATATATGTAAACCCAGGCTACACTATATGGCGTGAGCATTTGATTAGCGACGACACTTGGCGACATGACGTTATTATTTAGTCATGGATTTAATTAGATAACTATTCGATTGAACAAATTTCATTTGGCCAATCATTTAAACCTTTTTACCTAAAAGTAGGCCGATATATAATCGCGATATGGGGTTGCATTTGAATATTCATTGGAACTAGAAAGAATCATGGACAGTTTAATGTTAAATGATCTCCGTAGCACCGCCCAGTACATTACCGCAGAGTAGGTGCTTGGCACTTGGAGCAGCTTTTAACATTGGCAGCGTCCTTGCATAAACAGCTTGTGGCTGTCTCTGTTGGATTGCGGGTACAGAATGTCATGGGCTGTATGACTTTATGGTCTGGATGCAACGCGTGAATTATAGCTGATGGAATCACATTGCATCACTCACATATCCCAGATACCCCTATACCTTGAATTGTGTTATTAGAATTAAGCGATAGATCGGAGCCCCCTGGCCATTGGCGCTTCTGTTTATTATGCGCATGTGGGCATCAATATTGCCGTAATTAATTTTGGGAATACAGTGAGCACTGCGGCATATCTAGGTAAGTGATGCATTGTAAATACTCGTCAAACGTATATAAACAAAAGGCACAATCTATAAGTTTTAATGCATGTGACCTTTGTTTCCTATAATGGATTTTGATAAATTACAGCGGAAGTACCCACTATATTAAGTATTTTCCATTTCATCAGTGATCGAGTGGATAATTTGATATCTTAAAATCAAATAGCATAGCTAATGATTAACTACGGAGATCAGCAATAGTATAAATAATTTCTTGACGGCGATTGGCTTTATTTTATTGATGCTATATTTTTGGCACCAATAGTCACCATGATTCAGTCGGTAACTTAGTTGTTATAAACCTAATGCAACCAAACCTAGTTTAGGGACAGTCGTCAAAACTCAAATGCATCATGCTGACGTGATATCCGTCGTAATTTTGTAAATCGACCTGATTGCTCCAGAGTGATATCTATCACACTATGGTCAACATCAGGCTCGTTTAGGTTCGCTCTCTCATTATCTGAATGGTTAAGGCTTTCTCCCAGCATTCAAGGTCAAACACGCCGATGCTGAGTGATACAGATGAAACAGAGCGTCTTCAAATGAAAAAGTACCATTTCTGGATATATCTCTACATAAGTGGTGCATACAAGGCGGATGCCTTTTGTAACGATGAGTATGGTTTTCTGCCAACACAAAATCAAGCACCAAACTTGGCCCTTCAAATATATTGGCTGTATACACGTCGTATTTTCTCAGTTACAAAGGCAGTGATAGAGATGTGGCAGGTAAGATATCAATATTTGCGAAAGCTGAACTGTCAAAGTTGCAAACCGGTCCATGAATACGGTTCACATTAGAAAAAAATAAGCCCAAAAATATTGGGTGAAAAGCGACACTCTGCGCTTGTAATTACTTGATTCATTGCTCCAATGGAGTCCTGTTGTTGATTATCGTTACTATCCCTGTATACATACTATGTTACTGATATCGGACAATGCATAGTTTAGTCAGAAACAAGAGCGCATAATCGGTGTTTACCGTGTGAATTGCAATTCAACATTAGAATATGAACAGCTTATGAATGTCATACCAGAGCAACAGCGATGAGAACGCGTGCATTCACAAAACAGTAGTTTGTGAACCAGATCAGTTGTTCCCATAGATCCATCGCTTAGGCTCTGTTATATCAAGCTAGGTTTTATCGGTAGGTGCAAATTAATCACTGGAATGTCTCCAACGTCTAAATACTGCAAATAAGCATTTTGATGCAAGTTCCTCCGAATTATATTTGGTTATCACTTTTCATTAATGCATAAAAATGAATTTATCAATATTCCGTTGGATGATGACATAAATACCTTAGGATCAATCGCAAAACAATAATATAGAAGCTTACATTGACGATAGTGCTCTGCACCTTGAGATATATTTTCCTGAAATAGCTCGTTACGTCAAAGCAGGGTATGCATCGTTCAGCCAAGTAACTATTTATTTTGGAGAACATTGAGGTCAGCCATGGGTTTACCGCACATCAACGATCCAATGAGTCTGTTATTTATACAAGTTTAGAGACCAATTAGATTCGTATATTTCACGGTTATTATCTGCTTAGCTGACTTAACCAAATCGATTTAATTTTGTGGTAAATAACGGAACATATTGGCGCACACAATAAATATCTTATCAGTGTATACTTTAATTTTATTTATTTGATATGAATAATTGATTCCAACTGAATTCCTGTCGAGAACACACAAGGTAACCTTGTACCAAACTTTCCCATGCACATTTAATTTACAATTCACACTATATATGGACACTCTTTAGCGTCTAAATGCAATTACACGGCGTGTCACTGCTCGAGACAGGAATTATATGCACCATCAAAAATGCCAGGTACTATAGGAAACAGCTTTTAAACAAATATCCTAAATAATGCACAATCTTTGAGCAATATTCTCACTTGACAAGCATTACATTTGCAAATACACGATCATAATACATGCATACACTGTCTTAGACAAGCAAAATGTCACACATATACTATCTTCATTAATCCAATGTATCGTCATTGAAACAGTCTAAAACTCTGCTTACGAAATAGGGCAGTATACGCTGTCGATAAATGATATGTGCGTACTCCAACAACCCCTTAGTATGAGGTTTATTAATACTACGATACATAGAAATTATGACCCAAGCTACCATTTCCCATGTTCGCTGAACCTTATTATTTGCATGTGCCTGTTGCAACTGCTTAGTTTTATATCACTTACTTCACAGATAACACTAAGACGTTAATTGTATGGATTTGACAATAATCAATCAACACGTCATCTGGTGTGTCACATTACGTCGTTCATGGCTTTACTGTTGTTCGATGTAATGTACATATACAATACTTACTTCGTTATTGTTCTAATTCTATTAAATAGTTCGCAAGTGAAACTATTCGAACCGCATATAGTTCAGTTCAATGCTGGTTGACGCCTCATCGAGCCTTATTATCTGTACTAAAATACAGTAAAGTGCAATAAGTTCAAAATGTAACCTTACCGGTTTAATACCAGATATCGTCATTATAGCGCATTCCTTGTGTCAACGTATGGCGTAACTCAGCACGTCGGCAAAAGAATCAACGTGCGTGCAAACAAAATACAGATTCACATACGCAGCATCGATTAACAATGCAATAGGTAATTGACTCGACTTGATATTTGATGGACCAAAGCAATTCAATCATTGGGGAATGGCAGTATGGCTAGCCTGGGTAATGGACGATTATTGGGGTATGAATGCAATTAATTCACAGTCCAGTGCAGCGAGCAGACGATCTGCTTCCGCAAAAGAAAACGGTGTGGTCCTTGAAGCTTCGGCTTTGGGTTAAATAACCATAAGCAAAGTCTTGAACCATACCATTTGGCGTTAAATACGATTTACTGATCTCGTCATGGTTGCTGTACACATTTGAGGTTGGTATTAACCATTTGATGTCTGCAGTTGTCATTAGACACTGGAAACATATCTAAGCGATTGTATGACAGCAGTACGCATACGACTTGAAACATCAAATAGTGATTTGAATCTCTTCATGTAAAACCAATGCATATCATTGCTTTTTGCACTAGGAATCGCCTACGGGCATATTCAATTTTATATACATCTATAGAAATCATACAGATTGCCAGGCAATAATGTTATAATATTGGGTGCTTACTTACTTTGTGTGGAAAACAAATGAGTATCCAAAATACGGGCTTTAATATCATTTCGTATGAAACAAGCAGCGGATGTTAGGTTTAAGAGGAGCGCATGTTCATAAATGTGATTTCAGCGAGTTTATTAATGCACTAAGCCAAAGTATTTTACAGTAACACCCTCGCGTGTATTGCACACTAAAAATTGAAAATTTACTTACGATCAAAACGTTTGACCAAATATCAAAGACCACATGAATGTTTATATTTAATTTCTTGCAGCATAATTAAATCTGTCAGCATATGTTGATTGCTGTAATATGACCGTAGGCGATTTATTTACATTTTTCTTTTTACAGAATCAAAGATATTTATCACAAGGAAGTGATACTTACATATGTTTAGCAGATAAGATTTCAATAAATCGACTGAACGCTTCTATCTAGAAACATGGTCGGTTTTAATGGCGTTCGGTAGGTATACTAGAGTCGCTTTGCGGCTGTGGTCGAATATTTGATGTCGAGAGCCAGCCCTCATGCTAAGAAGATAGTTTACCGTTTCAATCGCTGATATGAATAATTGCTAGCTAATAAATCTGGGCTCACACTATCTATGTATAACAGAATTTAAGTCTCCGCTATATTACTATGAAGTGATGCTTCAGCACGTTTATGGCCAGCATTTGCGTTATATTATGCAGCCTAACTATCCACATGTTTTACTGTTAAACTGCAAAAGCAAGAAGGATGCCGTCCATTAACTGAACCCGAGACCAAGAGACTTGGCAATCTATATCGTCAACAATGCTTGCTACTATATGATTCAGCGGAATAGCTGCTGACAACAAGTAATATTTATATAAAAACGCAATCTGTCAATACCGTATGTTCAATTGCTTGCCACCGAAACAATTTACAACGTCATGTGCAGAAACCAAACCGCTTCACGAATCAGCAGGTCCCCTTTTGGCGGTGACACTTGTAGATTGTTTAGGTGCATATATCATGCACTACATGCACAGGCAGCAAAACTTCATTTGGTCGCATTCTGTCTCGGATGGCTTTGTTTTACTTATTACCCTATGATGATATGTATTCGACGCGGTCCCGGTGTAGGGTAGCGTTAGTATACAAAATCAACTATCCACTGCATAACATGATTATTATATGCAACCGTACTATGCATTGTCCTAATGCAGACAGTCGCGGAAACCCCATGTTGTTCCTTAGAGCTCCGTATCACTACCTTTATCTCTTGATTTCGCATTATTCAAGTTCGTGCAATTTTATTCGAATATAAATATGTTTATATATATATATATATATATATATATATATATATATATAACACGATGTGAGTGCCAAAATAGTCAAGAGCTTTTTGAGTGCTTTGTTCTGCAATTTTTTATTTAGAATTGATGTTACCTTGTTGATTATCTCCATTCACATTTATCCATTGCAAGGTTTTGACCCCTGCATCGCGCAGATGTTAGTTAGGGACGTTTGAAAAATTTTATATATTGGACTGACGACCATTTTGGTACTCTGCATTTAACAGCTTGTTTCTCGTTATTATCCGATATATCATAATCCCAACTTCTGATATATTGCTTAGAATTACTTCCTTCACAATATATTCTATCCACGTGACGTTCGATAGGGGGAATAAAAAATATATATATTTGGTTTCGACGTTTTCCAATGAGCTGGAGACAGATATATATTCGCCCGGACAAACCTAAATGCTTCGGCTGGTCGGATAATTCGTATGGCATCTCGTACTTTGAGATGAAGTTGCGTTGCTGGCTGAAATTATCCTATGATTTGGTAAGCAATAACCACAACTTTTTAATATTTTATGGCGTTATTTAAGAAGCTTCTATCCAAGCAACCAGATGGAAGCGAGAAAATCTATATAGTTTTGCTAAAGTGACTCGACAACCTGGGTTCTCAGTCTGGGTTTTCAAATTTCGCCCACTACGACATTTTTATCATTGATCTAAATTATGACAACGCTGGTTCGATAGATTGGATATATTGTGTAGTATACTCAATCTGACATATAAATGAAATCTGGTCAATGTTTGAGGTACTTTACTTTAGCTATGTGGAGTCAAGCCGGGCTTGGCGAGTCGCTTGGCCAAGTTCTGTTGGTTAGTTGCGTTTGTCATAATGTATGTATGTATGTATGTATGTAAAAAAATTTGAACCGTGATACAGGTCGCCATCTTTTTTTTTCAATCGTTAGGCGTCAATAATGCGCAAAACCGAGAGGTTTTGTTTTGACCTTGATCTGAAACTAATGTCAAGTCATCGAATAAGTGAAAAACTAGTACCTCGAATAACTCCATTAATAATGGTCGGATTGTTACAAAATTTTGACATCATTGTGTCATTCATTCTAACTGCAAACTCTGCTTAAATAAATGTAGGCATCGAACCAACATTTTTCTCTAGCGCCCAAGCCCCAGATAGTTCAGATTTTGCTAAAGATGTCTCTGTGAAAACCTTATGTGACAAAACCCTTATATGATCATGGTACAACCTACCCCTTAGATATGTACAACGAGATATGACAACTTCAGCTCAAAAATCAGTCTTGAAAGTAGCTGCCGACTCTTTATTGTTTTGTCATGTAATTACTAAATATGATTTTACTTATCATAAATAATTTTTAAAACTTTGATGTATAATGTTATGAATCCTTTATACAGAAACTGATGTTCATTGGCCTTTGAAGTCACTGTAGATAGTATGCTATAGAGCCAGTAAATTGTTTAAGCAGAAAGGTTGGAACATAACAAGTCTATGTAAACTGAGCTATTTAATAAAAATTAATGTTGCATGATCATTTTATCATATCATTTTACCCTGATATAGATGTTTATGGAATTATCACTATGTATATTTTTGATCATTTCTGTATCAGTTACTGATTAGTCATGGATGCACCATATATGGTATAAAATGGGATATGTTTTTTTTTACTGCTTAAAGTGTCATGTTGATTCACAAGTAACTCTTATCCCTAACCTACCATTACATTGGGAAGCATAAGTGATAGTATTATTGATTTCATAGAATCGACGAATGTTTGCACACTTATTCATAACCCCTCTAAATGCTAATACTGGGAAACAGCCACTCACTAATAGCCATTGATATCACATAACCACCAGCAGCGTTATTTTGCTGTTCCCAACTCAAAAGCTGCTCTCGCGCTCTGAGTGACATGAGCGCCTTTGCGCCCATCCAGTCCACTAAGACCTCTAAACGATTTACATACGCCAAGACACCTCCGTATACTCCCGTGACCCAGTTAAATGTAGCGCTGTATGTTCCTAAACCCTTTCGCGAGAATGCTCATCTGTCCTTACCCACCAGACGACCATCATCATACACCTTGGTATGGGATGGAGAGAAGAAGTGAGTTTCCCAAACAATGCAGGTCAAATAGTTCATTGGGATGATCTAATAAGCAGGGTTGATAGATTAAACGGGATGAGTATTTTAAGCATCGCAACAGTTCCTGTCACACACGCCAAATGGCTGTGAATCGTGTAAATGACTACAACGGTCCAATTGATTTTGTAAATCAGGTTAATTCCATATCGACTAACTTAAAAAAACGTGACTTACTCAGACCCGCCAACCCTTGACAAAGTCGCAATATGAAATCTCCCAAGGATGCGAATCGTTGCCAGACGCCGAAACTATATGACTATATGGCAGAGAGATTTCTCTGGGAAAATAAGCTGAATACATGGTGACTTTATATTAACCGTACCATTTTATTCTTGGTCCCACATGATATTGCAAATATGCTGAAGCTTTTATAATTATTTCCAGTATAATACTTTTAAAATAATTCAATAACCCCGGGTCCCTCCATGGAACTCATGTAGTCTACACATGCGCTCTTATTCTCAATGACCCCGCCTTGTTTACTTTCTGTATGGTCATGTGACCAAAATAATTAAGTGTGACCGTAAAAATTATGTACTTTCTTGAAAAACTACCAAATAGGCATTATTCACACAATATTCAACACTGTTGGATCATTGAATACCATATAATAACAAAACACTTGATATAAAAACCCATTCGTACAATCGAAGCTACCAAATTCACTCTTTGACCTTATCCATGATAATCAGGCTTCGAACTTTGACCCAAGATGAACGACAGATCGGCGAAATATAGAGCGCAAAACTAGCAGACTTACCAAAGTCAAGTTACATAAAATTGCCAATCCGACAATAATGATCATAAAATAATAACTTATTGTAACAGCCCTGGTTAAGAATGTGCTATTATAATATGAAAGTCATTACAAAGTCTTGAGCAGAACATGGATCTATATACTAGATACTAATAGCGAAATATAAAACCAAAAACAATATACCAATGCACATGCAGACATAAAAAAGCTTCTAATGGGGTACTATATACAAGGCAGACCCAAGCTCTACAACTTGCCTTCTGAAGTTATATTCCCAGATCCCAACTTGCCTTCAGAAGTTCTATTCAATCCCCAAACTAAACTCCCCCATGTATGGTATATATAATATATACTTCAAATATACTATAATATATAAAAATTGACAGACGGATCATTCCCAGTATCTCTATAATAGTAGATTGTTTGCACAATTGTGATATATGTTGAATTGTTATTTAAGCATGTAGATTATCCATGCACTGCCATGTGATGTTTCATGATTAAGTAACTTCATGTAATGCTTAATCAGTATGCTATATATTATTTTCTCAGCATTACACTGCAGATAGATTATTACAAAAGTAGTAGTTACACTGACTCAATGTACAATATGTGTAGCTCTAAAATAATCTCTCTTATTGTTCTACGCAATCTAAAACCTGCTGCGGTGCTGCAATCTTGAGTTCAGCAGCAATTTAGTCTGTAAACATTTATGGTCACCATCTTGTACAGAATGCATGTGACACTATACATTTGACACTACCCTCACACACAACCTCACTTTGACACCTTGAGTTGTTCTACACCATTCATTCAGACAAATGGTAGGTTATAGTTGTACCAGCAAGGAACACTACCTAACATTCTGTGGGATGACCCATCAATCTGAACCACACATCTCTTGCCTCCAGTTTTGGTTGAATAATAGAACTGTAATCTCTGGATTAGTGGTGCCAAGTAATTTGCTTAATATGTGCACATGTTGATTGTTTCAGGGAAGAAAGAAGTTCTCAAGTCACAGCTGCCAATGGGACGTCCACTACTTGGAAAAAAATATGAATGAGCAGCTCAAGTTCCAATGGGCCTTGCACCATCTCTTAATTATGTTTGAAATGTCATTAACTATGAGCAGTGCTGGTTCCAAATGGATGTGTCACAAACTCTTAATTATGCTTGAAATGTCAATAAACATGCATAATTGTCATACAAGTGACCTTTTAATCACTATATAGTTTATAGACAATATTACACATGCCCAGTTAATGATGCATTAATATTTCATCATAGCTTTTGACAGTAAAAAACGATTTTTAAACTATGTTCACCCATGGCCTCAATGTTAAAATTATGTTTACCAGTGGCCTTACTTGTTCCATAGCTGTGATATTAATGTTGTGTTACCTGCATTTCAAATCCAACCCTTTAAAACAATTATGGCCATATGAAACCTGTTCCCTAGGGAGAACTATGAATGCATTACTATAGCAGATGATATAATCAGAAATAATAGAGATAACATAGCGGTAGTACGATTATCATTAAGTTATTAGTGTATATTTCTATGAACTAGAGCAAAAAAAGCATGCCTGTCTGTGAGCTACATTGGATGATTAAGCGTTATGATGAACCATATGCGTATGAATACAAACAAACAACCATATCGAGCATGGAGTGGGAGCCACAGGGATTTATAAAATCGTCAATTATCCCCAATCCTCCCAAGGAAACCGAAAGAGAAGGCCGGTGCATACACACGCTTTATTGGGCAATAAGGAAGTCCAAGAACCCCGTTGCGCAGAGCTGGGCAAACATTAAATGACATGGCAACA
The DNA here is from genome assembly GCA_034190875.2 of Urechis unicinctus. NCBI lineage: Eukaryota > Metazoa > Annelida > Polychaeta > Xenopneusta > Urechidae > Urechis > Urechis unicinctus. The sequence continues at coordinate 75,336,147 of CM067354.1, read as the reverse complement.
TAAGAATTGGGCTGAGGAAGTCCAAGAACCCCGGCAACGCAAGCGTGGGGCAAACATTAAGTGGCATAACAACATAAGAACACTAGCAGGGTGAACAGCAATATCTAAACAGATTACGTATGAATATGCAAAAGCGAGGAAGATAAAGGAAGATGGTAGGAAGGCCGCCAAGGAAGACCGGCCAAGGAGCCTCGTGGAGACTAGAGACCGAATAAAGGGTAAAGGCCCGATTTGGGCAATATGATAGGCGTTAATTTTTTAAGAGGGGATGACGCGATAAGTATTGTCTAATCAGTATTAAGGCAACAAAGCGTGATCCATTGCTTGAGCGACGGATAGGCACTGCCGATGAGTGAACGACAGACAGCGCCGGCAGCAGCCGGAGCGCCAGCTACCGTGCGGTTGGAGCAGGTCGGGAGAGAATATGTCATTGTTAACTTTGAACTCCTGTGTGTGCCGACGGAAGTGGTTAGCCAATGGAACCCGAATTGATGGTAAGGCGACAAGTGCCACCTGCCAAGATGGTCTGCCGGTTTATTACGTATCCCGCAGATCCAAGAGGCGCGAACAGAGCAGCCGTGTATTGCCTCCTACAAACCACAACTCTCTCGCGGCAAAAATGCTGTATGTAAGGTGACCTTTGACGACCAGAGTTCAAAGCGTGTGATACGGCCTCGTTATGCACTGCTATGACAATGCGTTGACGCTCCAATAAAGGCCCCCCCCCATAGCTTAGCGCGCACACAGCGAGAGCCTGGAGTTCCAACGAGCCGATGTCCAACTCCTGATCTAAGATGTGAACCGGGTAGGGGGTGTGGTGATATCTGCCTTTGAAGCAGCCGCCGCTCCCAGTGAGGCAACCGTCCGAAGACATGCTCGTCGGAAGCTCCCCACCGAGGCAGTTAAATTAAACTGCAGGCGTTGTAAGTTTCGACAAAGTTGAACCACAAATAAATGTCTAACTTGAACTCGGATCAAGTTTGATAGGGGAGGTGCGCTGTTTTATGGCGTTGATGATGCGAGCGACGAAGCGGCGTCCAGGCTTGATGACTTTGGCTAGGTGCATGAGCACTCCTAGGAGAGATAGTAGCGACCGGAGAGAACAACAGCTTTTATCCAGCCATGAAAGTAACTCCTGTTTAGCTGATGCAGACCTAGGGTGCCTCTCAGAGCCTGTGTAGGCTGTCGTATGCGAAAGAGGCATTTGAAGCGCCGTGACATGAGCCGAAGTCGTCCAAATAGTTAATTGCTGTAAATCCGTACATTTGTTTGTACAGAAAAACTGCAGCAGAGGACATGCGTGACAGTTTAGTGCAGCAGAGCGAATACCACAAGGAAACACTATCACTATATATATCTCGCCGCGCCAGTGCAAGGCCGTGTGTGCGATGTCCCTTAAATCCAAGTACATCTGTTTGTATGCCCTGGACAGGTCGCACTTAAACAACATCGAACCAGCTCCGTGTTGTAAAACAAGATCAATGAGATCGTCCGCTGAGGGGTAGCGAAGATCGAAATGAGTCCCTAAGTAGCTGTCGATAGGAATGCCGTGATTGATGGAGCACGAGTGTGGGAAGCTGAGATTGAGAATTATTCTGTGGGCAGTGGAACCTTTGTTCTCTACAGACATTAAAGGTGAAACAGTTAGAGGCGAAGCTAAAGGATTCTTGGGAAAAGGACCGATAATACTCCCGTTTCGATCTCTGTCGCAATATACGAGTCAATGTGAGATGCGAATTTGAGGGCTGATTGATGATTCGTGAGTGGCGCGCATGGAGGCTGTGAGCGAACGTAGTTGATGGGAAAGCCGTATTTGAGTAATTCGCATAGCATTAAGTCGCTGAAGTTGTAATGATGTAGCAGGAGGAACCAATTGTCTATGTGTAGTTTGGAAGGCGCTGGTATCTTGGCTTGTGCGTGATAAGGATGGCTGCTAGAAGATATTGCGCGATGACAAGCAAGTATTGCCTCTGTGTAAGCGAGAGGTGCGGGTGGCGGCCACGAGATTGTAGATGAAGGAGAGACAGGGGGGGATAGAAAGTGAGGCTGGTGGCTTCATTGGCGCGAGAAGGCCCTTGCTAAGCCGCTTTGTCGCTTATCGGTGCGTCGCCGTGTGATTTCCGGGAGCAGGTCTTCCCTCTGTGCCGTTCATCGAGTCCGACTTTAGCGCATTCTTTGCAGATATGTTTGTATTTACACCTCTGACCTCTGGGGCATCCGTTACTGTCGAAATTCCATTGGAAGCAAATCTCGGAACTGATTGTAGCTGATTTAAAGTTCTGAAACGACAGCAGATGAGAAGGCTTGAGCATCTCGTTCTTAAGATTGTGCACATTGCCGTTGATTTCCCTCCCTTATTTCCTTAAGAGCGGCACCATACAGTGAGCGCACCGCGGACCACTGATATGTGGACGCCATTATCATGAGCTCTTTAAGGTGGTCTAAGCGACTGGTACTCTCAGATAATGAGGCACAAGATGTGGCAATTCTTACTTGACCAAGCACGAACTCCGGAATGGTCAGCTGACTTCAGTCACACCGGCTCTGTTTACGACTTGTTCAGGAGAAGAAATTTTGCGACCTCGATTATTGAGAGGCGTTTGATGTTGAGACTAGATGGGAGCTGGTAGACCCCAGGATGAAATCTGAGGCTGACCTTGAGGCGGCGGCAGGGAAGGTGGAAAATACGTCTGGAAATGTAGTTTGGGGTGTGTATCCAATTGAGCTCGGCTGCTGTAGCGGGTCAGGGTATGAGAAGGGCGCCCTTGTCGCTGAAGCAACGGTGACCGATGGAGTCGAGGTAGGCATCGCGGAAGGTGTGGAGAACGAAAGGTAGTGAGGTAAACCAGAGGATGCAACACCGTAGGGAGACGAAGAGGTGACCTGGATTGTCGTCGTCGGCAATGCTGATTCGAGCTCTCTCTCCATCTCGGCAACCTGTTGTCGACGGAACTCGAGATCTGACTGAAGGGCTCGGAGCCTCAATTTTTTCTCGAGCCTTTCCTCCTGGCGTCTCAATCGCTCTATTTCGCCTTGCAGCAGTAGCTCGTTTCGATTGTCTTCGATGAGCGGGGAAGCCACGGAGCTCGAAGAAATCGAGGTAACTGCACCTACACTGCTGACAGCGTACGACACGGTAGAAGTAACCGTGGTCGAAGTCGAAGTTTGTGCTCGTGACGGACTCCATAGTGCAATTAGGACCCCACGGTTTGGTGTGACATTTGAGGGGTAAAAATCAAGAGCTGCAAAGCCTTGATGCCATTAATATACGAAGAAGGACAGCCAAGTGAAGCGAGTCCTGGCTCAGCGGAAAGTGACCGCGAGAGGCTGCGCGCGGGTATAAACGACGATGAAAGTCGTAGAAGGTTTTTTTTTGTGATGTCCCAAAATGGTTGGTATTTGGTTATGTCCCAAAATAGTTGGTTTTTTGTGATGGCCCATAATAGTCGGATTTTTGTTATGTCCCCAAATAGTTGTTTTTTTGCTATGTTCCAAAATAGTTGGATTTTTACGTGTCCCTAATACCCGAACTATTTTGGAACACCCATTTTTGTACACAAAATATATGAGTTTAATAAAACAATGAAAATCCAAGATAAGTTTACGAAACCGAAACATGTTACCGACAGACCAACAGAAAACAAGAAATAATCATCATATTGGCTATATGTTTTGTCGCCTCCAATGTCCAAAAATGGTTGTTTTTTTGCTAAATGTCCAAAATGGTCGCATTCGTATGTATTTATATATATATACATATATATATATATATATTTATATATATATATACATAATATATGTATATATAGATATATATATATATATATATATATATTATATATATATATATATATTATATATAGTATATCATATATATATATATATATATATATATCTATATATATGTATATTATATATATATATATATATCTATATATCTCTCTATATATATCTATCTCCCTGTCTATCTCATATATTTATATATATATCTCTATATAGATCTCTATTATATCTCTCTATATATATATATATATATCTCTATCTCTATCTCTCTATCTATATATATCTCTCTCTCTATATCTATCTCTCTCTATCTCTATCTATCTCTATATATATATATCTATCTACAGAATATATATCTATATATGTATATACCTTTCCTTTGGTAGACAAACCGCCCACCTTTCTGATCTGTTCTTTTCTTTCGTGGCGTCACAAATATATTACGCAAATGCATTCTTCAACATCTTAATTCAACATGAGTATGCCCTGTCTTTTTTAGCAGTCAATACCATTCGCGCAGCACATATCCCTTATATTCACGCATCAGCATAATGCACAGAGTGTGGATTAAATATTGCACCTTGACGTGGGGTGCCAAACGTTGTTAATAGTGAATATGTGTATAAGTTTGGTACAGCTCATAACATAAATACATAATGATCCTACTACTCATTATTGCGTATCGATTACCCGCCATACGTAGGATGTACTAAGTAACAACACAGGTGTGTAAATTACTTGTCGTCATATAGTTTATTGCATTTCCACTGAGTGACTCTGATTATTCAATTTGTTCATCTTCCAAGCGCATTTATCGCATCTGACGTACACTAGCACTTGGTTGTCCATGCTGTTAGAATACAATCTCGGTTACAAGCCGATAAGTTTTTTCAAAATCCCAACTCACCTTTATAATCCATATATACTTGCCTTATGCAATTGCAGCTTATTCAGACAATTTAATCACAACTAGCGACTCAGTGGAATGGTAAAACTGTTTGTCTTTTACAACAATCCGGAAAACCGAATCACATTTCCATCAAACACACATTCGTTTTCATCAGTGAGATGCCATTTCGCTCTTGTTGTTTGTTTTTACCTCATGTTGCCGCTTTCATATCAGTTGACTCTATCCGTCATTTTCAGAGCTTTTTGTAACGCGTAATTTGGATAGTGCAAGTTTCCTCGGTAGGTAGTTGTAGTTAACAACTACCTGCATATTGTAAGCTCAACTAAGAAGTAATACTTACTTTACGATAATATATCATAAGTATGATGACTTTCAAATTAAACTTGTTGAGAAAAACTATAGATGTACAGCATAATAATGCCTTGCCTATTGTTCGGCATTCGTGACTTTGCTCAAGCTTGAATAGATTCGAACGTACTTCTTGTGGTAAAATAGGGGATGGGGAATGATTTGACAAGTTGCACGAGCTGCAGTAGTATTGTAGATGGCTGTCTGATCATGGAAAATAGAACATGGCATACTGGCAGGCGGAGTAAACCATAAATGGTTAGGTCTGCACCCAATGCTGTGGGCAATATTGGCTCCTGTGTTTCTCTAAGTCAGCTTTACATTCCTGTATTGTAGTATAAACCACAAATGGCTGTGAAATTGTTATATTGTTAGGTGCGTTTTACAGTAAGAACCTGCCGCGCCAGATTCAGCAAGCACTGCTTTTTGTTTGCAATATACACTTTATATGTAATTGTCATAAAGCAGATATGCAGCAAGCACATTTACCTGTAAGCATTCAATAAATACTTCACATTCATTATCTGTTAACGCTAAAATTTGTTGAGTAACCGTATGAAGGAAGGAAGCTTTGGCAGATACAACGTCACATACAGAAAATGCCAGGGCGAGGCATTTTAAAATTTGACATATCACGTCTAGAAGTCAATAAATTCGTACAAATATCAAACAAAGGCGACGACTTTAAGTTTCGCTTCCAAGGAGAGCAAAAACTACAGTTTTTCTCGTGCCTATTTGTGCCAATATACCATATAATCGACAAACCTTCGAAGCATCAAATTATATGTAAAGTCATGTCAAGCGAAAGCAGAATCATTTAGCGTTATTGCTCGGTCGACTATGGTTTCCCAACTACACTTTCATTTTGCACATTCAAATTCATTCCAGTTCGAAGAACCTTAAGGTATGTTGATCTACGATCACATAAATACTGCAGACGAGGCATTATCGCCGGACACGCCAAACTACCACCTCGTGAAATATGCCCATTTGGGGGCTTAGTTTGCATATTACATTACAACACTTGCACCTGATATAAGGAACCAATACATTTTCTCAGGGACTACCTTCGTTAACCCATGTCGGTCATGCCCGATGCCTAAACTAGTACAGTGCCCTCTTTTTCTGGATGCCGTGTGTATCTCACCTAGTCTCTCTCTCTCTCTGACCGTACAAATTCATAATAACCCTATCAGTCTGGTAATCCACCTTGGCGTCGCCTCACGCTGTGTATACCATCAACGTGGCGTTGTGTTTTAGACCTGTCACTCTGGTGGGCAATTGGTGGCTGGTGATAATGATTATTTCCAAATTGTCGCGGTTTGCAATATTTAAGTTTTCAGCTCAGCTTATTAAGTGCATAAAAAATAAGTAGCTACAAAAGTCCCATGAATTATATCACCCGGTAGACATTAGCAGCTCGCAATGTTAAGTAAATTACATCAGTATCCGGATTGGCAATAACCGAAATGCTTTTATAGAGGCATATTTCGTGTTAGGCATGGCATCCATCCAGTTGTTTGTATACTCTTCTTACGATTTTAAAACAAGTCCAGGCATGAACGCATGTACATGTATCGCAGTTAAAGCTCATGAGGAACATAATGTTGTTTTACAGCGTGGCGCATTATAGAAATAAAACACAATCAGGCCCTCAGTCATTCATTTAAAACTGGATGAACAATGTCGTCAACGCCACAATGTAGCTACAGCTAGGTAACAGTAAAGAAAGAAAGAAAGTCTACAATTTATTTATTTATGGAAATAGGCGGTTTCCTTGCAAAGTGTCCAATTTAAACGGTCCGCGTTTTTCATGCATTGGTAATGACACAATTGGAAGAAGGGTGCTGGCGACATATTAGACCGTAATCATAATTTGTTAAATATGTCAGCTTGAAAAAATGTCACGGCAAAAATATTTCCACCTGTGCTGCAGAAGGGCAGTTTTGTAGGAGCGTAATCTTGCTGAATATCAGCAGGCTAATATGTGCAATAAATTACAAAGAGAGATGACAGCATACAGACGAAGGTGCAATAAACGCGTCGCTTTGTCCGATGCTTATCAGGTTGAACGTAATAAAACGTCCACTCCATCATTAAATTGCATTAAAGGCTGGACAAAGATCAATCATTCATCCGCGATTGTGAGTTACACTCCCTAAGTTTTGGAAGCCTGCAGATCAAATGTTCACCTCAGTACACGTCGATGTATTGATTCAAGCAACGCGAGGGATTTAATGTATCGCTGCCGTTTTAGAACGCTGTATTTGGTCACACGACAGTGCCAATGTATGTCAACATATTCATACTCATGCTTTCATAGATACGACAATACACACGCAGCTTAAAGCTGTTACATTCTCGCTGCGATGGTTTGAACTTAATAATAGGAAACTAGAACCTGCTTCAACGGGCATGATATACCGCAAAATATCATCACAGTGTTCACTATAACAATGCATATGCCTCGACCGATCGTGACGACCCAACAACAATATTTGTGGCCATTTTTTGAAAAATAAGGATCAAACCATAGACCATTGACATTAACAAAGAGCAATTTCATGCAATGCATGGTTGACTTGTATAGCCATGTGCTGACTGAAATGCGCGGATGCGATGGGAGTTAAAGTAATCGTGAGCAAGAACGATGCAAAATAGAAAAAACGGTTTAATTTATGTTGATATATCGGCAATAGGAAAAATATGTAACTAGGGTATAACATTTTACGAAAGACAGATGATATATATATATATATATATATATATATATATATATATATATATATATATATATATATATATATATATAATATATATATATATAGAATCAATATATATATATCTCTATCATTCTATGGTTCATATCTACTCTCTATCTATAGATATCTCTCTTGTATCTATGATAGAATCTCTCTATATATATATATTTTATATAAGAGCTATATCTACAGATACTCCTATGTGCATCTTATATAGAGATAGATAGAGGGTTATATATAAGAGATATATCTATAGATATATAGAGAGAGATGAGAGATCTAGATATATATGATATATCTAAGGTCTCTTGAGAGAATCTACCTATCTCTCTCAATATCGCTATGATGACTCTACCTCTCTAATATATATCGAGAGAGAGGCATATAATTCTCAGATCTCTCTCATCTCTCTTCTCATAAGGTAGAGATATATAATGGACCGATCTCTCTCTAGATTCTCTCTCTAGATTAGGGTAAATAGAGAGGAATATAATGTGGATCAGATCTGAATACATGGATCTCTCCTCTATCTCCTAAGAGAGAAGAGGGGAGAGAGAGAGGGAGAGATGCTCTCTCTCTCTATTCTCTCTCTCTCTACTCTCTCTCTCTCTCTATCTCTACTAGAGAGAGGAGACAGAGAGAGAAAATTAGATCCGTCTCTCCCTCGATTTTCTCCGAAGAGAGAGATATGATATCTATATCGAATAAGATCTCTCTATCTCTCTATATATATATCTCTCTCTCTCTCTCAAGATCTATAATCTCTCATCTCTCTTTTCATCGAATATATATTTCGAAACCCTGTTGGTCTCTCAATAAGAATCGCGTTGAGGTATGCAAAGTAGGCGATATAAACTCGTGCCGCTGTTGTTAGTCTATTAGACCGCTGTGGCGAATATAATCTCTACTAAACGATATGATCCCATTCCGCCCACAGGGCATCATTATTTGCGACACATTATTTGGTTGATGATCACAGTATGTGCATCATTAATTTGCTGATTTCGATTATTTAAACATGACCGATGAATCATCACCAGGGGCAGTAATCACAAGTATGTTTGCGGATGCTTAACATTTGGAGTATTTGCTATCCATACCTCTAGTAAATTAACTGACTTTGGATTATTAAATTAAGACGTATAAGGTGATTGCCTTGCTTTGTTCGGGGAAACTCAATGACGGAACCAACATACATCAACATGATCAGTTTATCTAATGCCATCAGCGATAATGCTGGTCGTCATTTGTATATCGCAGGTATAAATCAATCAAAAGCGAGACATGTATTACTTAAACAACCGCAAGCGAATAAATGTAGTCAGTATTAAGTGCGATTTAACTAATACTTGGATTGATGGTGTTGAGGTGATTAATATAATGTGATCCATTTCCTAATGCGCACACCCGTAATCACACATGGATGTGCGTATGACAACTTGGCACATGCAAACTGAAAAGTTTGCAGACTTTTTAATATCAATATGCCTTTTACATAGTATATTCGTGAATTTTGTCATGGCCGAGAGGTGTAACCTCTAACAATAGTCGTTTTACTCAGTGAGGGTAATGGTTAAGGAAGCATATAATACTTCAGCAATAATTCAATGTGCTCCTACATAAACTGCAGACTCAGATGCGCAGAAATGATAAATAATATCTGAGATAATTAACTCTGAATGACCTTGTTAAAGTATTTCAATAACCGGGATATTGATTTGTGGCTAGCTTGGAAGATAGATGCTTATTTAAATACTAACGCATATATTTTCCTTGTGAAGCGTAATGAGCGGACGGTCCGCTTTTGTTAAAGAAAGCGGTGTGATCAATGTAGCACAGCCTTTGGGTATAAGCGCAAAATGGTTCCGCGCTCTTTTTAACAGCCCAATTTGTTACTAAATGCGTTAAGCTAATACAATAGTGGTCGTGCGTTACAGGTAAGCTTTTGATTGACCATTTGCAGCTAGTTAGTTTTTGCATGTATAAGTGGTTGGAAAACATTACGCGACTCTCTGAAAGAATACCTCGTTAACCACATGAAATAATATTTTGCCGGTAAATTAAATGTTCTGTAGTCGTAAGTTCCTAATCAATGCATCATAGGGGTGCAATGAGCACCACGTTATTGTGCATCAAAAGTGTAACATGTTATGGACTTGTGGTAGGCGCCGGAAGTACAGCTGAAAGAAAGGCGTGAAAACAGTACGCACGCGACTTTAAATATCAGATATTGATTTGAATCTGAAATATCCTGTGCAGACCTTTGGGCAAATAAGCATTTAATAGGCCAAACAAAATAACACAATATCATTGTAGCTCATAGAAAAAAACCTATAGTGCGATCAAAACATGTTCATTCTGGTTCACGATTGATGGAACATGAAACCATTCGCCAATCAAACAGTTTGTCTTTGATAGAGTCTCGCTTCTATTATACATTTTACTTACTTTGCGTTTACTTGTTTGTGCAGTTATATCTGTATATTTATGTGAACCTACTATAGTTTAAGTTCACGATGAGTACCCAGACCTTGCCTGTTAACCAGGCATGGCATAAATGCGAAGGTCAACAAAGAACTCAGTTGTGGTCTACACAACATACAAATCCACTTACGCAGCAATGATGGACGATACCTTGGATAATTAACTCGATTTGGTCTTGCCATAGTTCCAGTTAATTCAACCAAAGGGATAAAACGGTGTGACCGGCCAGGTGGATGAACGATCGTTACATACCGATGCAAATGGTAATGAACAGACATTTCATGTTCGGTAACGACTGTGGAATAGTCAATGTGGCATCGGCACGTGACTAATACATGGAAACTTTGCCTCTACGAAACCTAACTTCAAGATTTCTAATGCTTTTATACGTGGTATGGGTCAATTGTTGATAACTGGTATTTGGATACCAATCAGTAAAAGTTAGGATCCGTATTTCCATTCTTTAGCAAAACCCACTTTTTCCGAATATAACAACCAAGCTAATACAGGAACAGGCAGCGAATGAAATTCAAGTGATTCACACCGTCATCCAACATTAACGACGTTCTCATGCATTTTCGATACATTCGACGGTCAAAATATCACTTTTATCAGTTCGAACAAAATAGGAGCTCCAATATATATATATATATATATATATATATATATATATATATATATATATATATATATATATATATATATATATATATATATATATATATATATATATATATATATATATATATATATATATATATATATATATATATATATATATATATATATATATATATCGTCGGTAAGATAATTACATTTACACTGAGTGACACCGTTTGTTTAATTTGATCTACGCGGGTTTATTTAATCCGACGTACACTTTCGCTTTGCTGTCCAGGGTGTTAGAATTAAATCTATTTCGGATAAAAGGCAATTAGATTCTCCGAAACGCACTTAACCTATATAATCAAAATTATTGAAAATATAAAGATGGTAATGTCATATGATCATCTGATAATTTTAGCAATCAAAATTGCCTGACTTTAAGGAAATCCACCCACCGTGGTTAAACATAGGATAGAACACAGAAAAAGTAGCTTAATGCATCGAGTTGGAGCCCGTTGGATCTAATTGCCAGTTAATTCATTTGAAGCCTATGTGTTTTTCAGGGAAAAATATTTCGTACAATTAAACCCGAATCGTGGCACTTGACACTATATCGATTCGTGTAGAACCACTACCTTGTGGTCTTAATAAGCAATATTTACTCATCGCTGTTATTATAAACGATCATGAAAGCCGATAGTGTGGTCTCATCTTCTAAGTTGCACGTCCTGCACCGCGAAATATTCTTTGTTGCATCTGCAATTCGTTGTCAAGTGACTAGTGTTTTTGAATTTATGTCACAACTAGAGCAATTTGCTGGTCGGATACAATCCAAGCGCTACATATTCAATAAACTAGAGCGTATATTCCCATTTATATATCTTTTTCAGTAGGTATGGAATAATTTGATCATTCCAAATTGTTTCGGAAGGTAGTTGTAGATACCGGCTTATTGCAAGCTCACTCAAAAAGCAATAATAACAAAACCTGCTTTCAAAGTAAACTTTTGAAAGCAAAAATCGATGTCTCTCCTATTTTCAAACATTTGTAACGTTGTTCTAGCTTGAATGGACTTGAAATTGCTTATTGTTGTGAATGAGGGATAGGGAAAACACCTGACGAGTTCCAGGAGCTTCAATAGTATTGTAGAAGGCTGTCTGATCATCGAAAATAAAGTGCACATAGGAAAGCGGACTATGCCATTAATCTTTAGTTCCCAAACCAACGCTGCGCCGGATGTAGACGATATTGCCTTCGGTATTTCTCCAAGTAAAAAGCTTGAAATGCACAGTGCAGCACAACCAGGCAGACTAAGATAATACATTCTCAAGTAGGATGTATTATCGCCCGAAACTGCAAATTATCTTATTATACTATAAAACCACATATGGCTATGCGATTTGTTATATTGTTTCGTGCTTTGTATAGGGGGAACTTGCCGTGCTAGACTCATTCAGCAAGCACAATGTTATCTTTATATGATAGGTAATATGCACTCTATATGTAATTGTCATAATGGAGATATGCAGCAAGCACATAAATGCTTTACAATGATATATTAATAAAGCCAAATTTTGCTGAGTAATCTTCGACAACTATGTCCTTACATGTAGAAAACGCTAGGGCGAGGCATTTGACATATCACGGTTAGGAGTTATTTACTTTATACAAACATTAAACAATGGCAGCAAACTTAAGTTTCGCTTTCAGCCAGATACTACGCCTGCTAATTTGTGCCTATGCACCATATATTCAATAATCCCTTGAAGAGTATATTCCCATTTATATATCTTTTTCAGTAGGTATGGAATAATTTGATCATTCCAGATTGTTTTGGAAGGTAGTTGTAGATACCGGCTTATTGCAAGCTCACTCAAAAAGCAATAATAGCTAAACCTGCTTTCAAAGTAAACTTTTGAAAGCAAAAATCGATGTCTCTCCTATTTTCAAACATTTGTAACGTTGTTCTAGCTTGAATGGACTTGAAATTGCTTATTGTTGTGAATGAGGGGTAGGGAAATCCCCTGACGAGTTCCAGGAGCTTCAATAGTATTGTAGAAGGCTGTCTGATCATCGAAAATAACAAAGTGCACATAGGAAAGCGGACTATGCCATTAATCTTTAGTTCCCAACCCAACGCTGCGCCGGATGTAGACGATATTGCCTTCGGTATTTCTCCAAGTAAAAAGCTTGAAATGCACAGTGCAGCACAACCAGGCAGACTAAGATAATACATTCTCAAGTAGGATGTATTATCGCCCGAAACTGCAAATTATCTTATTATACTATAAAACCACATATGGCTATGCGATTTGTTATATTGTTTCGTGCTTTGTATAGGGGGAACTTGCCGTGCTAGACTCATTCAGCAAGCACAATGTTATCTTTATATGATAGGTAATATGCACTCTATATGTAATTGTCATAATGGAGATATGCAGCAAGCACATAAATGCTTTACAATGATATATTAATAAAGCCAAATTTTGCTGAGTAATCTTCGACAACTATGTCCTTACATGTAGAAAACGCTAGGGCGAGGCATTTGACATATCACGGTTAGGAGTTATTTACTTTATACAAACATTAAACAATGGCAGCAAACTTAAGTTTCGCTTTCAGCCAGATACTACGCCTGCTAATTTGTGCCTATGCACCATATATTCAATAATCCCTTGAAGCATCAAGTTGTTAGCAAAAATATGGCATTTGAATACTTACAAATGACATATTACCATGTAGCCAATTTCTAGCGACCCAGATTTAGAAGATATTCCAATGTTATCAGAGCATCGTTGGCGGAATAAATATAAATATTGTGACATGGGATTTGCTGCAGTCTGAAGGTGCTGATTACAATTCACAATGGGATCCGTCTTCCAAATTCTTATGATGCATCCTTGTCGACGATATGTAGCTGTGTGGAGCCAAGGCGCAATCGAAACTGTTAGGAGCAAATGATACGAATAACTATTGATTTTATATAAAATCATTTAGCGTAAATGCTGTCTAGTCGGCTGTAGTTGCCCAATTATGCGTTCATTCTAAGCATTGAAATTCATTCCAGTTCGAAGAGCATTAAGATGTGTGGACATTGCCTATAAAGAAGAAGGCGTTGTGTCTACCTTCACATCTATATAAGGTGGACGAACGAAAATAATTTCGTGAATTCCGTCGATAAATAAGATAATAGAGCATTCTTAATGGCAAGACGGGAACACTTCTTCCTACAGTATAATCAAGCTAAGATTATTGAATCATTTCAAAGACATAAATGACCAAATCTTAGGACCAGTATTGCGCGATTACAATTCAATATGTAATAGTCAGCACATCACTAACAACGCGTAGGGTTGTTTATTCACCGTGACGTTAAAAAGTAGGTGGAGACACGCCAATCTAACACATCGGCCAATAGTAAGTCGCAGACTTGCTTTGAAGCAACTGGTCCACATAGCTGCTATGTGTAATATGCAACACGCGTCTATGTGTACATATATCCTCATTTTGGGGATATGTTTGCATATCATATTTCTACGCTTGAACCCCTATTTAGAAACATTATGTCAGTGACGACCTCCATTTAACCCATGATAATACCTTAATTATAGACTAGCTCATGCCCAATGCCTAAACTAGTACTTTGCCCTCTTCTAGCATTGTGCCAAATAGGTATGTGAGGATCCTGTGGAAATCTCTCATCGTGTCTCTCTCTCCTGACACTACAAATCTATAATTACCCAATCAATCTAGTAATCCACCTTGGCAGCGCCACACGCTCAGTATACCATCATAATGGCCTTGCGTTTAAGACCTGTCACTCTGGTGAGCATTTTAAAGCGGGTAAAACCTCAAAACAAATGTACGATGATTTCCAAATTCTAATAAGGTTTGCTTTATTTCAGCTGTAAGTTCCGCTTATTGAGTGCAAACAAAATTAGTATTTATAAACTAATATTACCCATTAGTCTTCGGAATGATCTACGGTCAATCAAGCGACAAGAAGAAGGAATAACACTCTAATATTGATCACGGTCAGTTAACATAGTTTACACAAAAAGCAATATATCCCGTGCACCCTAAATCTATTGCTGTACTATCCACCTTCTAAGTTCGCAGCAAACCATACTTGCCATATGGGAACCCCTCGCCCACTCCCCTCTCCAACATATACAGCACACCCAAAAAGCGACACCAACATCCTACGTTCGTATGTGTTGCATCTGCCTTCCCGGTTCGTAGCATGATAGGCACTAAAAAATACATGGACCGAAGTGATTCAATCACCTCCGTTGCATTCGTCCATAAACCGCATCACGTGTTATAACAGTGCGTTTTATACGATACTTGGTACGATATCAGTGTAATACCTACTGCTAAAAATGCACAGAGCTGGGTTGTTTTTGTTTTGTTCAGAAAGACAAAAAATAATTATAAATATATATATATATATATATATATATATATATATATATATATATATATATATATATATATATATATATATATATATATGCATATATATATGTATATATATATGTAATATATATATATATATGTATATATATATGCGTGTATATATATATATATTTATATATATATATATATATATATATATATATATATTTATATATATATATATATATATATATATATATATATATATATATATATATATATCTATATATATCTCTATATATATATATATATATATATATATCTATATATATATATGTATCACCAAACGTAGATGTGTGCTCAGATGATGTGTAAATCTTTTAGCAGCAATAACAATGTATAGGCCGAACGCGTGAAATCGAATACTTGTGCAACTGTCCCGATCCTGTTCGTTCGTTACACGTCTTTTACGAATGCCCCAGACTTTTGTAGCCAAGCAAAATGCTAAGTAGCAATATTTCCATAAACCGCATCACGTGTTATAACAGTGCGTTTTATACGATACTTGGTACGATATCAGTGTAATACCTACTGCTAAAACTGCATAGAGCTGGGTTATTTAGAAGCTAATACCTCATAATGTAGTGGATTGAACAAATGTATATTTCGGGAATTTCTTGTTGGATGGACAATATACAGCAGTCCTGTTTTGCCCGGTAGCAGCAGCATCGAATGAGAGTTATTATGAAGAAAAAAATTTTTGTTTTGTTTTGTTCAGAAAGACAAAAAATAATTATAAATATATATATATATATATATATATATATATATATATATACATATGCATTTATATATAAATATATGTATATATATATGTAAATATATATATATATGTATATATATATATGCGTGTATATATATATATATTTATACATATATATATATATATATATATATATATATATATATATATATATATATATATATATATATATATATATATATATATATATATGTATCACCAAACGTAGATGTGCTCAGATGATGTGTAAATCTTTTAGCAGCAATAACAATGTATAGGCCGAACGCGTGAAATCGAATACTTGTGCAACTGTCCCGATCCTGTTCGTTACACGTCTTTTACGAATGCCCCAGACTTTTGTAGCCAAGCAAAATGCTAAGTAGCAATATTTCTCGCAGTTGGTAATACCAAGCTTAGGTTAGGTTAGGTTAGTGGGGATTAGTCGTACTGAATAAAAGCTACTTTCATCCTGCACCACAGCAAAACTATACACAGCTGATGGATTACCCTACATATGCTATTACGGACGGCTCGTAGTACGAATCTCACTCTATTTAGAAGCAAGATACAAACCAACTGATGAGGGACGATTGAAGGCATCTCCAATTACAAAACTGAGCACATATCTAATCGATTGCCGAACGCATAATGAATACGCTTTCAGGCGTAACTAACGTATGGCGCTACGATGGTGCATAGATTCGTCTGAAACACTTATAAGATATAGCGTTTATAAGAAAAGATGCCCATTTTCATAGTATATCATACATATTTGAGCACATTTGGCATTAATTTACTGTAATACATATCCGCTCTATCAAACATGGAATCATTGTGCTAACGTTTTGAAGCAGGTAAATATTATTGTGTATGGAACTGATGCATAAAGAAACTAGTCGTATATCGCCCGATTACTCCACTATCCGTTGCATTCAATATCTACATATAAGTGCAAATGTATAACTTTCCGAACTGGTTTCCTTGTAATAGATATTGACTCGACCAGCCCAACTCTCTGGTACTGGCTGGAAATACAAGTGCTAAGCCGTAAACCTTTTTTTATGCGCGACAACGAAGGACGGATAACACTAAACCGATTTGTTTTTCGTTTCTCGTTTGATTAGACGGAAAACGAGTGGCGCTGTAGTCCGCGGTGTTTGTACTGATACAAGCGGCTGGATATGTTCGTTGGTATCCACAGGTGGAGGGGGCTGGGGGTAGGGGCAATAGGCTTTATCTCGGGTAGGGGTGTGCCGCGGGACCTCGAAAACCCGAGAATAACCCTTATAGAACCTTGTAACAGACACGAGTATTTCAATTGCCGGGATATTGCGCTGTCTGGAAAAAGAATGCTTATTCGATAACTTATGCAATTAATATCGGTGTCAAGTGTAACTTTTGTACACGAATACGGCGTAGTCAATGTAGCATAGGCATTTGGTATTAGTGCACGAATGCATTAAGAGATAGCGGTCTCTTGAACAGCACTATTTACTGCCTAGTACGTTAAACAAATCTCCTGGTGGTTGTGTCTCACAGCTGCGCTTTGTATTGACCATTTGCCAATCAAACAATTTGTCTTTGATCGATTCTTGTAGTATGCGTTGACTTTTGTGTGCAAGTATAAATGTACATTTACGTGACCCTATTATAGTGAATGTAAGGCAATGAGCACCCGCACCACGACTGTTGATCGGGTATGGTGTAAATGTGAAGTTCAACAAACTCAATTCCGGTCTACTCCAGGTACAAATACCCTTACACGGCGATGATTGACGATATCATGGAAGATTAACTCGACTCAGTTAATTCAATCACAGGGATAAAACAGCGTGACCAGCCTGGGGAATGGACGATCACTATATACCGATGCTTATGATTTCGTAATGTAAGAGTTCACAGATATTACGTTTGCTTACGACTGCGGAATAGTCAATGTGGCAGGGGACAGAGACTAAATCGTTAGGCAAGGTATGAAAGGCATAATTTTTGACTAAAATGTGCAAATGTTCCTCACCACAACCTTACTCTAAGTTTTTCTTTTGCTCTCATACGTGGTATTGAGTAATTGCGGTTTACTGGGATATGTATACAAATCAGTAAAAATGTAATTATTTTTATAGTCTCTTTATTATTCTGCAAAACCCTGTCCGACACAATGAAACAACTAAGCTAATACAGAAATGAGCTGAAAAACCAGTGAGTGAAATAAATTGATTTGCATCGTCATCTAGAATTTTTTGCGGATGAGTTTTCTGTCTACACAACATAACCAATGTTCGTATGTATTCTCGATGCATCCGACCGATAAAAGATTTACTTTTTGGGGTTCGCATAATTGAGACGTTTATTGGTGTAATTATTGGTGTAATTTAGTCTGGCTACTTGATAGAAACGGGTATTTTGTTAACCGTTGTGCAACGATCTATTAAGGTGCACGCTGGTATAATCAAAAAGGCTAGCTTATCGAGTTTTATATCCCACATGAACGATGTGTCAGCAAAACTTCATAATATATATATATTCATCTGTATATTTATATATTAATATATATGTATATAAATATATATATGTATATATATATATATATACATATAAATATACATATATATATACATAAATATCTATATATATATATATATATATATATATATATATATCTCTCATATATCTATATATATATATAAATATATATATATATATACATAATATATATATATATATATATATATATCTATATATATATATATATATTTATGTTAATATGTAATCCTCCTGCTGCAGTTCTTGTCCCTAAAAATTAATTTAGTGTCTTATACCAAGCGTTATGTGAATCGGTATGTCCTTGGAACAACGTGTGAATCGGATACAATGGGATGTGATATGTATTTATCGTCGTCATATCAAAGTAATGAGGTTTTTACGATGTAGGGCATCGCATTGCTATTATTTGCTTTGTACCTAATGTAAGAAAGCATTGAGCAATAGGCCACCTCTAGCATTTAACAATACGTCACCTCACTGTGTACAACTCATCTGCAATCGTCGCCATGCTTCAATGAAATTAATAGCTTACATAGAGGTAGAAGGAAATGGACTGATATCGAATAATAATGATACTACGCTCGACTTTGATGGTGCGACCTTTTTTAGCATAAAACTGTTCGAAAAGTCGTCAGCGGTTTAACAATGCAGTTTTGTTTTTCGCCTCATTGTAAAACATATTTTGTAATGCCTGAGGGCATCTTTGCAATACAGAATAATTAATACAAACACCCAACAAATGGAAGTTATTTAGTGAATATAACGGTGTGGCTACGATTATTACTAATATTGAAGTATTAGTTTGGTTGAGATATGCTAATTGTGCTTTTTGTGCAGAGAAGTAAGTTCACATAACTACTACGACATGTAACTATAGGGTCCACTACCATAAATATTTGCAACCGACCCTCTATGAGGTTGAAAGGACTTATTTGGAGCAATTCATTGCGCAACAATTGAGATGATTACTTTCTGCATCACCAGACATGAGGCGAATAATTTGCATTTATAATAAATATAAATATTGTGACATGGGATTTGCTGCAGTCTGAAGGTGCTGATTACAATTCACAATGGGATCCGTCTTCCAAATTCTTATGATGCATCCTTGTCGACGATATGTAGCTGTGTGGAGCCAAGGCGCAATCGAAACTGTTAGGAGCAAATGATACGAATAACTATTGATTTCATATCAAATCATTTAGCGTAAATGCTGTCTAGTCGGCTGTAGTTGCCCAATTACGCGTTCATTCTAAGCATTGAAATTCATTCCAGTTCGAAGAGCATTAAGATGTGTGGACATTGCCTATAAAGAAGGCGTTGTGTCTACCTTCACATCTATATAAGGTGGACGAACGAAAATAATTTCGTGAATTCCGTCGATAAATAAGATAATAGAGCATTCTTAATGGCAAGACGGGAACACTTCTTCCTACAGTATAATCAAGCTAAGATTATTGAATCATTTCAAAGACATAAATGACCAAATCTTAGGACCAGTATTGCGCGATTACAATTCAATATGTAATAGTCAGCACATCACTAACAACGCGTAAGGTTGTTTATTCACCGTGACGTTAAAAAGTAGGTGGAGACACGCCAATCTAACACATCGGCCAATAGTAAGTCGCAGACATGCTTTGAAGCAACTGGTCCACATAGCTGCTATGTGTAATATGCAACACGCGTCTATGTGTACATATATCCTCATTTTGGGGATATGTTTGCATATCATATTTCTACGCTTGAACCCCTATTTAGAAACATTATGTCAGTGACGACCTCCATTAACCCATGATAATACCTTAATTATAGACTAGCTCATGCCCAATACCTAAACTAGTACTTTGCCCTCTTCTAGCATTGTGCCGAATAGGTATGTGAGGATCCTGTGGAAATCTCTCATCGTGTCTCTCTCTCCTGACACTACAAATCTATAATTACCCAATCAATCTAGTAATCCACCTTGGCAGCGCCACATGCTCAGTATACCATCATAATGGCCTTGCGTTTAAGACCTGTCACTCTGGTGAGCATTTTAAAGCGGGTAAAACCTCAAAACAAATGTACGATGATGTCCAAATTCTAATAAGGTTTGCTTTATTTCAGCTGTAAGTTCCGCTTATTGAGTGCAAACAAAATTAGTATTTATAAACTAATATTACCCATTAGCAGCCTGCAAAGAAAAGTAAATACAACGATCTTCGGAATGATCTACGGTCAATCAAGCAACAAGAAGAAGGAATAACACTCTAATATTGATCACGGTCAGTTAACATAGTTTACACAAAAAGCAATATATCCCGTGCACCCTAAATCTATTGCTGTACTATCCACCTTCTAAGTTTGCAGCAAACCATACTTGCCATATGGGAACCCCTCGCCCACTCCCCTCTCCAACATATACAGCACACCCAAAAGCGACACCAACATCCTACGTTCGTATGTGTTGCATCTGCCTTCCCGGTTCGTAGCGTGATAGGCACTAAAAAATACATGGACCGAAGTGATTCAATCACCTCCGTTGCATTCGTCTCGCAATTGGTAATACCAAGCTTAGGTTGGGGTTAGGTTAGTGGGGATTAGTCGTACTGAATAAAAGCTACTTTCATCCTGCACCACAGCAAAACTATACACAGCTGATGGATTACCCTACATATGCTATTACGGACGGCTCGCAGTACAAATCTCACTCTATTTAGAAGCAAGATGCAAACCAACTGATGAGGGACGATTGAAGGCATCTCCAATTACAAAACTGAGCACATATCTAATCGATTGCCGAACGCATAATGAATACGCTTTCAGGCGTAACTAACGTATGGCGCTACGATGGTGCATAGATTCGTCCGAAACACTTATAAGATATAGCGTTTATAAGAAAAGATGCCCATTTTCATAGTATATTATACATATTTGAGCACATTTGGCATTAATTTACTGTAATACATATCCGCTCTATCAAACATGGAATCATTGTGCTAACGTTTTGTAGCAGGTAAATATTATTGTGTATGGAACTGATGCATAAAGAAACTAGTCGTATATCGCCCGATTACTCCACTATCCGTTGCATTCAATATCTACATATAAGTGCAAATGTATAACTTTCCGAACTGGTTTCCTTGTAATAGATATTGACTCGACCAGCCCAACTCTCTGGTACTGGCTGGAAATACAAGTGCTAAACCGTAAACCTTTTTTTATGCGCGACAACGAAGGACGGATAACACTAAACCGATTTGTTTTTCGTTTCTCGTTTGATTAGACGGAAAACGAGTGGCGCTGTAGTCCGCGGTGTTTGTACTGATACAAGCGGCTGGATATGTTCGTTGGTATCCACAGGTGGAGGGGGCTGGGGGTAGGGGCAATAGGCTTTATCTCGGGTAGGGGTGTGCCGCGGGACCTCGAAAACCCGAGAATAACCCTTATAGAACCTTGTAACAGACACGAGTATTTCAATTGCCGGGATATTGCGGTGTCTGGAAAAAGAATGCTTATTCGATAACTTATGCAATTAATATCGGTGTCAAGTGTAACGAGCGGACGATCAACTTTTGTACACGAATACGGCGTAGTCAATGTAGCATAGGCATTTGGTATTAGTGCACGAATGCATTAAGAGATAGCGGTCTCTTGAACAGCACCATTTACTGCCTAGTACGTTAAACAAATCTCCTGGTGGTTGTGTCCCACAGCTGCGCTTTGTATTGACCATTTGCCAATCAAACAATTTGTCTTTGATCGATTCTTGTAGTATGCGTTGACTTTTGTGTGCAAGTATAAATGTACATTTACGTGACCCTATTATAGTGAATGTAAGGCAATGAGCACCGGCACCACGACTGTTGATCGGGTATGGTGTAAATGTAAAGTTCAACAAACTCAATTCCGGTCTACTCCAGGTACAAATACCCTAACACGGCGATGATTGACGATATCATGGAAGATTAACTCGACTCAGTTAATTTAACACAGGGATAAAACAGCGTGACCAGCCTGGTGAATGGACGATCACTATATACCGATGCTTATGATTTCGTAATCCAAGAATTCACAGATATTACATGTTTGCTTACGACTGCGGAATAGTCAATGTAACAGGGAATAGAGACTAAATCGTTAGGTATTGAGTAATTGCGGTTTACTGGGATATGTATATAAATCAGTAAAAATGTAATTATTTTTATAGTCTCTTTATTAATCTGCAAAACCGACACAATGAAACAACTAAGATAATACAGAAATGAGCTGAAAAGGCAGTGAGTGAATTAAATTGATTTGCATCGTCATCTAGAATTTTTTGCGGATGAGTTTTCTGTCTACACAACATAACCAATGTTCGTATGTATTCTCGATGCATCCAACCGATAAAAGATTTACTTTTTTGGGTTCGCATAGTTGAGACGTTTATTGGTGTAATAATTGGTGTAATTAAGTCTGGCTACTTGATAGAAACGGGTATTTTGTTAACCGTTGTGCAACGATCTATTAAGGTGCACGCTGGTATATTCAAAAATCGAGTTTTATATCCCACATGAACGATGTGTCAGCAAAACTTCATAATATATATATATTCATCTGTATATATATATATATATATTAATATATATATGTATATAAATATATATATGTATATATATATATATACATATAAATATACATATATATATACATAAATATCTATATATATATATATTTATTTATATATACATATATATATATATATGTAAAAATATATATATATATATATATATATATATATATCTATATCTCTTATTCTATATATATATATATATATCTATCTCTATATATATATCTATATATATATATATCTATATATATATATATATATATATTTTCTGTTAATATGTAATCCTGCTGCAGTTCTTGTCCCTAAAAATTAATTTAGTGTCTCATACCAAGCGTTATGTGAATCGGTATGTCCTTGGAACAACGTGTGAATCGGATACAATGGGATGTGATATGTATTTATCGTCATATCAAAGTAATGAGGTTTTTACGATGTAGGGCATCGCATTGCTATTATTTGCTTTGTACCTAATGTAAGAAAGCATTGAGCAATAGGCCACCTCTAGCATTTAACAATACGTCACCTCACTGTGTACAACTCATCTGCAATCGTCGCCATGCTTCAATGAAATTAATAGCTTACATAGAGGTAGAAGGAAATGGACTGATATCGAATAATAATGATACTACGCTCGACTTTGATGGTGCGACCTTTTTTAGCATAAAACTGTTCGAAAAGTCGTCAGCGGTTTAACAATGCAGTTTTGATTTTTCGCCTCATTGTAAAACATATTTTGTAATGCCTGAGGGCATCTTTGCAATACAGAATAATTAATACAAACACCCAACAAATGGAAGTTATTTAGTGAATATAACGGTGTGGCTACGATTATTACTAATATTGAAGTATTAGTTTGGTTGAGATATGCTAATTGTGCTTTTTGTGCAGAGAAGTAAATTCACATAACTACTACGACATGTAACTATAGGGTCCGCTACCATAAATATTTGCAACCGACCCTCTCTGAGATTGAAAGGACTTATTTGGAGCAATTCATTGCGCAACAATTGAGATGATTACTTGCTGCATCACCAGACATGAGGCGAATAATTTTCATTTATGTTTTGACATTGCAATGTTTTGGCGATATTTCTTACCGAGTAGGTGATACTTTCATGAGATTATAAGATAGAATTAGGATAATGCGACCGAACGCCTCCACCGAAACATGGTCGGTTTTGAATTGCGTTCTCTCTGTATACTAAATTCATAGCACTACCGTCTTTAGTCACTGATCGGCTGTGGTCAAGTATTTGATGTAGAGAGCCAGCCCTCGTTTATAGTAAATAGTTTACTGTTTTATATTATTATCTTAACAATCGCAACAATCACGAAGAGTCTGTAAATATTTACTCCAAAATGGGTTAATGTAACCTGTTAGTGGCCCAATCACTGTATAACGTTTAATGAATAATTATAACATATACTCAGCATCTACGGCAATGCCAGACCTTAACAGTGGCAATAATGCAAGTCGCAGCCAGTCTCATTTGACATTATGCCTTATCGTAACGCAAATTCATATGCGAATAGTACTGTCATGTTAGTTCAGTAACCTAGGGAAAATTTAAAGGATAAGTTTTTTCATTTAGGTGTGGGTATATCGCATCACCAGTAACGATCACGAACTTCCACATGACGTGATTGGTAACTAAGCTGTTATAGCTGGCTCCTGATAGCCACTGTTAAACAAAGTCCGTTTTAATTACATACATTTGGCATGAATTTGAAGATTGTTTGTATTATGTTTTTAATGAGACGTTCATGGTTGTATTTTGTACCTCTCGTTATTGTATGCTCTTTCCTACTGATCTAACAATGCACTGTCGATATGTTGACATATTTGTCACGTGTATCATGTTCACATTTATAACTGTATTATTTGCAATTGTATCAACCAGCCAAGATTTGAATTGTTGATCTGCTTTTTTCACTTGTTGCGTAACAAATATATTAAGCAAATACATTTTGCTATGTGTACATATATCCTCATTTTGGGAATAGGTTTGCATATTACATTTCAACGCTTGCATCCTCTCTTCTCTCTCTCTCTATCCCCACCTCTCTCTCTGTCTCTCTGTCTCTTTCTTTCTATGTCTCTCTCTGTCTCTCTCTGTCTCTCGGAACATGTCTATTTCGGGTACATCTTTCTTTATCTCTCCCTCTCTCTCTCTCTCTCTCTCTTTCTCTCTCTCTCTCTCTCTCTCTCTCTCTCTCTCTAAATTGAACGTATACACTCAGAATTACCCAATAAGTCTGGCGATCTGCCTAGGCGGCGCCACGCGTAGTGCATACCATTGAAGTGGCATTAAGACTTTTCACTCTGGTGAGCATTGTTTTGCTGGTAACACGTCAGAACAAAAGTAACGGTTATTTCTACTTTCTTACACTTTTGCAATATTTCAGTTTTCAGTTCAGCTTATAAATCGCTTACACAATTAGCATGTAAGAAACGATAGCAATGTTTCTAATGCGGAGCACCCATCAATTTCGCTTGGCTTAGGATGCGTAAACCGTTCCGTCATTGTGATTCCACTATTTTATGCATTGTTTCATCTTTTAAGTAAATTAGAGTTGGCTCACAACCATATTATTTGTCTGGATTATGGATATGCCTGAGTATAATCGATCTATTCACAAGAACCAGCACACATAGATTTGATTTTGATAATTTATCTTTTTTGGGTCAAGGTCAGCATTAATGTGATCCCGAAAGTGTGCACTATCCACGTTATTAATATGATGATTTCAAAATGTAGATCGAAAATAGCAAATGTGATCAATTTAGCACGGTATAGCGTTATTGGTACAGCTGTGCATGTCATACAATTTTCGCAAAAACACTAGCTGGCCGAGTTGGGCAAGCTTTAAAAAAAGGCCTAATGGTTTTTTTTCGGAGAGCCTTCTCGGTCAATGGTCATAATAACTTCACATATGTTAATTTAAGAGCTTTCCACATTGTTTCATGGTGGTTGGTGCTGTCAGACGGTTTCGGAACATGTCTATTTCGGGTACATATTTACTTAATCAATAGATAATGTTGGTTGTCAGGGTCACTAGTAGCAGACTCAATGTATATAAACATAATTAACCTCTGACACAGATAGTTCTTATGTTTCAATCGCAAGACTTTGTATCCTACTTGCTCTGCTTGGTAAAGCCTCAGTTGCTTAGGTCCAACGATTCGTTAAAATATCATATCCTCCAATCTGATGATAGTGTGTGGTAAACATTTGCAATTGTTCTCAAACCTGCAGCTGCTAACGAGCCGAGTCCGGCGCATTAAGCGTACGTCGGCATGACCAATCGAGATAGCCTTTTGCTTAACTTTTGCAGGAATCCTTTGGGCTTAGCCACAATTAGATAAATCAGTAAATTTATCCATTTTGGCATTATTATAGACTCTCCTAGCAATAATTGCGTCTTTGTATCAGCGCACTAAGTGTATCCAGCTTTGTCTGCTATATATGTCCATGTAAGCTACAATAAGTAATTTTAATTAAGTTCCCGGACTTTGTATATCATATCACTTATTAAGCATTATATACGTTGAAATTTTAGCCTGATAAATAGCCTATTCTGCCAAATTAACATATAAGTCAGGTAAGTCCGACAATAAGAGTCAAACCCGTGCCCTGAGGCTAAAAGACAGGCAAGGTGATAAAACACAGTAGATACCAAGGTGCAAATATGTATCCTTTGCTGTTAGAAGCTTACATGGTTTTTTGCAATTGCTGTCTCGTTTATTGACCAAATTAACCTACCGGCTATCATAACGATCACAAAGTTAGAATGATATATATATATAGCTATATGTCACCTTATAACATATATAAATATAAGCAGACGTATTATAGTATATCCTGTTGATGGAATACCCTACACATGCCATTAAGCGTGTCCTGCTGTTGCTATACGAATCTCGTTCTATTTAGAGGCTAGATTTAAAACGTCTGAGAGATAAAGATTGAAGGCATTTCCAATTACAAAAAAAATATATATCTCCGTACGACTAAGAAATATATAGCGAATAGCTAACAAATTTATTCCGAATATTTCTGATATATATTCGTATTGCCCTATAAAGTATATATGATATATATATCTATTTATATATACTATATATAAATATACGAATCTCGTTCTATTTAGAGGCTAGATTTAAAACGTCTGAGAGAGGAAGATTGAAGGCATTTCCAATTACAAAACCCGCGCGCATATCCTTACGACTAAGAAATTAATAACGAATAGCTTACAAATTTATTCCGAAGTTTTCTGACGTAACTGTCGTATTGCGCTACAAAGGTTTGCATTGAGAGACGTTGTCTATTTAAATTGCATGTAACAGATATTTGAGCATATTCACCCGATGCGAAACGCGGCGACAAGTATAAACTGCGCTGGTGATCGCTTGGTCGCGCAGTGAGCACTGCCGATAATTTGTATCGTTGATTATCATGTGTCGCTAAGCACGTCATAGAGCCATTTGTTCTTCAAATACAGAAAGAATAGAAGGTAATTTAAGTGAAAGACTTCAGTTCTTAATCTTTTAATATAGGGAGGTTTATACGCGAGTTTGTTTTCCTCGTATATTCACTCGTATTATCGCCCAAACGCCCATATTGATTTGACTGCAGGTTTGTTCGAAAGAGTCAGTCCTAGCCTCTGTAGTCTGTAAGCTCGTCGCGTAATAATATAAGCTAGATTTTACACCGTTGCCAGATATACAGACACTTTTTGTGTTTTAATATAGCAATGTGTTGAATATAGCATCGTATTTATACTGCTGATTAATTCATCGTTTTCCAGCAATATTGTTGCTCTTTATTCGAACATAATATCAGACATTAATATTTTTAAACGTTAGTAGATTTAATCATGCGCAGCTTCTTTTTTATATAGCAACCATATTTAGTCTAGCATCGTCGTAAAATTACACCTCACCTTGAAGCCGGGGGTCTGTGGCCCCCAGAGTGTTTGTGAATCACTGCAACATTTGGAAATTTAACTTTTATTTATTATATCCAGTCTGTTCGTGATACCGATGTAAAACAACACTTCAGTAAATTCTTCTCATGTTTTTAGATATTCAAAATGTATAGCTGTTAGCAATATCGTTGTAATGGTTGCAATTTTAAATGGTTGATTTCAAGAGAGCAGGGAGCGCCGTCTTAGAACCACCTTAAGAGAGGTTTTGAGCCATTTCATTAATAACTAACTTTTTTCAAGATGCTAAAATTACGGAATAAAGTCAGAAAGGCTGATGTGTTCAGTGTAGCATATTAAAAAGAGCCAAATGTTCCTATTCTGTTGAAGGGGTGCATTGTCTGTCCAAGTGCGACCTATTGATTTTCTATGACAAGGCTCCTGGTCGAAAGCAATCAATTCACCGGATACCATGTTACTCCACACCGAGGGAGCAGACAGTGGGGTCTAATATTCAACAGTGCCGTGGTAGTAAAAATGTACCCTATCATTGTTCTGATTGCCTGTCTGGAATCTATCTCTGTTATGGCTGTGCTGTAGACACGCACCGAAAAGAACCACTGCATCTGATTCAGGAGTGGCAGGTATGTCTCCACTGTTCTAAGTACTACAAATGAAGAAATTACTAATGCTGATACTTTTTGGATTGTATTGCTCTATTCAAGGCAATCAATTTATCACTGCTGATCTCCCGGGTGTGATCAAGGATACCCATGCATCCCCTTGACACACCTTCATTATTACTCTTTTTGATGATTTAGGTATGTTAACAGAAATAAGCCACCCACCATTTAGTCTTTGCCACACAACAATTGAGTCTGACAGCGCAATAAAGCATATGAATGTTTTCATAAATTTGATGAATATAAGGTTATACAATAACTGAGGAGAAAAAAATGTTACGTATATGTACATGCATATCTTATAAGCTTCTCTATTTGTGCATGTTACAGCCATGCAGGGTGCACCCACTCGGGTGTTACACTTCATTGAAGCTTGGAAGAGAGTGACCTTACAAAGCTTTTGAGGAATGGCTTCTGGCCACTGACCCCTATCAAGCAAGGAGTTTTAGTATGGTTGCTTGACCAACTGCAGTGCTTATCACTTGAGGCGCAGATTTAAGTTCAGGCATTTGTCACTTCGACTGATATACGCTCATCCTCAAAGTTGAGCTAGGTAATATTTGTGATATCTTAAAACTTGATTAACATATGATATTAGATGTGTGTGATCAATTCATATTTCCCTTTGTGTAGCAAAAGGAATCTTTCATCCTGTTCAGCATCAGTCGCGGTGAAAAGCTTAATGAGTATCCTCAACTGTGGCGGGATGCCCAGACATCTTGTATTGTCTGTTTCTTGACTAATTAAATCTCCAGCCTTCCTCAAAGGTTTGGTCATTTAATGTTATAGTCAGATGTATACACACACACACACACACACACACACACACACACACACACACACACACACACACACACACACACACACACACACACACACACACACACACACACACACACACACACACACACACACACACACACACACATATATATATATATATATATATATATATATATATATATATATATATATATATATATATATATATATATATATATATATATATATATATATATATATATATATGGACATTCATATATATTTCTATATTAAAATATGTTAATTCCTGCATGATCTGCACTTTATAGCTAAATCGTGTTGCTACTCAT
Organism: Urechis unicinctus; assembly: GCA_034190875.2. Taxonomy (NCBI): domain Eukaryota; kingdom Metazoa; phylum Annelida; class Polychaeta; order Xenopneusta; family Urechidae; genus Urechis; species Urechis unicinctus. The sequence continues at coordinate 75,306,195 of CM067354.1, read as the reverse complement.
TTCAGACAAGTGGGCAGCTTGACCTTGCATTGGATGGTAACCTTGGCCTTATGGTCACAAGGGGGATTGTCAGGTACATTATGAAATAACTACCTATTGTTCATAAACTTTCAATGTTTATATCTCTGTTTTATTGTCTTCTAGCACAAAGTTTACTTACTCCTTTGTGTACTAGGCCCCTTCCCTACCGGATGCTCATGGAAAAAAAATTGGAGGAAGGAACAAGAGACACTTCCTGTCCAACATTAAAGATAGGTACCCGACAAAAAACCAGTAAATATTGTAGTATGATGTTGGTATCCTCCCTGTAGCTAATATCCTGACAGATGAATAGGTATTTATTGTATAGATAGATAGATAGATAAGTGGTCCATAATATGAAAAACAACATGAAATAATATGCTAAACATATGCAGGGTGAACGTGAGTCAATGTACAGTTTAGATACAGAAGGCAGCACCAGTGGCGTCTAATATTGGATGTATACACCCGACTAGACTGTAACAAATTTACAATGATAGGATTATTAGATCTATTCAATATATGAGAAAACTTGAATACCAGGTTTCTTATGACAGATGCACATCCTTTAACATCATAAATAGTACATAATAAGCTGGAACTCTCAACCTTGGAGTGACCAGTAAACAACTTAAGAATGTTGTGATAAGAGCTATACAGTTTGTTGAGACATGACTTAGAATAATTCCACCACAATTGTATAAATGATCAAATGTTCGTGGTTGCACCCAAGGCACTGCTAAGTGAGGGAGCTCATGCAACTTTATATCATCAGGTATGTAGGTTTTATCTGCATATACACAACTGATATAATAATACCAGTACAGTAGTACTCAATTGAAGTTTTTGGGGTGTTTGTCATTGTTTTACTCTACTATCTTGGGGTGATTTTATGTTTATTTTTAAATCACAGCTTCAGTCTGGACTGCTAGACAAAAGGATCACAGCTAAGCCCACCTTGTATGTGTAATGTTTCTACGGGAAAACACTCATGATGTTCACCAGTCCGTTGCGTTTTATTCTATGCCACATCACCACCAACCTGGTCCCGAACGATTCACGGCAGCTTGTCGGCTAACAACATTTTTACGACAAGTTAAACATCTGATCGTAACGTTGCAATTGGATATGCTACATCCCTCTTTCTCAGATGAAGTTGCATTTAAACTAGATGATAGTCATAACCATTCAAGGAACATTATGTATATTGAATAATCGATCTAGTGAAGAAATTACTAGTGTTAAACAAAATGACGTTGCTTCGCTTATAACATTATGTAGCACGGAGTTAAGTATTATTGACACATAGTTCACATAGCCAGTCTATCTGGTTTCTTTATCGTGCGTCCATATCTGGTACGATTGTGGTCCGTATTGTCTGGATGTGTTCGGTCTTGAGGCCTGTTGGGAGGTTGTGGTATTGGAGCCGATTGTTCTTTGTGTTCAGTTGTGTCCGGGGTGCTGATGATGGGCATTAGTGGAGCAGGAATAATTGGGTCAGAGCAGAATTGTACTTGCTTTTGTGAATCTGGACCTAATTCTCTTAGGTGCTTCCTATTCCTCCGAAGATTGGATCCATTTGGGGTTTCTATAACATATGAACGCATTTTCTCAAAACTGTAGCAGGCATCCAAGAACCATTTTTATAACATCCTGCGTGAGGACATTCGGACCAGTAATCAAGGGTGGTAGATCAAGAGCTTGCTGGTCAAAGTGCTGCTTCTGAGCATCTTGATTCTGTTTTAGCTTTTCATACACATGATCTTTGAGGTCAGGGTGGTTCGGGACGTGTACGGGTAAGTTTCCTCTGATCTTCCTGTTGTACAGAAGTTCTGCCGGGCTAGGTAGTGAATGGTCCAGGGGTGTGGAAGTAGTATAGCTAATGGCGGGTCCAGCGCAGAGGGGACGATCTTGAGACCACCCACCCACCAAAGCAAATCGCCCACACCCCAGATATCCAACCAGTCAGCAACCATTATTCCAACGGACTAAGTTAGGGTAGCCAACCCCAGGTAGCGAACACACCAGCGCCACGAGTCGCAAGGGGCTAGGGGAACCGCCATTACCTATACTACCAACCCCCAGGGTCTATCCATAGAGGTCTTCAAGCGTAAACATTTCGGGGCCAAGTCTACCCGTGTAAGTTCCATTTTTCATGCAGTCGAGGTCCTCTATAAACTGGGCAACCTTAGCGTTGTTCTGTTCGATAAAGTTGGGATCAGGACGAGCGGTTATCAACCTCATTGTAAAGAGCTTCCAACAGTAGAACGCCCCCGTGGGCCTCTCCACGGTCCCACTCGGTCTTCCCAGCCAAGGACCGTGATGCTCCTGTTACCAAGTCCAGGCAACTATTAAACCTCCCGTTTGCGCTATAGTTGTCGTCTTCAAGCCCGTCAATCGACGCCCACCCCCAAGCCACCATCTCCTTATACTTCTTCCAATCCTTGTGATACACCTGGTTGTACGCCTCAGCGCTCCCTAGGTCCTCGTAGGAGCACAACCTGAAGACGCAGTCGACAAACACCCCCTTGGTCGCCACCGGACTGTGGTGCAGCCCCAACAGAACCTGAGGCTTATACATGTTCGGAATCACCCTCCCAGGACCCCGAGTGTAGGGGCACTTTATCTTGAGCAGCACAACCTCCTCAGGATGCCCCCAACAGACAGCATCCACCCTATCCCTGGTCACCCCAGCCGGCCGGATTGGGAGCACACAAAAGCCATCCGGAGAGTAGGCCGTTGCACCACCCTGAGTATAGATATCATTTCCGTAGACCTTGTCTGTATTTTGCTTGACTCCAGTATGATCGTTGCATAAAGATTTAATCCCCGCATCTTTAAATAGACAGTCGGTCGGCTGGTCTGGGGGCTCTCTACTGTTTAAATAGACTGGCACCTGAATGTCTGTCTGCTAATAAGGCCCTCTAAATGCTCCAATTGCTCCATAATATCATATTTCTTTACCTCCAGATATCTCACCAGTTCCACAAGACCATCATACTTGGTCTCCATATCACTCAGTTTGCACTTCAGGTCTATATTTTCGTCTTTCATATAATCGGTATCTAACATCAACTGTTTTACACCACCCTCAAGTTCAGTAATACGCTCTTCTGTGTTCATTTCTTTACATTATACCCTTGTTTATTCAATAGGCTGATTCATATGTGCAAGTTATGATTGGCGGCTGTGATTCATATGTGTACGTTATGATCGGTGGCGTTTATATATGCACGTTATGATTAGAGCACAAACCTGTGGCCACTATGTTTGGGGGTGTGCAGAGCATATTTAAGCAAATTAGTTGTTGCAAATGTAATTACCAGAAATCTAAAAAATCTTAAAACAACCCATTTTAACCATGTATTGGGAGAGGCAGTCTATCCAAGTGGCATCCTCAATTTATTGCTCTAGAGAGTGAACAGAGAGAGTGTTTTTGTGAACACCCATATTTGTGCTACGCTCAAGCTCTATCCTTATATAGCATGAAGTTATCATACTAAGATTGTCTCTTGGTATGACAATGCAGGGCTCGAGTTGTCAAGTACCACTGCATTTGTGTATTGTATAGAGGTTACCCGGGGCCTCTTATACTATATACATCTGCTCCTACTTCCAGTACTTATTACAAGTTATATCAATAGGTATGAGTCACGTGGGGTAGTAGGCCTGGCCAGATAACATACAGCCCAATCTTCAGTGGTACACTCCCAGTGCAGGTGGGGTCGCCAGAAAATCCTGGGCCCGGGAAAAAAACTGGAGAGCCGATGTCATACCAGGGGGCTTTTGCACTTTTTCACACAACGTAAAAGTCTATGGGCTTATTCTATGTATTGAGGCGGGTCCATATCATTCACAGTCCACTTAATGGTAAGGAAGCACCCAAGTCTATAAGTCAAATTCAATTAGGAGTGATACTACAGACCAAGTCGCCCCTATGTTTTGAGTGGTTGAAGAAAAGTTAATAACATTGCCTTGTTCTAGCTGCAAAGGCTGATCTAAAGATATTACAACACCCCGTTGGTCAGTAGGCTTACTTATTCCTACCGCTTGATTCGTTCCAGTAATAACACCCACACCAGAAGACAACCCCATACAATTGATCCTACCATTGGATAACATTGTATATCCACAGGTTGAGTCTTATGAGTCTCGACCCCTAGCCCCATGGCAAAACGACCACTCATATCCTCTGCGAAGGGGGCCACTTGCTTCTGCCCAAATAGTAATGAGATGTTTCATTTGGGAGGTTATGTGTTCTCTCAGGTCCCTGCAATGCTGTCTGTGTCTGTCATCAACATACGTTCTATTAGCAGCATCCGTTGGCGATATAGGGTCTCCCAACTGAACGATTTTATTATCTCCCATTTCAAGGTCTCCAGTCATAGTACCGGCACCTTTATCCATTTTTTGTGAGTCTACATAGGTCTTTGTTGCATATTTGGAGAGGTCGGCGCCGCCCTGATCCGTCTTCAGTTGACTTCCATAAATACTCGCATTTATTTACATCTTGTAAATTGAAGAACAAAGCCAATAGGAAGGTCGTGATTGTTCAATAAACGTCCCTTATTACCCCTTATCTGAACCTTCAACTCATTCATGGCTCCGACAGTAACACGTTTTGACACAGGATTAGCAATGTTTGTGGTTATGATATCACCGAAAGAGCAGCCCCCACAGCCCACAATTTCAAGAAGCGTAGTGGGCGCACCATCAAGCATGTTGTGCGTGGTACTGACTTGATCGAGGTGGACATAAAGTGGTTTAAGGACGCTAAAGTTGACGGGCGTGAGGGCATCGTGACGACCTGATGGAATCCATCCTCCACCCAGACCCTTATCAAGACCCAACATTTTTAACACACTGTCTCCACATTGTAAAGCCCAGTCATCAGGAATTGAGAGGTAGGTAGTCCCATCATGAGCATTATTCGCCAAAGTAAACCCTAGAGCTGTAAATTCATCCTGCACAAGTTTGAAGGTATAGAGGCCAGGGGATAAAATAACTCCTTCTTGTTTTCCTGTAGAAATTTGCCCCGTTATAATGGTCATCTCTGATTCAATGTTATACCAGCCCACCGTATACGTGATTGACCTAAGACCTACGTATAGATCACCTGCACTATTCTCAATAGGATTTTGCAGGGACACAGCGTCGCCGCTTTGAACATTAGACAGAGTGTGATACATAGCACTATGAGCAAACAAGCCTTTAGTTTCAATACGAATAAAACGTACAAAACAGGGCCGGTCTACCCACTTCATATTGATCCTGAGGATCTGACACACCTTCTCATCCAGGTTAAGGCAGGTAAAATTACAGATGCGTTTGGGGTCGAGTTCTCCAACCTGTTCGATAAATACGTGGTGCCAAACATAAGCGACGACAGCCTTGTAGTTGGCTGGAGAACCAACCACATGCAATACTGGCAGAACCAGGTAAACTTTGTAGTATGGTGCGCAACCAGCGGCTGCGGAGTTTCTGCCCTGGACCACCTCAGATCACACTCCCCAGCACTAAGTAACCTCTACAGGTTCCACGTCTACTACACCATCCGGAGACTTTTAGACGAAATGAGAATAGCACTCCCGGACGACGCTACATGGTCGGCCACCAACAACACCTTTGACAGGAGAATCTACCACCAGCTCTGCCACGAGTTTGGGGTTGACAAAAATAGCAACTGGAGGATAAAGGGCGGTAACCAGGGCCTAGGGCGGGTCTACTTCACCGAACCTGAAACACACGAGGTACGGGTGATCACTCATTACGGAAACACCCACCTGCATGAATCCATTAGGCAGACATTTGAGAAATCAACCGACGGCTGTGTTTTCCAGTGCGGCAAGCTGCACATTTATTTTATAAAGCAAGACCAGGATGGAGCAAACACTGCCTGGAGTAATTACATCCTGGATAAATCATCGGGGCTCACCGCCCCAGGTATCGCACAGATTAACGACAGCATTGGTGGTCAGGTGCACACCCGCTCAGATATATTAGGTGTTGGAACGTCCTTTGATGCCCAAAAGCAATTTCAGGCCAACGTTGAGGATGCCATCAACTCTGCAGTGGACATTCCATCATCCATCCGACGGTATCAGAACGTCCTCCAGAATGCCTCCTCAAAGGTTGATTATGTGTTTGGAACGGGCCTGTTCATGGCTCCGTCTGATATGAGCCTCGCCATTGGACACGTTGTTGGGTACAACAACCTGATTATCATTGCAACTGAGGAACAGCAAATCGGCAGCAATACTGATGTCAACGTGGTTATTGTATCTCCAGACAGGGGAAGCTTTGACCCCCCGCCCACAGCGCCATCATGGGACCCTCCACCCGCCGCCGAAGATCCTCCACCCACTGCTCCACCATCTGCGCACGAGGATGAGAAAACTGCTCTTATTGTAGGCGGAATCACTATAGGTTAAGCTGTGCTTTGGTTTGCTACGTTGTAGGTCTCGGAGTATCAGTAGGATAACTCCCCCCACCCCAACAACTGCAGCTAACATATGTTCTGCCATTCAACCAGCCACCTTTGCAGCTGACGTAAGCAACCATGATACGATGGAGCCAATGACTCCCGGAAGGGCGGCTGCTGCCATACTGGCTAGGCTCTTTAGGGCGTTTTCCAAGGAGTTCAGCTTGTTTTTAATCCACTCCTTTAAGCCGGGCGGCGTCGGTGCTGGTTTCGGGGTTGGACTAGTGCTCCCTCTGCCCGTCAAAGCAACTACCAGGGTCGAGATTGCCAATCCAATCGCAGTGAGTATGGAGGCGATTGTTATACCCTGCTCTTGGAACAGGGTGCGCACACGCTCAGCTAGCGTCTTGTCCTCGTTAAGAATTCTGTCGATTGTGTCCCTGATGCGGTTAATCTGGGTTCACAGATGTTCGCGGTTTATAGATGCAGCCTCAACACGGACACGGTGCAGTTCCTGCAGATCTACGAGCTTAGTTGCTTGGAATCTCCATGAGCCCCTATCACCCCTCCCCTTCTCATTCAACTATACCATTTTGGCCTTCCGAGCTGCCATATCCTTTTCTATCTCAGTTATCTGAGCTAGGTTGTTGACCAGCTCACCCCTCTGGGTCTGCATAGCCTTGTCAAGTCCTATAAGCTCTCTGAGGGGTAGTTCGTTGTCTGTTTGTGTACCTAGGTCTTGGATGGTATTATGAACGTCCTCTATAAAGTTGTTTCTACCGCGCCAGCCCCCGTCTCGGAAATGGCGTCAGGGCCCCTCATTTCTAAATTCTCTGCAGCTTTAGCAGCTGCTTTGTCAACGCCTTGAAGTGCTGTTGCGTCCTTTCGTGACACTGCTTTTTGGGACCACCCAGTACACCCCAAACCATCAAGGACAACCTTAGGCCCCTGTTTGCTAGCTATTGTTTGAAGTGAAAGCTGGGCCTTAGTACGAGAATGTGTAATACTTAGGTCAGGGTAGTCCTTCAAATAATAATCATTGACAGCGCCTATAACGAGTCGGCCTTCCTGCGGTATAGACCGATCCATCCCAATGTCCCCTTCTATAACAGGTGGGAAAGCGGCCCGTGGGGGAGTCTCATCCTCTCCTCCTACGGGCCAATTCTCATCCTGTCTTCCAGGGTCTTCCTCCACTACGTCATCAAATGCTGGGTTATCAAACTCCATGTGTATGTGTTAAAGATATAACTGCAATTAGGAATTCAACATGACGAGTACTTACAGACGCAAACTAAACCCACACCGCATGATACGCGAACCCCTAGGGGTAAAAGGCGTCGGCAGTCTGTAGTTATTACAAAAAATCCAAGCACTATTGATCATAAAACTGCTGGTTCGCTGCCCCAATCTAGGTGCAGAAGATGTCATTGTTCCAGGGACAGCACGGCTGGCCTTTACAATCACGCTGATCTCGACTGATGTTAACCGCAGCGTTGTGCAAAACCTGGGTCGCGCCGTGGTTAAGAAAATGACAATCAAGATTTCTGGCAATGAGGTCATGTCTATTGATGACAGCGATGTGTATCACTGTTACCACGACTTGTGGCGGACTACAAAGGAGGAGCTGCTTGTTGTGCCGCCCGATACCCAGTTACCACCAGACGGTATTACCAATTAAACAAAAGGCAGATAGGAAGTAATGAAAGCAACTGGAAAGTGCCCCTGGATATTACTCGGGAAGAGAGAACCTTGTGACAGGCCCTGTAAGTTTGACTTTTGCGCAATGCACAGGTTTAAGATTAAGCGGGGGATCGTAAATCGACTTTGTGTAGAGTGCCAGAAGGGCATTAAAAATAACCTAAAATTATGTATGGATTGTGGATACGAAAGGGTTAACCACAACCTCATGAGGAAGAAGAAGAGGCTTGAGGGCAGGTAGGCGCGGATGGCGACTCACGTTGAGACTGGTATGACTGAGGAAGGCATGCTAGATAAACCTTCTCGAGCTTGGAAGACCAAGCCCCCACGTCCGCCGGGTGGTGCCGCTCCCACACCCCCTCAGGCCAGGAAGACCACCCCTTTAAGCTCTCCCCAAGTCACCACAAGTCTCACTATAGCTGGCATATGTGAGAAGGTGGATGACCTCCTGATTGCGGAGGACGAGGAAGAGGTGTCCAGCAGTGGTGAGGGAGAGATGTCCAACAGTGATGCGGGAAGTTCAGCATCACCCCTCAGTGGCCGGTCGTGGGTGGAAGGTGTGGATACACCCACGGTTGAATACGATACACCCCATCTGCGGGCGGTCTACGCTGGGTGGTAGGCCTGGGGGTGGCTATGCCCGTAGGCCAGGGTGTGTACACCGCCCGTAGCTATCCATCACTTTGTATCAAAAGGGGATAGAGACACCTTGTTGACGTGCAGCCCATATATCTTGTGACTGTCACTTCGGAGCATGTTCATCCCATGGCGGAACCACTTCTGGTCGAACAGCGACTCAAGGTATTGGGCGTGTTGTTGGTGTTTCTTGACCACTACCTTTTTTACGCCCTTTGCTTTCTTGATTTCCTCCCGGTTGGCGTCAGGAAGGAGTACATTGTGGGGCGCAGGCCTACATACTCCTTGATGGGGACACCACCGCACTCATCTTTCATCCTTCTTGTTCTCGTTGCTGTGGAGCGGGTGGGCTGGGTCGTAGTTGCTGGTGTTGAATAAGTCACTGTCTTTTTTCATGTCGGCGTAGATGTCTGGTATGGGGATCTCTAGGAGGAGGGAGTCGATGTCGGTATAGAGTAGGGTGAGATCGCGGCCGTACCGATGCTTCATGGTGTTGTAGTAGAAATCGTACATGAGGTGCTTGGACAGGTCGAGGATACACATCCCCACGTAGATTGGGTGGTTGAGGACCAGGTGGGCCTTGTGGATGTGGATGGCGGCCAGGTCGTCGTCGAATATTTTGTGGCGGGTGAAGGCGGGGCTGGCGATGAGCTTTCTTATTTTGTTGTTGTCTGCAGCTCGGACCAGCTTCACATCAACCCACTTGGGGAGGTTCTCCATAATCTTGCCGAAGACGGAGTTGTTCATTAGTTTGTATAGGTCCTTCTCGAAGTCGCTGGTTGCGGCCTTGTGGAGATCTGTGTTTTTCCGGATGTAGGGTTTCATCCAGGTGCTTTGGGTGAAGGATAGGGCGCCGTGGATCTTGGTCAGCATCATCCCCAGGGCTAGATACAGTTTAAGGTTCCTGTAGTGGAGTACGTATTTCTCCTTATTCCTCAGGTTCGGGACCAGCTTCTTGACTCCGTGGTTGCCGTATTCGTTAAGGAGGTTTCTCTGATAGTCTGAGAGCCACTCGTTCTGGACAAGTAGTCGCCAAGGGGTATTCGTTGTGGTCGTCTTGAAGTTCGGGAGGGTACTCTAGGTCGACCTCAAGGATGTACCCGGTCTCAGTATCGTCTGGGTGGGTGCGGACTATTCTGAAGAGCAACTCTTGCCGGTCCACCCACTCAAAGTTTGAGGTGTTTAGGGCCTGGCTCATTGCCTATCCATAGAGGTTGTTAGCGTCGAGGTATTGGATATCGCTCGTGGGCTTGTTCTGATCGAAGTGTCCTACGTAGGGATTGTTTGCTTTGGCGTGGCGCCGCGAGACCATACTTATTCCTCCACGCAGACCCTTCTCGACGAAGAGGTGTTTGTCGTAGTCGGTGAGGAGTTCGAGTTTTACCCCTGTGCTCTTGAGTAGGGCGTCCCACGAGAGGCCTGGGCTGGTATAGTAGTGGGCTGGGTTCAGGCCGTACTGCTTTAGGCCCGGTCTTCCGAAAGGTTTCAAACACGTCGGCTAGGAGGGGTACGTCAGTCCGAGGTAGAGGTCGTGGTAGTCGCCCATGTTCTTGCAACCGAACGTGCTCCAGACCTTTTGCGCGTTGGCGTAGTCTGTGGCTCATATACCCTGCTCTGAGAGCTTGCTGTAGAAGTCTTTGATGGGCGGGAGGGGAGAATTAAACTTATCCCAGCTGTCCATCTACTTGCAGGGGAAGACTCCCTTGCGCAATAGTAACCCTCGCTTTGCCTGGTCTGGTTCATACTCTGCCGTCACGGGGAAGGCGTCTGGGCTATTGGCTGAGACCAGCTTGTCGAGGAAGGCCAGGAGAAACTGTGCGCTGTCTATGAAGCGGAGCTGTCCGAGGGAAAGGGATATGTACTTCTCCATATTATTGGGTATACAGTTGATGTCTCCCTCTACCTTGCTTATGCCTTGCATTAGGAGATGGGAGTCATAACCCTGCAGGTTATGGAAGACCATGGAGATGGGGGTTGTCTTGGGGCTAAGTTTTAGGTTGCAGGCAGTGTGGGCTGGCCCTCTGTACTTGCTGGTAATATGGCAGTGGTCGCGGACCCAGTCGGTGAGTAGTGGTTTGCCGCAGACGTGGCATTGGATTGCGGTCTTGTGTACTCTTTGGTCCTCCCGGGTCATCCGCATGGGGACTGGCTTGGAGAGAACTGCTTTGATCTTTTTCTCCTCTCACTGTAAGGCCTTGAGGAACTTCTCCACAGTGTTTCTTTCCCTGTAGATGACTGGGGGTGAGGTCTTCCCGTCGCATCGGACTACTATGTAGCCGTAGCCGCAGCCCTGGTGTTCCTGAGTCTTCTGGGTGTTGCTCTTTTCTGGATTGAGGGCCGGTCCTGGAAGCTTCACTGTGAGGGCCTCGAAGTCGGCGTAGATGACGTAGGGGGCTGGAAGTTGCTTTTGCTAGTACTGGAAGGATAGGATGTTTTTCCCCGCCTCATGCATGTCTACTTGCACAGCAGTCTGGCCTACGCCTGCACATTCAGGCTTGTGGGCCAGGAGCAGCTTCTCTGTTGTGTACCCGTGGAGGCAGCGCTCGCAGAAGAACTTGCGGTGCAGATGCTTTGTCTGTTCGTAGAGGAGGCGGTTCAGGTTCTTGATCTAGGTGTAGTGACACAGGCCGTCCTTCTCGATGAGCATGAGGTTTATGCATTTGCCGGGGAGTTTGCTGATTCGGTAGACCATGACAGTTTTCCCGTCCCAGCCAAATACGTTCAGGCCTCTGTTGAGAGCGGTTTCGATTTTTCCGACGTGGGCGACCGGGGTTGGGTAGGACACGCTTGAGCCCTCTAGCTTATCGTTGAGCCACTGGATGCTGTACTTTGATGTCTGCTTCGGATCCTTGTTGGCTCGGTTGATGGCTGAGACGATGGCCCTTCACGTTCATGATGGCCCCTTTGTTTGCTAGTGATGGCGGTAGGGGGAGGTAGGAGCCGCTTTTGAGTGGTTGATACTTCGCGATGTCGACCCATATGGTTTCTATTGCCTCGAACATCCACACAGAACCTAGGTTAACCCACATCTCCAGAATTTCCTGCATTTGGGGGCCGGCTGGGTCTATCGCGGAGTCAATGTCTTCTTTGCCTAGAACCACCTGCTGCTTGTTTCGTAGGACTGGCTCTGTGTACTCCGTGACACCATCTTGGTCGGTCTTGTAGAGACTTACTTTGACTGCGAGCTGGGTTTTGAGGCCACCTAGCAGGTATAGTTCTTCGGCCAGAGCTTTACGAACCTGGGGTCGCACGCCTTTCTGGAAGATCAGGAGGTCTGAGGCAAAGGGGTGAGCCTTGGGGACGTTCATGACCCATTCGTGATGTTGGTTTGTGATGGCCCGCTTGGTTCTCCTGAATTTGAGGCGGGGGGTGAGGACTGGTCTGGGTCGCGTGGTGGTTGACCTTTGGCGGGGGTTGGAACTGGTCTGGTGGTTGTCCTTGGACGTGAAATTGGTTTTATGGAGGCTGACCTTAGACGTGGAGCCGGCGCTTGTAGACCAGAGACGTGGCTGTGGGGTCGGCACTGGGGGAGGTGGTTGGACTAGTTCACCATCTATCTTGGTCCTCATTCTTGTGTAGATCTCCTTGTACGTCCTGTCGAATGCGTTTTTCTTTTCGAACGCTGCGAGGGCGACCTTCGAGCGTGGGTAGGGTGGTAGGGCTGTGCTGTGGATTTCAGCATAGTCAGCTTGGGCCTTTCGGGCGCGTGTGCTGTGAGACGTCATCATTACCTATACTGCGCTGTTAGTTTAAAAGGGTGTAAAAATGACAGAAATCAAGTCGCGACGAAATCCCCACCTGCGCCTCGTGGCCTGCTAGGTCTCTTAGCTGATGGTTCCCTTGCGACTCGTGGATGCCTGCCCCTGCCCCCTGCGACTCGTGGCTCCCTGCCCCCCGCGACTCATTGCTACCCTAACTTAGTCCGTTGGAATGATGGTTGCTGACTGGTTGGATATCTGGGGTGTGGGCGATTTGCTTTGGTGGATGGGTGGTCTCAAGATCGTCCCCTCTGCGCTGGACCCGCCATTACCTATACTTCTGTGGATCGTAAACAAAGAAGGCTCACGTATGGGTCTGATCCGCTCATCTTTTCAGGCTGTTTTGTACTGTGTGTATAGTTCTTTCGATGAGACCGTTAGACTGAGGGTAATGCGGAGAACTGGTTGTATGTTTGAATGACCTATTCGTGGCAAAGTTTTTGTAGACCTTCGAGTCATACTGTCTGCCACTGTCACTTATGACTTTCTCATGTACACCTTGTTCTGAGAATATGTGTTTGGTCGCGATGACAACAGCTTGGCTTGTACAGTTATTAGGCATTTTCCTGGTAAATGAGAATTTCGAGAAATAGTCAGCAATAATTAGGTAAGTGTCTCCCTCAAAGTGGAATAAATCTGTCCCTACCACCTGCCATGGTCGAGTTGGTATTTCATGAAGGATCAGTGTTTCGTTGGCCTGTGACCTCTGATAATGCTGACACGTTTCGCACTGTTTTGTTCTGGCTTCTATTTCTTTATTGATATCAAGCCAATAAACACAGTCCTTGGCTCTCAATTTGCATTTTTCAATGCCCTGATGTCCCTCATGTATTTCTGCAGAGATCGCGGAATCACCACACGTTCACCTTTTAAAACCATTCTATTCTCAACTGACATCTCATCGCGGAAGGACCAATACGGGCGTAATGGTGTTGGCAGCGGTAACAAAGATCCTTGCTAGCCTTCGGAGTACACAGCAAAGGTGATTCCGTAAGGTGCTAAAGAGACAAATGTGTTAATGAGCAGCTTTAAAACCGATTGCTGTCAAATGCCAACGCCGGTTAGAAATTGGTCGACAAACGAAAGGAGGAATATGCAACTGCCTACGACGCTTCGTTCCAGCTGTGCTCTTGCTTAGTGTGAGAATGGTGCGCTACCTGGTCTTGGCGTAATTATAAAAGTTACCTCCGAGTGAACATAGGCTCCGTTGTATAACAATCATTCCACGAATTCTATTTTAACACGGTATATGTAAAATTATATGCTGGTATTTTTTCCCAGAGATTAATTGCATGGTATCTTATATTGCCCTGCTATGTATATTCTGATTATTATTAGGGTATTCTATCATATGCGTAAATGAGACGATCTTGATTGAAATCTATTGCGTCCACCTATAACGTGTAGAACATGAATATCATGATAACAGTTACCAGATGCAAATATAATTGGCAGTCCATCGACGAATCACCACATACCTAGATCTGATTATTTGCTCTATGTATTGGCCTTGTATCACTGGATTATCAAACGTCGTGCATTTCAAGGTGGCGATGGAAACTGTGGATAAAGTGCCCATATATGACTGTAATTGACGGGGCCATCCCAGAACCTGATATATTCAGACTGGGTGACCTCAATGGCCTGGATCAGAAAACAAGATGTTTGTTGAGCGCGTGGCATGACTTGACATGTTGACGGCGCAGCTAGTGTCTGAACACCTTCTCAAGCGGTATTTAAAATTCCGATGATATAAATCCTAAATCGAAGGGCGGCATTGTAGTGCTAACTTTTTGAAGCAGGTACATATTTTTATGAAGAAACTGATAACCAAAACAGCCAGCCGTCTATTGCCCGATTACTTCACTATCTGTTATAATCATTAAATAGAGATAAGTTCAAAGGCCCTTCCCCCCACAACTCTCTGCTATTATACCAGACAGTTGGGCAATTCATTGAGCAATTTATTCAACCCGATTGGGATGTATACCTAGAAAATATGCGTGCTTGGTGCAGAAACAATAATACTAAAATATTCAACGCATGCTTGTACATTCCTCATAAACTGTGATGCCTTTACCGTTGTCCCACATAAAATACTTTTTCTTAAAAATATAAACAACATGTGTTTTTCTAGACCACAACATTCTGCTAACTTATGTTTACCTTTTGCTGTTGTGTCGAAACAATGTATTTTCAAATGGATACGTCAAAAAAAAATCGTATATGCCGTACAGTAACTAACAATTGAAGCAATCTGCTAAAAAAACGCAATTATAAAGAGTGAAAAAGGCGTTAAGGTTTATTTTGGAATTATAATGCCATGAGATTTGTCGAAATCACCGTGCATTGGCAACAATCCGCGGACACCGTATTTAAATTGTGAATTGTTCATTCATTCGGTTCGTCAATAATTGATCATAAATGCAAACTTCCTTATTCAATTTATAACTGATGCCGGCAATAAAAACAACGGAGTCACAAATGAGAGAGAACAAGTAATAAAATTGCCTGATTGCAGCTTATATTTCGACCATGAAGTAAACGCTTTATAGTATGGTTCCCAAATAACAGTTTCGTTTCATGTTTCATCTCCCCACAGAGGCAATGTCACATGGCATGTTAATTTTATGCACACCTCTAGTACCACCCGTATGTATGTCAGCTAATTGCATTGCTCTATCCATAGCAATAGCTGAACATCAGTTGAGCACCGATGCCAAACGCCATTAGTATTCCGTTATCGTAACGCCATATGATGTCCATTGACACAAGAAATATATATTCTGTGGTCACATGCTTCTAATTTAGACAGTATGTGTCTTCATGCATGTGTAATGACACTATCGGAAGCAGTGTGCTGACGAGCGTCTTCTGATTCACGTGAAATATATGACACCTAAATATATTGACGGTAATTACAGGTAGCAAATATTGTAGTTCAGCAAAACGTCGTGGTAAAACTATTCCTACCTGCACAGATTTTTTTTAAATATACCACTGGTCAGTACAAGGAATATACATACATACATACATACATACATACATACATACATACAGACAGACAGACAGACAGACAGACAGACAGACAGACAGACAGACAGACAGACAGACAGACAGACAGACAGACAGACAGACAGACAGACAGACAGACAGACAGACAGACAGACAGACAGACAGACAGACAGACAGACAGACAGACATACATACATACATACATACATACATACATACATACATACACATACATACATACATACATACATACATACATACATACATACATACATACATACATACATACATACATACATACATACATACATACATACATACATACATACATACATACATACATACATACATACATACATACATACATACATACATAGATGTAAAGCACACATTTGTACAATCGTTATAATCTATGAGTTCCTTACCATTGTCTAACAAAAGACGTCTTTCAGGACCACCATAATTATCGAAACTATTCGTACAGTAACTGAACT
>CM067354.1:75037652-75287652 GCA_034190875.2 Urechis unicinctus | reverse complement strand
CTGTGAAAATATATACATGTATATATATGTATATATCCCACAGTACAAAACATTGAACGGCTGCCTTACCTAGAATTGCGATCCTAAATTCATTAATTTGCTGAGCCCGCCTAGCAATGGTGAGCTCGCATGATATACTTCAACCTATGGTATGATGAGATATGCACGCTTCGACACCTATGCAATAGATCACGCTTCCTTTTGAATCACATGTACATACTTATGTTTGATTTGTAGAACATAATGTATACAGTTTGTTTTTGCTCGTAGACTCGAAGCAAAGCGGAATCTAAAATGAAAATTCCAGCAATTCAAGAATTTTTACCAGCGAAAGAAAGGCGAATGAAGTTGAGAGATCTAATCCATCCTTGCACGGTCGAAATGCCGTCGACCTACTCGCACCTTCTAAAGATTAATAAACGTGGAATGCGACAGGAACGAATGACTCTTGAACGTAGGTTATAATCAATACTATTAATTGCTTCCTTGTAGGGTCTGATGTGTTGCGGATATATTCTGCTTTTTTCTAATGCACGTTTGACATCACGATAGCTCAGCAAGAGTGAAATAATGTTCTTATTGAAAGAGCTCCATGTGATCAATGAATCGAAAATATCACAAGCTAAGTATCGATTGCTTCCTCGCTTGGCTTCTATCTACTAATGCCTCCATGTTCTATGCCAATATGAGAGAATAACGAATTTGACGTGGCATTCATAGGCTGAAAGTAAACGGCATGGGCTTATTGTAATCGGGACATTTAGTTACCCATAAATTCAGTTTTGATAGGCATCAGGTTATTATCCATGCGCCAGACCCATGGTGTGATGCCGAAATTGCCCGCTGTGACATTATATGCGATTTAATAACGAGCCATGTTGGATGATATTCGTTTTGTGTGGTAATAATCACGTCAAATCTTTAGCCGCTATCATAATCGACCAGGGTTTCACAGCTCAATGTTTCTGTAATTCAGTTTGCACTGTAGCTTTGAAAGGCGCTTAGTTGTGCCTTTATCTTCATACATACATACATACATACAATACATACATACATACATACATACATACATACACATACATACATACATACATACATACATACATACATACATACATACATACATACATACATACATACACATACATACATACATACATACACATACATACATACATACATACGTACATACAAACATACATACATACATAAAATCAAACATACATACAAACATGCATACATACATACACACATAAATACATACATATATACATGCATACAAACATACATACACACATACATACGCACCCATACATCGATACGTATATGCAAACATGCAAACATACTTACATACATACATAAATGCATACATACATACATACATACATACATACATACATACATACATACATACATACATACATACATACATACATACATACATACATACATACATACATACATACATACATACATACATACATATACATACATACATACATACATACATACATACATACATACATACATACATACATACATATGTACAAAAATATACACACACATGCATATATAAGTACATACTTGCATACTTAAATGCAAACAAATGCATCCATACATATATACCCAATGGTAATACATGCATGCATATATGCATACATATGCATAAATACATGCATACACTCTTACACACGTACATGCATATATACATACATTCATGGATAACTATAAACATACATAGCAGCATATATACATACATGCAAATATACATAAATACATACATACGTGCATATATACATGCATACCTACACACATACATACATGCATTCATACATACCTTAAGACATATACCCATACATATATGCATACACATATACATACTTACATACATACGTACATATATACATACATGCATGCATACAAACATATACACATACATGCATGCATGTATACTAACATGCAGAAATATAAACATATATGCTTATTTAAATAAATACATACATGCATACATAAATGCATACATATATGCATACACATATATACGCATGCACACCTATACACCAACGTTTATACGTGCATGCATACAAGCATACATAAATATATTCATACACACTTACATACATTCTAAGCATATTTACATACTTATATACATGGATACATACCAACATATATGCATACATACTAGCATGCATACATCCGTACATGCATACGTACACACACATACATAAATAATACATACATACATACATACATATATACATGCATACATACAAACATACATACGTACATATATACATGCACCCATACATATATTATATTTCTCTTACTTTACCGATTCGTGTTTTGTTATTTCATATCACGCGTAAGCCGCTTGATTAATAAAGTCGCAAAATGGCGCAGGGAGTTCACTGCGTGTAAACTTGGCGTATAGCCGAAACCAACAGCTATGACACAATATGGTGATTTATTACGGAGAAACGAAGAATGAGATTCGTCAAAATGCGAAATATACAACAATACCACCACTCAGAAAGAATAAAACCGATTTTATTCAAGCGATTCTATCCATCCTTGTATGGGTCCAACGCCTATAATCCACTGGCACCTCCACATGATCAATCAAGTGGAATGTCTCTTGATGACTGCTTTCTGGTAGGTTACGAGTGTTAGCGGTATGTTGTGTTTTATTCCATCCTGATAATTCGGCCAAGGCAAAACCATGATTATATTGAAGCCGCAAACCAATAGCTTAGCATCATCTTTATTCTCAGCCCATGGTCTATAAGGGGTTACCCGGACATAAGTCGGCCTAAAGTTGAACAATCGGTTGATGGTGACTTCCGACCGGGCCAATATCAATTAATGATATCTAGCGTCGACTGTCATGCATTTGTCTCTCCCATTGGGCAATCCATCATGTTTTGTAAGTTGAATCTAATACATCCTCTTTCGCAAAATTTGCATAGGCTAACGTTGCGTCATAGTGCTTTATGAGACAATGTGAAGCGTACTGTGAACGTTACCTAGCTTACTAGCATCTTGCCATCCATAAGTAGAGCAAACATGCCGGAGCAGCCAATCTCGATTAACAGTGCCTCATATATTTATCCGACTAGTACTTGCTGTCACTGCAGTACAATGGGTTTGCATCCGCCCCATGCCTCCTCATAATCATCACATGCATCTGGAATCGCATGTTCTAGGCGTATAAAACTGACAAAGGCAACGCACGTGTCATTTATTAGCCACAATAGAAAAGAATAGGACCATGTGCGCACCGGCATATTGCATTCAGGATATTACGTTGTCCATGAACGCGGATTCAATAGGCGTTCTTATGATGCGCCTAACCAATGTCGTAAAGTCGCAATATGAAATAATGAGCCAAGTTGGATGAGATTCGTTTGGATGGAGAGGAACTGCAGCCTCCCCAGTCGCTTATCCAGCATTGCATCATTTGTGTCACTTAAAGTCAACATACACTGTAGCTGCGAAAGTCACTCAGCTGTGCCTCAAGCGGACGTAAACGTATCATCGGAAACACTAAATAAGTTATTAAATGCTGAATAAATTATCCGACGTCTTATCATTTGTTCGATTTGTACACGAAAAAAACCCATCTCAATGTGGCTGCTGGTCAGTAACAACCTGCAACACATATAACTGATTATAACGTGTTTGTGTCAATGATTTGCAGTGCCTGTGTTTATTGAACTGTTGGTATCAGCGGATTACGAACCTTTTATGAGCAGACATGGGCAGCACGGGCACGATTAATTGACTCCAAGGGAGTAACTCTCGTGAAGTGTCAGACAAGCCCTAAAACAAATTCCCTGCAGAATGGCATGTAATTGAATGCATTTATGTTTCACAAAGGACCCAAAGTCCGTTGCCATGGTAATAAAATTAGTCCGTTGACACCAACACCTAAGGCCACAACACGTGACGGACCCTCCTGCACTGTTGACTAGCGTCACAAGACTCTTTTTGCCTATTGTGAACTAACCAGCGCTTGAATATGCATTGTTTATTCCACAGGACCATAAGGGTTGATGGATCTTTTTCAGATGGGTTGGGTATTCTTACAAATTAACATCCGGTTGGTCCTTCGTCGCAATAGGTTAAAGTCAATACCAATAGGTTTTTATTAGTCATTTGCGATAAAGTTGCGTCCGATATGGATAAAACTACGATTGATACTGAAACTGAAACGACTCCCCCTGACAGTTTATCAACTGACTGTAGAAAATGCGCCAAATATAATAATAAAGTTACCAGCTGCTTCATGTCGAAATGTCAAATCGCTATCGATAGTGCCTCCAAATGTAACCAAGCACAAAGAGGAAATATTATCTTTGCATGTTCATCTGTGTGTCTTTGTTTTTGATCTTTGAGTATCATTATCCATAGCTAAATTACTGGTACATGATGCATGCAACGGATATACGGCCATCCACCGTCTATATTCGGCGTATTTAAGCGTATGGGATATTGCATTAAGTACGTCGCAGCTATTTAATTACGTATATTACCATGCGCCATATTGACAGTCCCTGATAAGTAGCCCAACAGACCGACAGTCGATCGGTTACTCCCTTGTTGGTCTAACAGGAAAACCTTCCGTTTATCGGTAGATTGACTAACATGCATAACTTATCACGTTAAAAATACGTACTGAGAAGAATTTAAAGCCACCAACAGTGAGAGTATTGACTGAATTAAATTGCTATGTTTTTTTTACCAATATCCAGTAGAACACTTGATATTCGATTGATTTCTATCTTCTCGGCGAAATTCCACTCCGAATTCTGGTGGGAAGAATTCCCTAGAACTTCCTGTGTCAACAAACAGTCTCCTGCATTTCGTTGTCGTTAACGACCGCGTAGGATTTGCTGAGTTGTAATCGTACCATTATTGTCATCATCTGTCTGATAATACTTTTCACAGGTGAGTCAATTTGTACTAGATGTATACCCTACAACTTTCCCACCGAGTTGCCTTTTCTTCGCCTTTATTCAGCTGCATAATAAGTCTGTTTCTAACTAAAGAGCGATAAAACAGATGGAAAATGCTAGCGAGGACATAAGCAAAAAATATCTGATCTTGTTTCTTTTCAATTTGGGTAACGATTTGCCAATTTTGGGGTTTTGTATATTCCTTATCGTTAGAGAGAAGAGTATTGATATTTATTTATTAATAATACCGCAATTTGATTTCTAATAATGATGGTTATAGTATTATTTACTTGGAGTTTGTGTGCGCGAAGCTTATTAAAGC
This sequence comes from Urechis unicinctus, assembly GCA_034190875.2. Taxonomy (NCBI): domain Eukaryota; kingdom Metazoa; phylum Annelida; class Polychaeta; order Xenopneusta; family Urechidae; genus Urechis; species Urechis unicinctus. Next base: position 75,282,375 of record CM067354.1, on the reverse strand, counting down.
CGGACGGCAGACTCACGAAAAAATTCCTGCCGTTGCAAAGGTGAAGGAGGCAACGGATCTGCTCTTCACGGAAGCTGTGTGTCAGCGAAAGGTCCTCCCGTACACTCTGTAACACAACGCCGAATTCCATGGCGAAAAGTTGAGTCAGCTAAGTGGAGTAGCTAAAGAAGATTCGCTCGCTAATGTCTTGAATGGTCGGATCGACGTATGAAGGTGATATTTGCACATATTCAGGGCTACTTATATGGTGCTAATCTGTGCGTTTAATTAGGTCTGTCATGCGTGTCACTAATGGAAGGAGAACAAGTTTCTTAAAAAGTGATGCGAGACCCAACGTTTAGGGGGGTTGGTTCACCGAGTTTTTGAAACTAATTGATTGAATTTTATTTCTATTTTGCAGGTGCAGACACTTATAGTTTATTGCATTTCCTGTTTCATTGGTTGATTGACATGTGGAAAGACTCGTGTTCTTCCTTTTTTCAGCTGGGAATTTATAAGATTCGTGGTTGGGTTTTGGAACGTTAAATAGGGTTCACGTGGTGCGAAATTGCGGTCGGTCTTGCCTATGTTCTAACCAGCTTATGTTTACGCAATCGCGCCGCTATATTGGAATTTAGTCGGAAAAGTGAATCGCCTCGCACATTTTAGGCAATTATTCATATTAACAAGTTTCTGCGATTCATGAGACTTCAATGCAATACATAATACTGATTGCTTATTAAATTGGACTCGTCAAATATAGTTGACTTCGTGAAGGTAAGTTCTTATCATCGCATTTTCAGCGTAGGAAATGCCCTCTTCAAGAACCAAGAGGGAGCGCAAGCTCCACTTGGTTCATAAGAGCGACTGATAATTAATTGTTATTGTTTTTAGATTACTATGTATCCCCACAGATACAATCAGTTGAAAGACACCCACCCATGTAATCATGACACACAATGCCTTAAACGAACGCCTGAAGGTCCTGGTTATCACCGACCTTATAGAAATATATTGTGAACTATACATTGTACTTCTTGGGGTGATTTGGTCCATATAGCATACACATTGATGCACACGAGCGGACCTAATCTGCAGAGGGTCAACAGTAAATATAGCTTCTATTATATCCGATATTGCATTTGTGACTTTGATGTAAAATCTTCTATGAGTCCTGATGTAGCTATTTTACATCCTCAGGCAGATAGATCGTCATTTTGTCACTGGCAAATATTTGGGATAACATGGTTGATTATTTCCACTGTCTATTTCCAAAATGTGGGTTTGTGAATTGATTTTGGTTTTGAAGCCTCATTTTATATTTACCACAACAATAAAGCATCTGATGTTGTTTGGTTAAATGCGCCCAAGGAATAGAATTGAGAAATCACATTGCGTCATTAATCATTTTGTCGCTGTTGATGTATTATCCGTCCATCAGTAGTTTTTGCATGGCCTTTATTGTTGCACTGCTTTGCTGACAAGCCGTCTTGAGCATGTAGTAGCCGAAATATGGGGTAGCTTACTTCTCTGGAAACCAAAAAATATTAGGAGGGTTGAATGACTATTTGAGCTTGGAATCGTGTGCCGGTACTCCGAATTGCATGTTCTTATTAAGAATGCTTCGCTTTATATTGTACAGCAGACATTTAAACCCAACTTTACGTGCCTTACATCTTAGTAATTGTGAGGTATGAGGAATAGTTTTACGGCCATCAGCTATTAGGAAACAAAACAAGAATACGAAATTAAACAGTTTCCACCAGCATTCCATGATCGCTAATTAATACAACTGCAACTTCATTATTAAGGCAGGATTTGCGTATGATCTTTCTCAGATTGGGTATAAAGGTTTAGAGTCGATGGTCAATTGCATCTGCTAAACATTGCATTCGCTATATCTATGTTGCGCGCTGCGTTGTTTGATGAAGTCGTCGTATGTTAAGTGATAATATTTATGACTTATAAAGGAGGCAGGAGTTATCCATGACTTAGTAGAGGTGCCCCTCGATTGCGACGCTGCTACAGCATATTGAATATGAAGGGACGATATAGTCGTCATCGTGATTATTAGTCCATGCCGTCACGTAGTGTAGCTGTAGTAACAGCTCGAAACAAAGTATAACTTTCTCTTAGACCGTTAATACTACTACGCTACATTACCAAACCCGTCTATAAGATGCCAAAACTGAATAAAGTTTTCACGGAGCTTTCAAGTTTAAGTATGCCATGTGAATCTGATTGATTGATCACTTAAGGTGGCAATTGGTCAAAGGCATTGGATCATGCAAAATTGAACAACATCTCTTGTATTCAATTGCTGTTTTATGATGACTAATAAATCAGGGAGCTACTGGGCATTTCGACATGATAACCCGGAAAAAAATAAGCTGATTCACCTTTCAGAGATAACCTGATGAGCGATCCGCAATACAAATGCATACCACTATCAACGTATCTCTTACGTGACTGCAAACGTATCCAATAATTCATTAACTGTTCATAATATACGTATCTTTGCAATAACAATCGCAATGCAACCATATCAGGTTCTGCACGGTAGCTGCTTTCGCTAGCATTGATCAAATGCGTTCCAGACGCGAATGCAGGGTTGATATTGTGATTTTGGCTCTCGTATAAACTTGTGTTAAATGCATGTAGTTACAGTACAGTAAATGCACCATTCTTGAGGCAAGTGTCGTTGATGGAGAGGGCATGTACGGTGTTGAATGTAGACAATGCTTTACCCATTATAGCCAATTCAAGACACACATAAAAGCTATACAGACGATTAAAAATGAATTAAGTTTAAGGTTCAATGGTATTGAATGTTGACAATTCATCCTATTTGCAAAGTGTTCGGTGCAAATGCTGCTGGGAAGGTCGGTACAAAACCGCCCGAGTCAGTAGGTAGTTATTTCAGAACGACGCCATTCTATTTAATAATTAATAATTCTTCCAAATTTTGCCGGGAGCAATCAAACCTTGTTGTTTACGCCATATTGTGGTTCGGGGCACCAATCGACAGTTCACCCCGCCATTCCAACTGATGGGATATACTTCAGTTATACAAGCTCCACCTTCTTGTTGTTGTACTCTTCTTTATGAATTGCGATAAATCACTGCTAAGGAGATACAGCATAAACAGAAACATACGGAAGCCTCACCTTTGTCATGATGGCCTTTAGTAGACGTTGATGTCATTTTTAGTATTAAAGAATGGCAAAGGGCTCAATTCAGAAGCAATAACTACTGATTTCTTGATACGAACAAATATAAATTCTAATATTTAGACATCAGTCGGTTGAGAGTTACATGGACTGGCATGTTGTAGGTATATGCTCAATATATTTTGAAGTACAGGTCTCTGCATGTTTCTGGTTAAGATGGACGTCTCGTGTAGAAAATCGGTTGGCGCTATGACTGCTCCGGTTCGTACCAGATATGATCGATCGTGACAGACAAATCATCAGGAACATAATAAATTGGTTGATAACTGTGACGTCATCCGTCATTTTATGATTTGTAGCTTCAGGTTATGCCTAGCGGTTACGCTGCAATACAACCCATTAAAGGACACTGCCGTGCCAGCACAATGTTTGTAGTTAAACAATTGAAGCTTCATCACTGGTTACAACTTCAATGATCGCGATTGCATCCCAGTGTTTGAAGAGACGTTTTTCAGGTGGTTTTCATTTAAGGGACAGTATATAATTCGCAATACACTTGCTGATCTAACAAACACGTATCTGCTAGCTGATCGTCATTCAGAGTCTATAAAGTCTTACCGCCATGGTGGTAATACCACTGATGGTATTCCCTTCATCATTACCGGAAGCTCGTGCACACGCACTAAAGGCAAACTATATTTATATTGTCTCGCGTGTGTTTTACAACGTTCTTTATCCGCATGACATCACCATTTAGTTAATAGCGAACCATGACAATTATCCATTTTAGAGAACTATGTCACCAAAATATAAGCATAGCGCTGCATGAGTTGCCTGAACAATATTTTTGGAACAGGGGCGATCCAAATGAGGCATGATTGATGATACTATAGAAGACATCATATTGGTCCTCAACCTAAACTCTGAATATACACGCATTAAAGGTGTAGGCGTGTCGGATGTTTGCAAGGATCCAAGTGCAAATGCAAGCCATACATCATAAGGCTGTGAATTTTGTGGTGGCCTATGATAACAACGATTTCATAGTTAACATGACGTGGGGTTAAATGGCGAATAACGTGCATAACGGCGAAATCAATGAAGGATTTACCAGCCTCATATGTAGCGCAGCCCACGCTAGTCCTGTAAGATTCACTTCCATTGACAACAGGCCGAGGCTCCAAGAGATGTGGAATTTGCGATGTCAGCAAAATATAACGGCTAACTCCTAACGGGTCGAACCCAATGCATTACACAATCATTGCAGCCAATACATTATCTACACAGGGTGATGCATAACAAAAATGTATGTTAGGTATTAATCCCATTGATTGATCATTTAGAGGCTCCACTCAGGCGACAACTAGTGGAATTATGCAATGATTCCCTGATTGATTAAGCGCGTTTCAACGACACGAGTTAATAACGCGGCAATAGTCGATGAATTCCATTTCATGTCAGTTTAGATAAACAGACTTTACTTAATGTGCGTCTTCATCAAAACTTCCCGTTGGCAATTCCTGCGACATTGTTGCTGGAAATCAAATGTGAATCTAGTATTGTTTGCTGTAATAACTGAAGGGCGGTTTGCATCGGCGGCTCATGGAAATCGTAAAACCTAATCGCAATATTTTACATACTTGAGTTAAAAAAACATTTTCCAATAAATTCCAATTACAACGCGCCATATAAGCTTTGTAGTAAATTGGGATCCTGAATGTTGGCTATTTATGATCTTAAGTTTGGTGGCAATATTTGTGAACATGCTGTCAACAGAATTGTCGCTGTTATTGACGTACATTTAGAAAGAAACGTTTCCCATGACCGACCAATGAGTGACTACACTGATAACCCGTGTCCCGTTTTCTATTGCTGAGTCATCTATTTATCCATGCTAGTACATTATCACCGATGCCCAGGACATTCCGTTTATTACGTAAGCGTTGGTAAGGAACTTTATCAAACTTTGTCGACAGTCCTAATCAATAGCATTTAAAGTCTAACATTTTAGGAGCATCCTACAGCAATTCAATCGTTTTGTGCAACAAGATAGCTGCACAAAAAAAGACGATTTTATATTTAAATTATGGTAAAGTAAATGCCGTATGACATACAGAGTAATAAAAATAGTCCTTGGCCTAGTATGAAGCTTCAGCAAGAGTGAGAGAGATGAGGGAAAATATATGGGTCCAGTGCATACTGTAACTACACATCAAATGCTGTTGGGGTACAGTCATCACATTAGTAAGGACACAATTAAATATTATTCATTGGTATATGACCCAGCGCAATCGATAATCTAACAAATCTTAGCCTGTAGCGATAAATTCGATTAGGGCTCTTTAACAGTCAGGCAATGAATTCCTAATGCAAAATCTACTGTCAAAATAAATCATATCACATTGTTAGTCCCTGGCGATTGTTCCTCTGTCCCTTTTTGGCCTTAGTTTTGCAGTTGCTAAAGTACCATATACCGTAGTTTGCCATTATCATTGATTAAAATGTTCATTGTGGCAGCAAAAGGGCTTCTTTACAATAAACACCCTTAGTAAAATATGTCTCCAACAGTCTCTTCAATAAGTATGTGTACTTCACGCGCTGCATTTATATATATATATATATATATATATATATATATATATATATATATATATATATATATATATATATATATATATATATATATATATATATATATATATATATATATATATATATATATATATATATATATATATATAGGTCCAAAAATGCTCAACACAGTAGCAGCAGTATGTCTAAGTGTTTTCGTACATGCCGAGGCCAATAGTATAAAAATTGCAAGTGTATCATCATCAAGCCATTCTACCAATGAACATGCAGATTACAAAGGAGATAATTCGGCAAAATGCGCAAACATTAATGGATGTTAAATCTAGCGCGAAAATGAAACACAAGTAGGGTAAGTGAGTATCGTTGCAGGCATTTGCGGGATATAATTGCTCAATGGTTATCAATGGCGGTGAGTAGTATTATCGGTTGCCTCAGGGTAATTGGACAGCTACGAATACTTACCACGCATTAGCCATTTAAACTTCAACATACTGTCGATTTATTCCCGTCATTATTTGCGCAGCAGAGAAGCCAATTAAAAGCCTGATACCTTTACAACCAAGCCGTGGCATGCATTACGTAATTCATGTATCTTCATTCTAGCCTCCTGCAATATAATTACCTGCATAAAGTCGATGCTCATTTAATAGCGCCTGATTTCGCGTTATCAAAACCAAAGCTATGCGTTGAGTGACAATTACCGCATGTACGTGCATCCTGCTGGAGCTAACACATATTATGCTATTTATGTATTCATTGCACGCACACGTTCACGATAAAGGTATGCATTCTATCATATCTATCTTTCAATTAATTGTTGTACCTGGGGAATTGCAGTATCAATAATCGAGTTGCTATTGGTTAGGTCACTGTGAGTGACCACACGCCACATTACCTATGGTCTGACTGTTATACCATACCTCGAGACAAACAAGTCCCGGTGTATAACAGAGCTTGATTTATGGTCCACAGCAGCCCGTCAATTAACACATGGCGCTACGTCCGATGACAGATCCTCCTCATGTGGTTTGTGGTCGTCTCTAATGAACAATAAGTCGCAGATACGGTCGAGTCCTTTCCAACAGATAATATGGCAATCCATTGCCAAACTTGGAATCAGACTTATATTGTTGTCTACTGTTAATGCCAGCAATATTATTTCAGCGGTGTTTGATACAAATATTGCGTCATGTAACTTGATTAAATGTACCGGTTAACTAAAAGGCATATCCTCACTATAAACCGAGCACCAATACATGTTGCAGACTTCGACTATTCTAGCAATACATCATAGTTAAATGGAAATGCATATGCGACACAGTCATATTCTATAATGAAACATTTGCATCCACTCGATACATCGATACTAACAAATCATGCATGCGGATTTTGGCGAAGGTTTTCGAGCCTATGCGGTAGGTCCTTCAGGCTTCTCTTTCTCCTATTTCGACGGCTTGGATGCCTTCCACTAGGCTGTCGGGGAGCTCCCGGTTGTTTGCGAAGTACTCCTTGGTTTGTTGGGGGGTGTACGTCTCTTCTCCATTTCGGATGCGGGTGTATCTGCGGGCCCCTAGCTGGTATTGCCTCTTGGCCTCTCGTTGGCCTATTGTCCCAGAAACGATGTCTTGGTATGCTTTCTTCGATAGTGCGTTCTTTGCAGGCATTGTATTCCATGGAAATCCCACTTGTTCAAAAGAGCGGTCCCACGACGTAAGTTGGGATCGAAGGGTGTGTGAAGAAATGGGCGCGCTCGCAAACGATGGATATGGGGTCTAGAGTGGCCTGGAGGGCGGCCTAGGGGGACCGACGTTCGCTGCCTGTGACCGGGGGTGTTCGCTACCTGCTACTGGGGCTGGCTGGCCGAAACTCAGTCTGTTGGAAATATGGTTGCTGGCTGGTTGGATATATGGGGTGTGGGCGATTTGCTTTGGTTGGTGGAGGTGATCCCAAGAACGTCCCCCACAGCGCCAGAACCACCATTACCTATACTACTCAAGCACCTTTAACTTTGACAAGTGTACATCTGTTGCAATGAGAGGTTATTGTTTCAGTGAGTAGCAAACAATTCCTTTGTTTGCTTTGGTTATGGATGTAATCATACACATTTTTAAAAATAGCGTAGGGCTTACGAAAGAAACTTTATTGCATACGCTAGTTAATCTTCAAATGTTCACTTGAACTTACAGCAGCGGTAATTGTTTTGTTTCGCTGAAAAAGCTACCTTATAGAATTACCCATGGTTTTATAGTTAATGGCTCAGTCACCTCTGTAATTTATTTTGCGGTTCCGCAACTAAACCTTGGAATAGTCTTTATGGTTATTGATGAGAGCGTATTTTGAAAATCGTGTTACCGACAGACCGCAATCACTATCAGGCAGGTAAGGACTATCTGCAATCTGAGATAATAAATCCAAGGTCAGATTTTTATGAGTGAGCCGAGCAACCCTACCGATGTATGGCTACCATGCGACACATAAATTATTGACTATACCATGCAGCAGGTAATGTATGTACGATATAACAATGAAGAGCTCTTCGAAATAATCTGTAAGTCTGGTGTTTAATCTACTATGTTTGAAAGGGCTTTAATACGGAATGTTTGCAATAAAGTCGGTCATAAACTCTGCTGGTCTCATGATCAGAGCATCTCAACTATATCAGTCCGGCCAACCGTTAACAATCTTGTAGTTTCATTCTTTTTTCATATCATATAGGCATATCTGATTGGCCAAAACTCCGCTAGGTAATGCGTCCATAAAGACAAATACAAACACACGTTGGCATTTTAACATGACATAAATGCTGCTACTAAGTGTTGGACTATATGTATTGTTCTATGCCTTCCTTCCTCGAGTTACAACAGGGTATAACAACACTCCGCTAGTCTAATTTGGATTAGAGAGTAGTAAATGATCCATAACCTTCCCAGTTTGCAATTAGCAATCGTCTGGTCACAGACAGATTCTCCGTCTCACTTAGGGTGCGTTCATTATGATGAGTGGTGAACATTTGTCGACAACAGACATCATTTTCGCTGTTCTGTTTGTCAATTCATTAACGCTGGTTCAATGCATTTACACGTAGGACACTCTAGTACGTACCACAAATGTATAAAGTAAGTGTTCACCTTGTTGAGATAGGTTGGACTAAACGTCATCCTTTAGCTGCGACATAACAACGTTCTCTGTTGGCCCGCAAATAAAGAAACTCATCCATCGTATGCCATTACCAGTCGTGTCATATCATATTGTGTTTTCAAATTAGGTTACAGGTTACACAATTGGAGGATGATATGTTATAAGTAGCCCTGTTCAGAAGCTTAGTTATTCCATATTTCCGTATTTTAGTACATATCAGTACTACAATGGCTTTCGCTATTCAATCACATAAACAGAATTGAAAGAGCGGATCATATAAATGATCTGGCTGAGCATAAACAAGCAGCAATTGCATATGCAAGTAATATAAAGATTAAAGGGATAACGGTTCTGTTCAGTGTAATGTATGGTCCAAGGGGAATGACTTAACAAATGGTTGCTTTACAACTGACACATACGCATTAACTCATACCTCTGTTGGAACATAGACTAGCACAATCTTTGTGCCAACCGTATTGGTTTATTTAGATTTTATTATTGTGCAAACTTACGTAATAATAGTACCACATTGCACTGGCGCTTGTGGCTGATACCAATTTAGTGAATCAAAACTGTATTATAGTTGTAAGCGTCTGCTTCATTCTTCAGTAAACATTAAAAAGTACTTTAAGCAGTAATAAAAAAGCCGTCAGAAAGGAACGCGGGGACAAAATTCAAATAATTCAATCGTGCGCAGACATGACATGTTATGTGCAACCATGTAACTGAAATAGAGCATGACAAAAATGCCTTGTCATCTAGCATGGGGCCTGCATATCAACGGAGTTACGCTCAATGCATTGCTGCTCTTATTTGCGTTATTATTTGCACACAGGTTCTAGGTAGTGTATGTAATGTTATTATGCCACGTGAATATTGCATTATAATATTGTAAACCTTTGTAGGGTTGCCATGGACTATGTGATCGCTTTCTGTTGACCTTCCATCGCCCAAGGACCGGTAGTGTCTATCATCTTAATTTGAGTTCATCGATCAGGCGTATGTTATTGTAGACACTTGTCGATAATTTGGGTTCGTAATAGACGATGTGATAGCGTTATGCTGCCTTAAAAAGAATATAATCAGTCTAGAAATATCAATTCCACCTAATATAATAACTAATGCAGATATAGACATTATCGACGTACCTGGGACGAATTGTACGACATCATACTTGGTAAAACATGAGAACTGCATCTTTATTTGATGGCTGATAAATTAACGGCTTGGTTTCTTAATAGGGTATGATATTCCAATTGTGTCTGATTACAATTTATTCATAGCTACATGCATAATTTTATCGACATGTATCAATCATTTTTCAAAGCCAAATGCCAATGAGATGATCCGATCGCTATTAATGCTGTAAATGATAGAATAAGATTGATTTCCAAATTTCAAATGGCTCAATCGATCCACGTAATATTCATCTAACATGCTTATTGATATATTGATTTAGATTATATGTAACTGCAGCCAACAGTTTATTTGATGGTAATGCTGACTAGGACTGATATACAATTGAATGAACAATGTGCAGAAGTACCCAGCCCATGCAAAATGTTAGGAACATGTCTAGTATTGAATCAGAGCAATTTGTTGTCGTATGTTGTTATCATTTTGGCACATAATCGTAAAAGTTTTTTTTAGCGCATAACTTTATAATGAATGAAAGCAGCCTCTGCGTTTCTATGGCAGACATGCGCGAAAGAGTTTATGAGATCGCTCAGTAATAGAAAAAACACAATCATCACATTAGACCAAGATGCTTATAGATGCCTTTATCAATAACCGTAGAGACCCCGTACAGGACTAAACAAGATGGTTAGCGTTACCTTCTGCTCCATACATTTGAATAAGCAAGTCCCCTTGGCATTTATTGGTTGAATCATTGCAAGTTACTGAGTATCGTTAACATAAGTCACTTGAGATGACTAAAGCGATATTATTCCAGCTCTGAAATGTGATGTCGCATAATTCGCCTTTTAGAGCAGCCATTATCTACCCTACTAAGAAGGTGAAAATCCTTATCTACAGGGTCAGATGTAACATGTCCACAGCTAAAGTAATAATGCGGATGTGTAGGAGGAAAGGTTGGAAACCAACGGCCCTTACTACCACTCAAATATGCGCGCGAACTCAATTAATAGTGATATTTATATGATTGCCTGGAGTAACCGCTTTACCATAATCAATGAGAGGCGCCGCTCATAAATGCGAATAGCGCCTCGGTATAGATCATCCCGGAAAGGCGAAATAATCTGCTTCAATTTTAAGATCATTTGATATAATTGAGTATGTTCATATGTTTGTAAGAAACATATCCATTAGGTAACTTACTTTGAGAGAAGCCAGATCACAATTCAAAGAAATGTGCAGAAGTCGACCAAATGGGAACCGCGAGAACAATTGCAGTCACTCCTCAGTTACTGTTGTGAAATGAAGCAGGTGATGACCTCTAGTTATATGATGAGCGCTCGAGGTAAATTGCATTATCAACCGAGTCGGCCCCCCCTTTGGTCAGAACCGGTTTTGTGGCACATGTGTCTTTTCCGCCAGGCTCGATTTTAAAAGTTGTTACTTTTTCCCAGAAACAAACCACATACTGTTTTTTTATACTTGTTTTCATAGAGCTGTCAGGAGCAGTTGACTTTGATCAATAATGTAAGCGCATATTCACAACGTTTGCTAAAGACATTTTTATCGCATCAGAGCACACTCATTCGCAATATAGGTTGTTAAGCAGTTAAGTTAATATATATGGGCCAAAGCGGCTAATGTAAAAAGCATACTGATATCTCAGGGGGCACATAGCTATGATAGGCAATTTACAATTGCACTATAAAATATATGCGCACATAAACCGAAGGTTCGGCAATTTGAGAACTGCTCAATGTGCATCATTATGTGAAATAAACTACGATTTAAAGATTAAACATTCGCTGTAGCAATGTGTGATGTAAAGCTTGTTAGTTGATTGAGTGCAATACCATGCCCGCAGTTATATCTAAATCCTGTAGCGAATGCTTTCCTTGAACATTTGACGATTGCAAAAGGGCTAAGCTGTGACACTGTGGCTTTGTTGCAAATGGTTCAAGCATTCAGATGATGAATATACTAACTCATTTGACGCATTAAAGCATAAATACCTATATGCGCAGCAAATATAGTATATGATAGCTTACCTATTTGCTGTGTTTGATAAAACATGATATATGACAAATACCCAGTGATAATTACGGCCAAGGGACCCTTATGAATTATTTAAGAAACCATGGTTTTCCTTTCTGCTTCTTCGAAATTGATCGATGTAAGGTATCGACTATATCAATATTGAGATTTTTTGCTTGATCTTTGAATCACATTTATAACGGATTCATGCCTAATTGCTAAACATTTCTGTCATTAATTGAATGTTGAGGAGACCCCGTGTTGAGCACCACAAATGGCAAATGAAATATAATTAACGTTTCTCTTTATCACGTTTGTATTAATTATGAATTCTACCATGAAAAATACTGGATGAAGTACAGTACAAAAATCTCCTTCAGCGACATCGGAGAATTCCTCAAACGTTCTGACGAGAACATCGCCGATCGATGTTTGAACTGATCCGCGGCACAATTAACTACTCATGAGATAGTATGTTAGCGGTGTTTTCATTTACAATGTGCCTAAAACAAAGATGAACAAAGAAGTCACTTTAGTGTGTCATATTACTGTGTGAGAATATTGCCAGCCTGCATAAATATATATATATATATATATATATATATATATATATATATATATATATATATATATATATATATATATATATATATATATATATATATATCCATATCTATATAATTATATATATATCTAGATATATATTTATATATATACAGAGAGATATCTATAGATATATATATACTCTATAGATAGAGAGAAGAGATAGAGAGAGAGAGAGATATATATATCTATACATAGAGAGAGAGAGGAGATCTCTCTATCTCTCTCTCTCTCTATCTATCCCTCTCTCTATATATATATATATCTATCTCTCTATATCTCTCTAGGAGATCTCTCTCTCTCTATCTATCTCTCTCTCTATCTCATCTCTATCTCTCTCTCTCTCCTGTCTCCTCTCTCTCTCTCTCTCTCTCTCTATCTCTCTCTCTCTCTCTCTCTCTCTATCTAGAGAGAGAGAGAGATCTCTCTCTCTCTCTATATCTATCTCTCTCTCTCTCTCTCTCTCTCTATCTCTCTCTATCTCTATCTATATATCTCTATCTATATATATATGGTCTTTCGTTGGCTTTTTTTTCCATATCCAATTACTTGCGAGAGCCAAAACGAATTGGGCAAGATTTAATGCAACTGTCCCTGTGATAATATAACATTCAGCCAACTCCAAATGTTGCTTGTAGGATCATTCTAGGTAAGAGTTTCCTTCATATCTTGCAAATATTTTAGTGTTCCTTCACTAAATGCATCAATTTAAGAGAGGTAATCAATTAATGCGGCTTGTTGATTACTTTGGCACAGTAATAATTGCTTAACCCAGCAATGAAGGACGTGAAATATTGTAGATATGTATAGCATTGATGAAATAACTAATACAATAGTTATTGTAATAGCATCGATGAATTATCAATTAAAGTTGCTAAACTGAAAATCATGTGATCCGTACGTGATGGGACGGAATAGAAATGGTGACTGTAACTACAAAAATTATTCAGATTGCAGGTGAACATTCAACAAAGCCCTGTTTTGTGATGACATTAGTAGCATCAGTGTGTGGACATTCATTGTGACCTTACATAGGTTAAGCAGTAGGGCTCTATGTGCGAGCACCCCATTCGAATAAATATATTTACATGCGGTTGGTACAAAACATGACCTCGATACGCATTCTAAAAGTCCGGTCTCGGTGAACTTGACGTCCATCCGTAAACTTAGTATTTGAACATAAATGCGAACATTTAGAGCTAAGGTGCTTACATAGGGCCTCTTCGTAAATATATAACTTCGCGAATCCTATGTTGAGATATACAAAGATTAGCCAATGTCAACCTGCAGCATCATATGTCAACACGTAAGATAGCGGGTTCTTTATTTGAATTGCTGATAAAAGGCAGCATATATATACATTATAATTTACTCCACGGTATCGTGAAAATGTGCTTCGATAGCCTTCAATACTCGTGGCTTCATCTTGGATGTAGAATATGTTTAATCTATTTAAAAAGTGAACGTGATCTAATCGAGCATTTTAGAAACGTTAAGAATTGCAGCCTGTTCAATCGAGGATTTTTAACCACCATAAATGTACACAGAACTTGTAACTTTGCATTCATATTGCAAACTCTGTGTTTATATTGAAAACAGTATGACATCATCTTGCTGATTAATCACCTTTACCAAGAGTTAGGCTGTACTCTTTCTATCAGTTTGAACGCAATAGATGCGGCATTAATGAATCAGTCATTTCCTATCTAATCTAACAAGACAGTTAGGTGCCTGGTCACCATCGGTTATGCAGCTTGATCCCGCGAAGAAACATACCATATCATTTAGGTGGCTCTCTATATTTTTACCAAATATATAAAGAGCTTCTTTAATGAACTGCGCAATTCTTCACAATATGCAATAGATCGGTCGGCTACCCATAGTAGATCATCCTACAAGCAATTCTTTCGCAGTAACACAACGTACAGGCTGTCGTGAACAAATGCAGGTGCGTTAAGCATCAAAAGAAGTGGTCCAGTCAAGACGAAGGTAACCTAACAAGGATCGACCATGTATCATTATTGCCTCTGATTTTTTTTTTTAGCATCTGGAATTGACGATTGATATACTTAATTTGCTTTGCACAAAAATGCCAGACCATCACACAGCATATACGATCATAGCCGTAGAGGTCCTGTCCTTCATCGCCACTTCTGCAAAACCTTTTTAAAACGTCTTTTGTCAAATAATACATTGAATGTATGTTAAATCTCATACTTGTTTGCGTGTCATGTCAACCAACTAAAAGCCCAATTCTTTCACCACCAAATAATTGATTTACTGGTCTCTTGCAATAATACTCCACGCACAATGCATTTTACAAGCCATTGTGCTCCTGACTGGTGCCTGATTATATGTCAAAGAGATGATAATTTGAATGGCCATTATAGCATGTACTGAATTTATTATACTTATTCAGTGCGCCCAATTGTTTAATCAGATGGAGTTTTGAACTCCTCTAAACGTAACTTTCGCCAGGTGGTAGTTTAACTGGAATTATCATCACCGACTCAGTCCGTATCCGTTACTTCGCTGTTGTTGAAGCTGTCGGACATAGTTAAATGCCAAGAGCAATAATACCAATATCCTGCCACTATTACCATTCCTGCAAACTAATAGACGCAAGGTTTGTTTAAGGTCAACAACGACCTCACAATTTACACATCGCGCTCAACAGGGAAGTTCGAGGACAGCCCGCCACAAGTGTGTAAGCCTCTGGGTACAACACGTCTTATGAATCCTTTCAATTACGTAGTATGGGGATAGAGCCTATCAACCGGGCGTCACATAATAATTTTTTTTCTGGTGAATTACAAATATGATCACCACATTACATAGTGTTTAATAAATTAAAAATTTTATAGGCGATTTAATGCACCGGAAGGTATATGTACGCTATTGAGATTGCATGATCCATTCATACAGTCTCTGAGTTTTTCATCACAGCGTGTGGGATAATAATCGCATCGTGCGAAGATTATATCACAATTAGGACATTGCTTTTATATTTTTAAAACCTACAACTATTTAAACGACGGCAAATATCGCATGGAATCAATGACACGTGCATCAATATGTGGTACCAACAGAAGGTTTTCCTGCCTGATCGTTTCGGAATATGCAATATTATGAACATCATGTGCAATGAAGGAACATTGCATTGTGTTGAATTTCATTGCCACTGTGTTGTCATGGTAGCATGCGCAACCAAGAAGTATTCTCGTGTAGCCCACTGCAATACCAGGTAAAATACTACGTTTGATACCCGGTTTTACTTTAATAATTTAACAAACATTTCAATGATTAGAACCACCTGCTCTGTAGCAGTGTAAGGACATGTATGACAATTCTATATAGCTTTACCCTATGCAACGAGGTTAATACATAGCAGTTCAACATGATTCCTCTGTAATCGAAGATATGCCTCTGAATACAATGTCACGTAGTTGACGTATATTTAAAAACCGAGATTGCATTATGTTGGATGCTGTTTAAACCTCTGGGGATGTTCTGATGGGATAATAACACGCCAGTTTAAATAATGATATGACGACTAGACCCCAGAGTTAGGTACCTCAGGATTTATCGAAGCCGTGGGCGATTGCATCCCTGTCTTAGAAGCTGGTTATAGTTGGTGTTGGCGTTAAATACGCACTTACTAATTAGCACAACTGCAAGCACTTGTTACCGTAGCTACCGCATGACTTACGGAGATGTTGCCGAGGATAGAAAAACCTAGTTTTCGTTCTTAACTTCATTTCTTATTCTCTTTTAAGTCTACCGAACATGGCAGATTACTCAGATGCGTTGCCACATTAAGTGTCGGATGATGTTTAATATCATCACCACCGTGTCAGCTCCCCTTGTATATACCCCTATAATCCCCATCTAACGCTTATGATGATTCTTAGTTATCAACGCAGCTTACAGTGTGTTAGTTATATGCATTATCGTCGGTCTGTATGAGCTACAACCCGTCGCTGTATCAGATCATTGCACACAAGGGGACCTTTTTCAAGCATCAAGACAAACTGTGACTTTTCCAATATATTGTATTTGGTATATATTCAACCCAGGCAATCATGAGCAATTCATTGAAATATTTTACCTCTGGATAGGTCACTTGCAAATAACTTTGCTGCCATCAGAAGTCGTTTTTATCAAATAACTATTCTATGGCAAGCGTGCACTAGTCATCGCCATCATGTGGAGAATGTGGAGGCATTTTAAAATAGCAACGTGCATTTAATTACAGCTACACAACTAACAGGTGCATGTCATGCTCGCAGATATAAAATGCAATCATAATTCACAATCAAGTGGAATAATAAATGCGCAATAAAACGGCCAGTGCTAGTATATCTTCTTCAAGACGGGCTTGCTGTCCGTATTTAGCGTGGGGAATGCATTGACCTTTATGCACAATACCATATATATAATAAACGCCCTCTTTCGAAACGTTTGGCAGTAACACAAAAGAACTGCTAATATAAACAAATGTCCTACAAATATTGCAAGGCTATACTTCTCTAAAGATCTAAGCAACGCGTGTTAGGTCTATAGGCCAAATGGACAGGTGATAGGTCTAATTCATACATTTACGTTTGTCGACTGCTGTATTGCTAACTGTCCATGAATGATACTGCGATGGGCCAACCAGGACCCTCTCTGCTCTTTGTACCTATGCCGTCTAGTATCGTCCCCACCCCCCAGTTGTACCAAGCGAGAAAATAGACAGGAGTAACTTTCTACAATTCAACCAAATTAATGAAAATTGAAACGAGAACCGACGTGTCTTTTCTTTTTTTTACTTGTATTAATGCGATGTATTATCTTCAATCACTAAGATCTGAAATGCTTTTATCGAGTCTGTGATACAAACACAACCGTATTAATGGGTCACTTTGTGTCTCTGATTTGAGCGTAAATGGGAATTATTTATGCAGCCATCAAGTGACATATCTGATGTATGCCAGACACTTGCACTTAATGTGAGGCGCCAGGTCGGAGCCTGACATACTCGTTAGGCTGTCTCTATAGCTGGCCGGTTATGTACATTGGTCAACCATTCAGATAAGTAACTTGACCGTGGTTGAATCTGTACGATATTAAAACATTTACGTTGCAGCACTGTCATGTCCACGTTGTAATTGCATTTGCAAACATATGCATCTAGCACCTGAATATGGGGTTGGCATTGCGATAATAATTTAAGCAAGAACTGGCGTTCATTGCAAACTCACTTGGATGTGAACTTGTACTGATTTTAACGCAAGTATCCACGAATAACGTCGGACGTTGCTCAGGTCGGCCTCATTCATTTTGATACGTCTAGTAATTGTTCCTTGCCTTTGCATTTTAATACTTTCAGTGCCAGCCAAATTCACTCAAGAGTGTTGAAACGCAATTATCTATGAATCCGGTGGTAGATGCATACATTATTTGTATACACTGTTTTTGTTTCAAAACAATATATATGTAAGTAGCACATAAACAAATGTCGGTAGGTATATGATAGCCATATATATACCCATGACCATTCATCCTGTAACAACACCGTGTGATAACCAATCACAGTCTTTACAATGGTTACATTGCTGAAAGGGACCAAAAAAGGCATGAGAAAGATTAAGGGAACAAGGTTCAGCACTATTTCACTGCAAACTTGGTACGAAATATTAATGAAAACAGCAGTTCCTCATCGCTTTTTTAATACAGAGGTCATAAATGCCTCTTCTAGATATATGTGATTTGTGCCCTAAGGTTAGTATTGGCGTTTGCCACAATAAGGATCATTTCAGTTGATTTCATAGCACATGATTATATTCGGCTGAAATATTAGCTTAGCGGTTTCAATGAGGTGTTGCGAGTATAATTTTTTGTACAGCAGGCAAAGGTTATTTATCACATGCTGGTCATGATGTTAAACGAACAAGAACTGCTGGTGAGGGTCTCTCGATCATCGACTGAAAGGCCTTTGTAATATAAGCTTGGTCAATGTGTACAGCGTAAACAGATGGCAGGATCAAGAAGGAGCCTTTTGGATACTGTCATGCTTGTAAGCATATATTCTTATGACCTGGATCATTTCTGTTTCAACGAATGTTTTCAAAGCAGTCGTTTGATTTTGTACTGTGTAGTGCTCACACCGCATGTGTATTTATATATACCATGTCAAGTGCTGATGAATATCTTATATATATTTGCTACCGGATCTTTACCAGTCCTTCGATGAACTCATTGTGATTTGGTTTAGTTTACAAACGCGATGCTGACATTGATGTTGGGCGATGCATGATTTAAATATATATGTAAATGTTGATGTAAATTCCTGCAAATATCAAAATACTCACAACATAGAGCGATCCCTTATTTATCTTTCAGTAAATTATGCCTAAGTGTGCGATAGTTGTATTGAGTGAGCAGCCGCTTCGATTCACTTTATTCAATATTGCATATGCCTAGCCTCTTGAATCATTGTATTGTTTAGCTGTTGAAATAAATTTAAAATTAGCAAAAGGAAACCACCAAATTTCGTTCATCACCTTGAAAAAATCATATTATGTTGATCCGGTTGTGAATTAAAATGATAGCAACCGGGTTCTGCTCCTGAGACACTTTGCTTCAGCACGCGGTGGGTTGAGATAGCACTGAGATGTGAATCAGATTTCAAATAGTGATAGTAGCATTGGAAAGGAATATGTATCATTAGATGTAGCAGAGGATGTAACCATTGATTATTAGTCAGTCTAATATAATGCAATAGGTATGTATCCTTTGTGGTATTGAATTGCGTATTGTTGAAGGACAAAATATCTGTCTACCAACGTTGTAGCGTCATTGGCAGTGCAATAACGTGGCAGGATAAGAAATATTTCGGACCAGAGAGACAATTCAATTTCAAATAGATCTTAAGAATGAATGGGACTCTGGGGTTCATGCTGAAATTTGCTTTCAGTTACGGTTCAGAATATGTTCAAACAATTCATAACCTTTTTCCAAGATATATTATTTAAATAAGCTGTTGACCGGGGCATTTGGCAAACCCAATCAAAGCTTGTCTAAACCATTGATTACAAATCATATTAATTTAGTTGCAAAATCGATGATATTGTGCATTGAGTCGGTAATAAAAAACTTTTATGCTGCGTCCATAAATATTGAATAGGTACAATGCAATGTTTTTAATAAGTCAGCATATTGTGGGCGATAATGTGATTACAAACTGCACATCAAAGTCGAAAAACACGTTAGGAGGTAAACAACTGCAATGGAAAAGTATCGAGAAAAGATGTTTTGCAGATAGGTTTTTACAACCTTGAAACATTTTCCCTTACCTTCATTTCTGGCTATTTACTCATCTTGCACATTAGAAGTTGAACCTTGCTAGTGCTAATCAGCGCTTTGAAAAAAACAGAGGGTTTCCGGCAATAACATCGGCACTTCAAAAATCACGGAGGCGCTTAGACTATTTCATAGAACAAATGAACAGATTTTCTGTAGGGTCAGCCCTGCAGGCGTGGCGACGATTTAATTTGGATAAACTATTCTCTAGTTCAATCAACCGTAAAGTATCAACCGTAAGTTGTATTTTATTAATTTAGCTGAGCACAAATTTAGATATTTGTGTGGTGAAGTGGTAAATACGTATTGATACACTTCTCGTCACTGTAAGAACTGGGTTATTTCTAGCATCATCAGGTTTTGCATCGTGCATTCAATTGTAAATCATCTTAAATAAGAATAAAACCAAAGCAAGCGACAAATACGATACGAGCAAAAAAAATGTATTACCTACGTCAAGACCAAATAATGGCAAGAGTTACCAATGATCATTGCGCATGACTGATATATCAAGCATTGCAATGCACACATTGATGATCTTGAAAAGTATAACAATCTGTAATGTTCACAACAGCTCATTGTTACGTGATCATGTCTGAAGGCTGTGGAGGATATTGAATGTTCACTGTGATTTTATCGATACCATTCTATGCCAGTCTTATGTTTAGAAAAACGATATGTTTACGAACGAACCTGATTAAAAAGCGTATTTAACAGGAGTGTACCCATTCAAAAATAGCTCTTTGATTTTGAAAGCTGTGGGCATGTTGAAATTCTCCTGACAAGACGAACTGGCTTCATAGAGACAGTACCCTTTTAGGTAGTTTTTACCTTGTAAATCACACTTTAGATATGAATTTACAATTATTTACCACCAAGAACACAGGCTTGGTAGCTCAGGTGTGATTTTCATCGAAATAGAGATTGAGTCCCTGCGTTGGAAGCTTGTGAGAGGCGATGATAGCGCTCAATACGCATTTACTGATAAACACAACCATCATCATTCACTATGGAGCTATCACACGAATTAAAGAGATGTTCACAATGCTGCAAAGGCCTAGTTGTCATTATTTACAACCTTATGTTGCCACCTTAACAACTGAGGCATTTAAAGTGCCCACATTGTGTGGACCGTAAATTATGTTTAATATCATCACAAACGTGTCAGCTCCACTTGTATACACCCTTATGATCTCCATTTAACGGTTATGATGATTATCATTCATTAGTTCAGTCTGTGGTGTGTTAGTTGTGTGTAATATGGTTGCTGTATATGATAACAGCACCCAAGAGGGCTTTTATCAAGTATTGAGATAGCAGTGACCTTTAGAACAGGATATATGGGGTTATATTACCATCCCAGACAACCACGCAAAAGTCAACAAGATAATTTTCCGGTAGAAAGGTCACTTGCTGGTTACATTGACGCCACCCAGAAACATTTTCATTCAGTGGGTAGGTGAAATGTATTCTACAAAGTGATTATTGCAGTGACAGAGGGAGTAATGTGGCAATGTCTGTAATCTGCAGCTGCAACAACACGTGCCGCCAAACAGTCTGTCATAGCAATGGCTGCTTGGCTGAAAGAGAATAAATGCATGAGGAAAATTCCAAAACAAGGTTCAGCACTATTTCATCACTACCTCATCAAGCTAATACTACAGAGGTCGATAGTACCCCGTTTATGTGATTAGTGCACTAGTGTTATAATTGGCGTTTACCACAATGCGTGTCATTTGAGATGATTCATCAGTAGGTGGTTACATTCGGCAGACATAATTCAGAATATTAAACTGGTTGATTTGTTGAGGTATATGTTTCATTTTGTACACACAAGGCAGGAATATTTATCACATGTTGGTCATGATTTAAAAACGCATATATTGCTCAAAGTGTTGTACAAACAACAAACACTTTAAACATAGCCTGGCGGCGATGTGCTATTCTGTGTATGCTAGACAGTGCTTGTTGTTGCCGGACGAAATATCCGTCTACCAGAATTTCAGCGCCATCGGCAGTGCAATAAAAATAGTCGAATAAGATACTTAAAGGCCAGAACGTGAATTCAAATTTAAAAACAGCTCTACGTTCATACAGAACGCAGTTTGCAAAAAGCAATAACAGTTTGTAATGGGTTGAAATCAATGCATGGACATTTTGCAAGATATCTAATTTGAAACGTATTCAAACCATTGATTACAAATCAGATTAAAATCGATGATATTGCTCATCCAATCGTTATCGTTAGAGAAAATGCGCCTGGTCTTAATACCAATGTAATGGTGCACCCAAAACATATTGAATAGGTACAATGCCACGTTTTGCACTGGTCCACATGTGTTGCGGGATATTGTGAATGCATAGTGCACATTGCAGTCAGAAAACACTTTAAGAGGTTGACAATTGTAAAGGAAAGATATCGAGAATGTTTTGAATAAAGATTATCATAATCGTGAAATATTTGCCATTTGTATATATCACCTTTATTTATAGCATATAGAAAGCAGCTCAACAAATAAGCATTTATGGTGCATCAGTCAATATTATATCCGTTCACTGGATGAAGTTGAACAAACCTTGTGTTATTCAGCGCTTTGAAAAACTGCAGTTTGTAAGTTTCCTGCAATAACAACAGCACTTCTCGGAGGCACAAAGGCAGTTTTTGTAGGAACTATTATCCATTTGATTGTGATGCAAGCACTGCAGGCATGGTGACGACGACAAACCGTTAAGTATTGTTATGGTAGATACTCATTGATACACTGACAGTATGTTATGGTATAATTTATTTCCGTGTGGTTGTTTTTCATGGTGTTTATCGTGATTTATGACTGATTTGGTTACTTACGTTATGAGTGGGCCTGATTACACAATATGCAATTCCTATGAGCACCATATCAATAGCAATAACATATCGGCGATATTTTATTATGATTGCTTTAAGTAAATCCGAATATTAACCATGCTCACCATGACGTAAACCTTCGATTTATTGCTCTCTAGAGTAAAATAGAGAAGGACATATAACGACCATTTTAGGCGGCCTAATAATTTTATGTGTTTCATAATGCTTAGGAACCAAACTTAGCATAGGATCAAAATGATGATTACACGTGGACCTTAATGTTAACATGGCAATTTGACAACTTTGCTGCCAGAGTATTATGACTCAACAATTGGTTGTGTTGCTATAACCAGCTATGTTATAGATTATGAAAAGTTGTATTCACATTGTATGTAACATAATTTTGAAATCGTTATCATCCATGAATAAATTATGCAGCAAAAGTAACGAGTCAAATCATTGCACAATACAAAATGCTGCAACTTTTGTCAATTTATTTTGAAATCAAGTTTTCTGAAGTTTTGTTAAGGAGTAGATTGCTTATTGTACAAATAGAAAATACCTCTTTGTCTCCCATTCGCTGATAGACTGTGCATCTTATGGAAATATAACAAAAAAAATCGCATCGTTATTAATTGGTGATAGCCACAACCAAAATGTTTTTAATTTTAATGAAGCATGCTGAAAGGTAACTGTTTTAGCTATATATCCGATTCAATGGAAATTATCGTGCTATTGAGTCTTTGATAGCAAGTAATTAGCCCCTTCCTTTCTCGCGTTATCGCCCTCTGGCGCTCTCTCCGTTCGCTCTCCTCGTGTGCCCTTGTCTCAGTCACCTCCCGCAGGTTTTCCGACTTTCATCGTCGTTTATACCCGCACGCGGTCTCTCGTGGTCACTTTCCGCTGAGCCAGGACTCGCTTCACTCGGCTGTCCTTCTTCGTCTCCCCGCGGCGTCGCATTCTCTGGTTTACCTCACTGCATTTCGGTCTCCACACCTTCCGCGATGCCTACTTCGGCCCCATCCGTCAACATAGCTTCACCGACAAGGGCGCCCTTCTCTTTCACTGACCCGCCACAGCAACGGAGCTTAATTGGATACACGCCCCAACCTACATTTCCAGACGTATTCCCACCTTCCCTGCACCCGCTTCTCTCGCTTACACAGAGGCAATCCTTGCTTGTATTGGCGAAATATCTTCTAGTGGCCATCCTAATTACGCA
This sequence comes from Urechis unicinctus, assembly GCA_034190875.2. NCBI lineage: Eukaryota > Metazoa > Annelida > Polychaeta > Xenopneusta > Urechidae > Urechis > Urechis unicinctus. The sequence goes on along the minus strand of CM067354.1, from coordinate 75,258,311 downwards.
CAAGCCAAGATACCGGCGCCTTCTGAACTACACATAGACAATTGGTTCCTCCTGCTACTTCATTACAACTACAGCGACTCGACGATATACGAATTACTCAAATACGACTTTCCCATCAACTACGTTCGTTCACAGCCTCCTGTGTGCCACTCACAAATCATCAATCAGCCCTCGAATTCGCATCTCACATTGACTCCTATATTGCGCCAGAGATCGAAACGGGGGAAATCATCGGTCCTTTTCCCAAGAATCCTTTAGCTTCGCCTCTAACTGTCTCACCTTTAATGTCTGTGGAGAAGAAGGGTTTCACTGCCCGGAGAATAATTCTCGATCTCAACTTCCCACACTCGTGCTCCGTCAATGACGGCATTCCTATTGACAGCTAATTAGGGACTCATTTAGATATTTGCTACCTCTCAGCGGACGATCTCGTTGATCTGGTGTTACAACATGGAGCTGGCACGAGATGGTTTAAGTGTGACCTGTCTAGGGCGTACAAACAGATGTACTTGGATTTAAGGGACATCGCATACACGGCTATGCACTGGCACGGCGAGATATATATAAAGCTAGTGTTTCTTTTTGGCATTCGCTCAGCTACTCTAAACTGTCAACTAATGTCCTCCGCTGCAGTTTTTCTATTCACACAAATGTGCGGGTTTACAGCAATTATCTATTTGGACGACTTCGGCTCATGTCACGGCGCATCAAATGCCTCTTTCGCATACGACAGCCTACTCAGCCTCCTGAGAGACACCCTAGTTCTGCAACTTATTGAAACCAAATGCTCCTCGCCCAGCTCCTGCATGGTCTTTCTCGGATTCGAGATAGACATGATAGCAATGGAGTTAATGATTACTGCGGACAAAAGCTAAACAGGAGTTACTTCCATGGCTGCAATAAAATTTGTTGTTCGCTCCAGTCGCTACAATCTCCTAGGAGTGCTCATGCACCTAGACAAAGTCATCAAGCCAGGGCGCCGCTTCGTCCCTCGCATCATCAACGCCATAAAACAGCGCACCTCACCTATCAAACTTGACCCGGAGTTCAAGTTAGACATTCAGTTGTGGTTCAAACTTGTAGAAACTTACAGTGCCTGCAGTTTAATTCAACAACCTCGGTGGGGAGCTTTCGACGAGCATCTGTCTTCAGACAGTTGCCTCACTGGGTGCGGCAGCAGATATCACCACAACCCCTACCCGGCTCACATCTTAGATCAGGAGTTAGACATCGGCTCGTTAGAAATTCTAGCTCTCGTGCTGTGCACTAAGATACGGGGGCCTTTTTAGAGCGTCAACACATAGTCATAACAGTGGATAACGAGGGCAGCAACACACGCTTTGAACTCTGGTCTTTCCAAGTTGCCTTACATACAGCTTTTGCTACGAGTTGTGGTGAAAGTTTTGTCGAAATGGCTCATCACTGGTGGAGTAATCTTACATTGTCGTAACTCTAATGTTTTGCTGAAAGTAATCTGAAACCAAGCATTACGTTTCCTATCATTTGACTAATACTGCACTAGCTACAACACATCAACCTATCCAACAACCTCTTGCTAATATGACGCATATATGCGGCGCGTTACATATCCGCGAGCTAGAATCTTTTGGAGAACCAACAAATGCGTGCACTGATGCTGGTTTTGAACTGAATTAGGGCTCAATATTCATGGATGTTAGCTGGTTCTCTCACATTATCAAACGTACGTATACACCCAGTGTTACTAAGCAATCTAATGTGATTACAAATGTGTCTTGGCTGATAAACCGTCACCCAACATGCTTTAGGTAAGAATTACATAATCAGCCGTGAAGAAGGTGGTATCAGTCACATTTATCATTGGCGCTTAATTGATATCAAGTGATACTTAAGTCATTAATATTGCTTTGCGATGTTGTGAAAATATCGAAGATAGGTCGGTTAGGGTGGATGTAACCGGATGTATGAAAACAATTAAAACAGAATTAATCGATAAGCTTTGACTAAAGAATGCGTTGACCTCGTTGGGGCGGCCATGTTTGTTTGCGCATTTACGGTGACGTCAGATAGCGACCGTTACTCAAGATGATATGTTGGCAAAGTTTTACAGCCTAGGGATATAACCATAAGAACACTTGAAGCTGCGAATTACGAACTTCAGATGCACAAATACGCAAAGCATTCTGGTTTTCCGAGTGAAAGAGAGTAGACCGATGAACACGCTGATAGAAAAAAGGCCAGTTGCCGGTCTCGCTTGGGAATGAGAGGGAACTACGCTTATTCAATTTCGGATCAAAATGTATCTCATGTCTTCCATTTTCCTTTCTTTATGAAACTTACTTAACACATGTGACTAGAAAATTTGAATATCACAGGTACGAGATTCATCTCATATTGTGTACATTCTAAAGATGATATGCTAGTCCTGGACGAGGGCTAGCTTCTAATAGGTATGTTGTGCACTTACAACGAACAGGGATATCACTCTAAAAAAATTTTATCTGGTGATCCAAATAAGCAACTTGTTGCCATGATATTCAGCGATAGCTATTCAAATGTGTACACACTATTTGAAAAACACAACTTGAATTTGTCATGTCATGATTGCGTTGCCTACATACCATCATTAACTTTCGGCTGTTATTACAAAATGATGCGTGACACTACACGGTGAATAGGTTTGTGAGTTTAAAAATTCTCTATATATTATAGTCAATTATTCATTCAAGTGGAATCATTGGACTTAGTTGAGAAATGAATATAGATGGCAGAATTGTTACTTATCTGTTTATTGTCCATAACATGTCTTGTATCTACTCGGTGGACAGCATGTATATAAATAAAACATTGGCGCAACCATAGTTACGCAAAGAAACACACCAACTTGTCAAAGGTTTGTCGAGAATTCCCCGAATGTTTCATTTTTTGCCGAAAGATTTGTCCCTAGACGTAGTACATACGACAGCTGATGTCAGACAAACTGTCATAAGCGATAGTTTTGGCAGGAACATGCTTTCAAGGTCGCGCGTATACTCGAATAATCGTCATAATTTTACGTTTTGCACAAAAACACCCCATTAAGTTTGATAATCGTTGCGCGACCGTGTTGCTATATATTCCGTTCCAGCGTCTTGTATGTTCACTATCATTTTTATCCGCTTTTTGCTTCGATTTTGTCGAACCAAATGTCTTTGTTGGCTCAAATTGTTAAAGCAAACGTTGTCCACCTACAACCCGCGGCATATTGCATGAAAAGAAATGCATGAAGCCCAATTCTTGCCACTCGCAAAACGAAATACAAATCAACAAGACACAGCCAATGAACAGCTTGTCCACTTTCTTGCGCTGTTTGCGCATGCGACTCTACACAACAAAAATGGCAGTGACTATGATCTCAGTCCCGGATCGAGCGTTCAACAAAAAAGAGGCATACCATCCTTACTATAGTCCTCTTGAAAATATTATAATCTCGTTCAGTGGGATGAAGTATTATCGCTAATCACACCATGCATGTTTTGCTCTCTCTCTGATAACGTGGTGTGTTAAACAAGGGGTAGGTATGATGTATAATTTTTATTTCATCATTGTTCCATTCGTAGCAATCATTAAGTCATATATTCACAAATCGTATCCAAGATGCCTACTTTTTGGATCAAATACATTCCCATACCGGCCGATTTCTGCATTACACGGGCACGTTTTGCCCGTAGTTAATATCATTATACCATTGAACTCGTGCATATAAAGTCTCTCTCTGGATTATTGACCATCGTTGGTAGTGGGCCAGTACGTTAATTGGAATTTGTGGCTGTTCCCAATGAATGACTCCTCCGATGAGTGTCAGACGCACGACGAAAGGAGCCTTTCCGTTGGAAGGGACGCATGTTAGTACAGTGGTATCTAGCAATAATTGTATTATTAGACAGGACATGCACAATGGCGACAGCATAATACCCATGTTGCAACTTGCTTCAGTATATTTTAAAATCATAATTGCCAAGGTTTTGTAAGGCAGCCTCTCTGATATGCTCAGCCCTTTTGCCGCAGAATTATTGCTGAGACAATGTGCATTCTATGGAAATATAAGGATGCAAGTCCTTTTCCAATCGTATATAATGGGTAAAAGCCATGCCAAAAATGGTTTGGTAATTTAATATGGCACACTAACAGGCTCAATATTTTATTTTTATAGCCTGTCCAAGTGTAGTTATGATGCTAGAAAGTGGGGTAAAGGTAATATGTGAGTTATATTAGACAGGAAAAAATTGAATATTTACAATTTCCATATATTTCATTATTGATTACCAACAAAGACATACCTTACAGTGGTATATTAAGACAAAGCGACCTTACAGGCAAGCCAATCCTGACGTTTAGTTTACTGACTCAATATATCCTACTCGGTGATTCTATCAAGGCGTACCAAGAGCTGGAACATATCTTTATTGACTTTAAATATTGATTTCAACTTGAGCATACTATGATTATTCCCCAGGGTAAGCCCACACTTAACATTTCCGGCCTTTGGTGATCTATCTACTTGCTGTGACAATACTGACCTAATAAGTTATTGCACCTCAATTAGTTTGAATTCTTCCCGTTCATTTTGGTACCAGAATTGTTTTCGACTACAGTCTAAAGGACACACTCACAGATGATTCGGTCACATATGCCCTACATTTATGGATTGCCACAACCAACACTTTATCCAAGCAATGAATTATCCAACTGAGCAGCACACTATTATATATTACAAATACAGTAGATTGTAGAGTACAAATGATAACAAGACCTCTTACAATAATGTGCCCCTTGAGACCAGCTAGTATGCAGTTTTCATTCACCCCTTTTGCCTATACATTACTACCTATATAACGAATAAGTGCTCACTGATGCGATAACATGTCTTTGGAATTATAAGCCCCGGAGGAACGACAAACATTGCGCGAATATTAAACGGCCACAGCAACACATTGCCAGCAATGATAAAACGGACAGTGTAACTACTGATAGGTCGTTCAATCTGACCATGAATACAATTATGACAGCATGGCTACCATTTCGTTTCTCGAGTATAAAATGTTTATTATGGTACCTAGCGATTGCCATTTGAAATGATTGCTAGTCTTAGCGCTTTTGTTGCATGCCACTCATGAAGTATTTATGAAATCTGTACACAAAAACAAGAATACTAAAACACCCAGATTTGTCACTGAGCGCGCATAGGTTACCGGGGTGCTATGGCGGCACGACGTCTACTTAACGTCATTTGTAAACAGAGAACACGTTATTATGTAGGCTCGGTTGATCATTTATGCCGGCATATGGTTATCACAAAGGGTATGTATTTGAAAAGAATATAGGAAGTAATTCCCGAAACACATTGGATTGATATCAAATGCCAGATCATGTCAAATAAAATGAATAATTTGCCCAATTACGCTGCGTATTTTACGATTGTTGATTATTTGTAGACAAAAGATCAGGAAAACCAAGGATATTTAGGAATAAAAGCTTATTACATTTTAAATGAGAGAATCTTAACAAAGAAGCGCAACTAATGCAATCATTGAACTGAATGTAAACATCTGGACATGCTGTTGGCTGCATTGACGTCAATATAAACGCGTAAATCCGCTGTCGATATAATCCGTAGTAAATTTAAACTGAAACAAGGTAAACGAAATGGTTTGCAATTAAACGTATATATCAATTCTATAAATCGCATCTATAACATATGATGATCAAGACAATGGGGTCATTCATGGACGCCGACTAGAATCATAGATTACGTAGGCATTATGCAGACTTTCATGCGCGATCACAAGATGCCAAGATTCGCTCTCCCTTTCTCGCATGGTGGTGGAGAGGAGGCGAAACATCTATTGTCAGCTCTGTAGTGACAGAAAATGTGGTTCAAATGATCGTAGGTAGTAAGATGGCCTATCATATTTATTGAAAAGGTTTATGCTGTAAATGAAATTCATACAACCCAAGGGCAAGTAATAAGATCGTGCATCATGCTTATACATTTGTTCATAGCACATAGGTTTACAAGCAGTGGTTGCGATACTGTAAGCAAGGATACATGACATAGAGGTAAATATAGTAGAAAATTACCATTATTGAATTGCTATATTGTATAACGTTTTGTTATCATGGGTATGTAGATTAAATATTTCTTTGTACAATGCAAATAGCTATTGAGGGGAATTTTGCACAAATCCGACCTCTTAGTAGACATGTCAGAAGCTTAGCGAGGTACCGTACCTTCCGTTTACATTAGCTGACTCTGATAGTAACCTCTCTGTTATGGTGAAGCAACTGCGACGTTCTAGCCCGGTGAAAAGGATCACCACCATTAAGATATGACCGCAATTTTGTCCTCGGATGCAAGGGACGCATAACATACACGAGATATACAATATTGTCTTGTCGCGGTCACCATGAAGGAAATGAATACAACCGTTGAGGAGGACGATTTTATTTACTTTAATTCCGTTCCCCAGTACTGGCTACGGTAATACTGATGGATGTGTCACTGGCATTATATCATGTTCTACCTTCAACCACCAAAGCCATTCTGGCGACTGCTTCGTGACATAGCAAACTGAACTCCATTCTATATTAGCCATTCCTGCTTCTTGCACCACCAATGACTCCTTTGTTGTGTAAATTACATTTAAGTACCCCCAAAGTTAAGCAAGCCATGTAGCCTGATATGTTTTTCTATGGAACGTATAGAAATGTGTATAGGAGCATAGAGTTGACACCATATCCTGGGCAGGATTACATTGTGTATAAGAGGCAGTGCTATTTGATTTCAGTTTCCAATGAGCAGCGGCTCTGCCGTCTAATGTAAACAAATTATGATTGTTATGCTGCAATATTTTTTAAGGCAAAGCCATATATTACGTGAAAACTTTGCCAGAATACCTATATCTTGACCTGGTAATGATCCCTGATATGACTTTTGGATGTATATATCAGTTAGTTAGCGGTTACTGACGAATGAATAAGACCTGAACGAGTAGACAAGATAATATTAAATAGTACTGTTTAACCAAACCTCTGTCTCATAAACATCATTCCAGCCGTGAGTTATCATTTGTATCCTATGAATTGGCTCCCTTCATTGATAAAAAAATTAGACCGTGCTGAAACTAGCAATTGCTGTGGTCGGTGTTACTAATCACTAATTAACAGACATATATGATTCTAGAAATTATGTTAATTATCTTGCCAAAACGAACAAAGCGAAAGAAGGAGTCGGAATAGGGACGACAATAATGGCGCGAATACCACGACACGTGACTATAATAACATTGTTAGAGACGTTTTATAATCTGCACAGTTTCATGCCAAGAACTGATACTGCAACAGCTCAAAGGTAGCACATTAAGACGAGTATGAGTTAAAACGCAACACACTCCAAGAGAATCGATTGACGAGTCAATCATCAACTGCACTCTGATAATTAACAGAGCATTCAGGACAACACACTCTTCCAACGAAATAGCGCGGCATAAATTTTATTTCAATGTTAAAACAATTGACAGCATGGCTTTATTAACGGTATATTGATCATATTGACAGCTAATGCATGTTTTCAGCATCAATCAAGTTCGACGGGGTAAATTGCCAAATCCGAGTTCGGATTCGTTTGATAAAGGACGTTGTCAAGAAGACGATTATTTTATTATCGGGAAATGACTGTTTCATAAGCTTGGCTGAGAAAGCGGAACAAATTTTCGTTAATCATAAATATAAAAACATGTGTATATGATTAATGCCATGTTTAGTTCTTTACAGTGACATACAGACATTGCATTTGCTTTTTGGTCTCCTGTATGTCAAAGGCTTTACGGTAAAATTAAGTGTTTTGCAAATTGTCTAGCCCATTTATTCTAATTTGTGTGGCGTTATTACTTCATACTGACTAAGAAAGCTCTTGCAATCAAGAAATCATGGTCATTTGGAGTAGGTACAATTTTATCGACATCCGTAATAGGGATGCCAGAACCGCGGCTGCTGTTCTTAAACCTACCTTGTATGACTTAAAGACACAACAACGAGACCACGACAACGGCAATATATGCCCTCATTATCACGATCATATACATCATTATATCGTAACTTTTGTATGAGACAGAATCTACATAGTGCTTATAAGCATCCTTTCTTTCAGTTACAATCACACTGAAATAAACTCCATTAACTGCCTCCAATTACTGAAATAACAAGCCAAGGCAAGGTCAGTTTCAGCACGAGGTATGTAGAATATAACGTCTTTGTTCCAACTCTTAACCAGCATTTTTGCAAGCCGACAAAGATGTATATATACCCCCAATGAACTTAGTTACATCATCAAATGTTTTGTCTCTACTATGTTGTCAGATTGCTTGAAAATCATCACCGAATGTCTACAATTAACGTAATGCGATGGAATGCACTAAATTGCCACACAACCGACCCTGAAGATATATGTATGTAAATATCAAGCCATCGTTGGTATAAATCTTGTATCAATCGTACGATTGGCATTCTTATGTATTATAACTAAGTCCTTATAAAATTGATAAATGAATAACCAAACAGTCAAATGTATACGAGAATGACGTACAAACAACAAACTTCCATGAGAACTAAGAATTTTGAATGCCTTCACATCATTTGATCGTTGCATCCAAGTTTACGTCGCAATCGAATGATAAAGGTGCCTAATTAATGCTGCTCCGTGCCAAGCGAGCCATACCTCAACCGCATCTTATAGTCCTATTATAAGAAGCAGACCATTTTGCCCTAGCTGGGTGATCTTCCGCTGGGCGCTATCAACATTGATCAACGGTACCATTTATTGATTCTGCGTAGACAGTTTTGCCAGGCAATCTGAAAAATGTCAGTATTCATTAGATTTGGTTACACATACTGCATGTTTAGAATGGCAGTGACAACCAGCTCAACGGCTTTAACTCCCACTGGTTTGGCTGATCATGACTGCCAATGCGCAATATATAAATGTAACGATAGTTCATGGTATGTATATGGTTTGTTTATATTCGCCATTGAATACAGTTTTGGAAATAGCCATTATTCTGTAGCTACAGACAATTTGATACATTACTACACAAAAACAATCTATACAACGATGCTAAAACATAGTAGTTCAATGTTTGCCAACTGTGGCTCCAAATCTAATGGTATGTGGGTAGCTTACACTACGCGCTTGGCTGCCCCAGGCCTTTGAGGTGATTTTGCTTAACCTGCGGACAGGTGATAATGATAAACAATATAAGGTAATCGTTGGTATGAGGTCTGGTAATAGAAGTCATGATTTCTTAATTAGTTCAGAAGGAGAGCATAAGAGATAGCCAATTGCAGATTATCATTTACAATTATAAGTCAATTTGATTAACTATACTTCTAGAGGGGAATGTATTAGGTCAATCATTATATTTGTACGTGTATTATATATGGTGATTTGAGAGGTCTAATAAATATGTAATTGGTAACATTATTAAGTGTTGTAACTGTAATGGTTTCTGCACATTCACAGATGCTTTGTTAGTTAATTATTTAGAGCCAGCTTCCAGAACGCCATATTAATCGTTAACATAGGGAAATTAGCCATACATACCGATATGTATCACATATATTTACGCATTTAGTTACTAAGATTGATTAGTCAATTAACAATCATCTGTAGCTGTACTGATTTATTTCAACTACCTGATATATCAAAGGCCATTTCAAAAACTTTTCATGATTACCTAAAAATAAATATGGTGATTCCCTTCAACCATGAGTAAAATAGAAGCTAGTGATTAATGCTTTTTGTGGAATCGAAGTGTTATAATATGTCAGCCATGATAACCTATCGTTGCGTGTATCTTATAGCGATGAACTGAATTACATCAAACAGCATAATGTTTGGCTGAGCAACCGAACATAGAAGTCAACACCTTAGTTCATTTTTACGAGTGACCAGCTAGCATCAATCTCTTTGTGACAAGACAATTATCTTCCGTAAATCTAGTCAATGTCCTTGAAGGATGTCGAACAGGACAGGCTGCTGATATCTCGCTTGTTAATTCCATTTGGCTAGCCATTCACAAAACCTATTTCTTACTTCAGTGAGTTCTCATTCGTACTGTTGGCAAGATTGAACTAACTGACAGGCAGCTGTAATGAATAGGCACGCGTCATGATAGGGTCTTAGCCTTGGTGGTTTTATTAACCTTGCATAGGCCAGTTACTTTGGACCAAGTGCTTATCACACACAAGCGATGATCTGGTGATGTCTCACATTGCAAATCAGTTGTATTCATTAGTGACTGCTTATAAATATGGTAGCATACCGCAGCACACGTTTAAGAAGAAGTGATTCATGTAATACTAGCATCATACTGTTGCGCATATCGAAGTAGAGCTGGTCCTTGTAAAGTACCTGTATATGAATAATCTGTCTTTTTATTTTTTCTGCGATGGGCGTTCAGAGGGGGGGGGGGATTCCTATACTATAGTTATCACCGCGATCAATTTGGCGATGTCTGTTATTTGATATTAGTATAGCCAAAATGATTGAGCAGTTAGTAGCCTTTCATATGGCCGGGAGAAGTAAAAACTTAATCAGTCAAATACAGAATAGCTGTTTTTAAGATATGCTCATTAACGTTTCATTTTTCACTTTCTAATGGCCAATTGCGGATTACACAAACATCCTAATACAACTTTTCTTAAGTTGGGTAGCAGTGAAGGAGAATTGCGCGTTCAATATTGCATACATCACAGATATCTTGTGGTGTTTTACTACTCATGATGCACAGTGCGGAGTTAAGTGACTCACGTTTCATGAATGACAACATACATTGGAAGGACACTACCTTTGTTAATACAGTATTTATCTCTGACATGTCCGTAACAACAAACTAGGTAAGCGTAAGAATAACCCTGCAGTTTTCGTTTATGGTGAAATCACAACGACTTCTGTGTCCTATACACCGTAAGTGGCAAAACTGCAGATTCAGTCGTATATGCTCGCGGACGGAATTGAACACTGTGGTAACAGGTCTTTAGACATTCATGTAGATGCAAAACCTCAGTTATAGTTAACAGAACAATACAAATTGACAAACATGGCTAAATAGAAAACTCAGAAGACATATACGTATCTTGCGGAATTCGATAGTCCCTGAGCAACAACTAATCTTTTTCAATGCCCAAAGCCCATTTTTACAAAAGGTGGCACAAATCTGCTGCTTCGGTGGTCATTGACCAGGAATCGGACATAGAGGCTTCTGATGGCCATAAAATTGATTTGGTTCCTCAAACATACCTTACCGATTTTCTGGACAGGAATCAAGCTGCTGTCGTGTGCTGGTAATATTCCCTACCAAATTTCGGGTTAATGCTCGTTGGAAAACTAATTGCTAGATGGATGGCTCTTGGGTGAAATTGGCTACAGCTTTGATGACACCCGGTTCATGCTGAATCATAACGGTATTAGATGAAACCTTATCAGCTACACTAATAACTGCGAGGCCGTCACGTGATTTGCCGCTTTGCTGTTTCAAGAAATGTTTCAATAAATCTGGGCGTCTCACATTGAGCTGATACGGTCAAAAGTTTTTAGTGCAATTTTGAAAAGCACAAAAAAGAACTAATTGCTCGTGTTAAGACCTTAACTGTGTGTCGTTTCTTAATGCGATTTTACTATACAAAATGACAATGTGGTTTCCAAATTGTATTTCGATAAGCCGAATATGTCCGCAATTTATGCAGCTGTAACAATTCTGTACAAAAACGCGATTAAAAATTTCCCTGTTTCCAAATTATTTCATGAATGTTGCCTGGCAATTCAAGCTATAAAAAATCTGGGTGATAATCTGGCCACGCATCCCTTTTTTATTATGTTTAAGACTTAACAGTGCAAAGGTATTGAGACACAACACACTGCAAGAGGGTCCACCGACTAGTCGAATATCGACTGCACTCATAAGCACTTGTGATGCATTGGTTGATAATAGCACACTACTCCTACAAAATAGTGCTGCAACATTTTTATTAAATTACTTAAAGAATCGACAGCATTGCAATATTAACTGTGATATATATCCTATTTTCCTCATGGGGTCTCAATCTACAGATGATTCACAATTAATCATTCCGACAGGCAGTGTTTCTTACTAGCATCAGCCAAGTTCTACGGGGCAAATTCCAGACGCCCAATCCGGGTTATAATTTGTTTGATAAAGGATATATCATAAGCTTGGCTGAGAAAGCTGAATAGATATGCGCTTAATCATAAATGTAGAAACATGTTTATTTGACAAATGCCATATTATATTCTGTGAAGTGATATACAGACGTTAAATTTGGTTCATGGACTCCTGTACGTCAAAGACTTATGGGTTTCTAAAAATTATTCTATTTATTTGAGCTACCAGAAATAACCGTAACTACAATTGGAGCATAGAATTACGGTGCAAGCATAACCAACGATTGTAGGCGGCTAAAATTTAGCGCCATTTGACTACCTGAAGGTGGCGATCGAATCCTCCACTTTTGCGCGACCAGGAGAGTAATAGATTAAGGTTAGCTAACTTATAACTTTGTCGACATTCTGATTTAAATAGATGTTGGTGTGATTGTCTTCGTAACAGAGCTTGTAGAAATATTGCAGCTGCGGTATATATATAATGCTATGCAATGTCATACTAGGTCGTTAAATTATCCGCCATTTCCAAAAGAAATTATTCGAGTTTAATGATAGCAAGACAATATTTTATATCTATCACATCAGATCGATGGACGTTTAGTGATTGTGTATCATAGTTAAACGCAGCTTGCGTCTAGCGATTGCAGTGTGCTGGTGGAAACGAGGCGATATTTGTTATTGCTTCATAGATTCTGGTCGAGATGATTCCATACATATTTGTTCTTTCTATACAATTAGGTTTTGTCATACTCCAAGCACAAGTAGGAGTTGATAATATCGGCCACTATCCAGGTGATGGATCGGCATTATCGTTGAAACTAAAAATAGCTCAGAGCGCTTCGTCTGAATTTGATTAATTGTTATCCACACACGGTTAATCAGCTAGGAAAGAGCTCGATACATACCAATTCGCAGAAAATTCTTGGAATAATGATTGGCATTTTCATATGATGCTGCATCCGACCTTTGTCAACTGTTTTTACATTGACATATTCAAGGATACGACGTCTTCAATTTCTTTGTGTATCATCCAAGGCCATCGCTTATGTTCACTCGCCTCGTGGCCTTCAGCAAAAATAATAAACTAAATTAGAAGCACATATAACATGAGCATAAAATAACATTAACAACTTCGTGTTTGCCATGTCGAATGCATGGAGAATACTGAGACGATAAACACTGAGGCAAGTGTATACCCGATCTAATGCAGGAATCAGATATTGCAACCACATGCTGCTGTTTTAGCCACTTAAAATGACTTACGTTATTGTTTCAGGCTGGCTAAGAAAGCTCATGGTTTTTGTGAATCATGGTCATTTGGAGTAGGTTCAATCATACTAACATTCGTCATGGTGATGCCTCAACCGCAACCTCTATTCAGACCCATGTGTCAACTTGAATTGGTTAAAATCACCTGAACGAGGCTACGATAGCTGCAAAATATACCCTCGTTTTCATCATAATGCAGTCCTATATATCACTTATTTATCCAGAGGAATAACCTAAACAGTTTTCATAATCGTCTGTACTTTCAGTTATTATGCTAATACAATAAGCTGTTTTAACTGCTTCCCAATTACTTCAAAGAAAAGAAAGAAAATCAGTCGCGGTTCTTAGGCGTCAATGGTCTTAGACTAATCCAGGATTTTAAATTCTCCGTGCAAGCATGGTGTTCAATATTCATCTATGCAAAGTTGTATTTTCAACAAAAAATGAAGCCAGGTTACATTCTCTACTATTTTGTAAGATGGCTTAATAATTGTCCGTGGATGTTGTTGTATGTTATATAATTCTCGTCTTTCGGCGAGTCTTTGATGTTAGCCAGAACGTCGCGTGCTTATCTACGCCTGGTATCATTATCATGCACCTGTCATGTCGATGCATTTGGCTTTCGCCTGGGTGCTTAATTGAGCGCGTCCACTGATTGAATGATAAACAAAAACAGCTGCTTAATATATCTCTAGTGCTACGTCGAATATACTGTGATATCTGATCGCGGTACAGAACTTCGTTATAACAGCACGAATTGCAGTAATTAAAATATTGCATTTTCACTTGTTGAAATCCAATCTGCACACGTGCACCTTTGCTTATTATTAAACACTTCGGTTTTATAACTATTTTCTATGCCTGTATACTAGAAAATAATGCCTCTGATACATAATTCAACATTAAATCATAGACGAAACGTGTGCAGTTCATCTTTTAGGACACTGTTACAATATTGTTAATATTGCATGGCATCAATTAAACGTGCATCGACAAGTGGTACCAATCGAAGGTCTTCCCGCCTGATCGCTTCAGCATATTCAGAACTGAGACCATCGTCTGCGATGAAGGAGGATAGCAGTTTGTCGAATTTTATTGCTATTGTTTTGTCATGGTAGAGTGCGCCACTAAGTAGTTTCTTTCCAGTATACTTAGTCAGTTCAATACAAAGTACAATACCAGGATTTACTATAATCTATCAAGCATTTCTATATTATATAGCTAGCTTTTTTATACCATTAGATAAAAGGGGAGGTTTGCTTATCATGAGTAATGGAAAAGCTGGAGTTGACGGCGAATACTTTGTACGGACTGCATGAAAAGTAACTACTATAAAAGCCCCGACAATCAGAATCATAATTGATTGAACAACCAGTAGATGATGGTTAACGACAGATCAGCTGGTATCAATCTAGGAAGACCCGGCATAGTTCATCAACAATGCCAATTGTCGCGCAAGGTGCCACCAAGGATACAATGCATGCGGCTGGCGCAACTCTGGTTGATCCCAGAGGACTAATAAAAGTCTATTCCTGCGTCAGAAAAAAATGTATTCGTACTTTAGGCACTAATGAACAAGCGGTCAGGAAGATGCACTCATACGAAGTAAGTGTTCTGTTCCTTATTGATCGCTCGTAACAGAGGACAGCAACCATGAAATGTCCTCCTACCATGTAACTAGTTGCTTATCTGCTTTCCTAGATTGTTGATTGGCCAACCGCATATTGTATGCAACTGTGATATACTGAAACAGAAAATCATCTGTACCTTTTTTGTGTATGCAGATGTAGTAATCTGTTCGGTAAATTACTCAACTAACGTATACCTTCTGGAATATTTCTGTACCACTAGCGATAGTCTTCATGAGCTGTAACGGGCTTTACAATTAAGTATGCCATCCCAGCAATATACCATGCAACTATCTTTCCGTTCACGAGCGGAAGCTAATTTTGCTTCGTTGCAGTAAAACCCAGCATAAACCGCAATGAAGATGTTCCAATACGCACATTAATGCTGTTACGTTCTGAGATAATAACAAGGTAACCACTATGTTGTTACTTGCTAACTACAAGGAATAAGCACAAACAAGATTTTGCATTTTACATCAACCATTATACAGGAATCTGTATTTGTCCTATGTCTCTATCTGGCAGCTCACTGTAGCGCGGTTACTTCACTCTCAGTAAGTATGCACTCAATATACTGTTACCAAACACAGTTTTAAGGCATTCAATCTCAGGCTTACCCATTAACAGTTATTTATAGCTAACCTTAGCGGCAAACGAATGATTAAGAATAGCTGATCTGAATGATCTTGAAAGTACATTACTTCTTGTTACGCTAGTATGGCTCTGTAATTAGAGGTCTGCTTGTGGAAGTATCGGCGGCCTCAGGAGAATGCATACAGCAATGAATTTTCATTTTGCAGTTATCGCTACTATAAATTACACGATGTCGGTTATTTCATAAAACCAATGCAACAACTGATTAAACCGAATGATGTGTTCATGTGTTCGGGTCAGTAGTAACTCATGCAAGCGAATATGGCTACAATTTGACAAATACAGTCGGCAGTTCTGTTTTATTCTCATGAGTACTATTGTCGATTCAGAAAAAATAATTACTATAGGATTTACATACAATATATCTAAGAATGGGTTGCACGGTAAAATGTAATTGCATGTTATTTCACTTCAATGCAACTATATAGACATAATAACATGTCTATAGCAGAAACATTTATGAAGTTTTTTCGCACGTATGCTTGATTTGAAAGAACTGGATTTGTTCTTGGATTGTCAGGTTTTGCTTCGTACATTCAACTGGAAATCGCAGTCATGCCATGGTACAGGTATATCCTCTTGCATAAGAATAAAACCAAAGTAAGAGATGGAAACTCTACGAAATCGAAATGAATTACATACTATCGCTGCCTATGTTACCTACATCAAGACAAAATAATGACAAGCGTTACCATTAAGCATTGAGCAAGATCAAGCATTGTAAGGCATACATTGATGTTCCAAAATAGTATGAACATTTGTAATGTCCAAAAGTGCTCATCGTTACCCAATCATCCATAAAGCCTCAGAAAGATATTGAATGTTCACGGTGATTCGATTAATACCGCTCTTTTCTAGTCTCATGTTGAAAAACAACAGAACAAATGTTCTGCTCGGCTAGCATTTATTAGTTCAGTAGGCACTTGCCAAGACGCGCCGGGGTCACTTGTCTGAATGTGATTGTTCTTAATATCCTAACGCAATGCTGTCCATAATATGACACATGTATGGGTGAAATCATTTTTAAATATAGAATGAATGTACTTCTCCTAACCAAATGTTAGTGACAGAACCTGCATACAAAGCATATTTGAAAGTGAAAGTAGCCTACCCAATCGAAGCGCATATATGGCATATGGGCACTTTGAGTTCGAAAGCTATTGGCAAGTAAAGATACTTCTGACAAAACAAACTGGCCGCACAAAGACATTACCATTCAAGGTAGTTATAACTTGGTAAATCACGTATACAATTTGCATTCATAATAATTTACCGACTTGACTCAGTTAGCTCAGCTTTGATCGATTGTGGGTGATTGTATCCGTGGGTTGGTAGCTAGTATGAGTTGGTGATTGCGCTCAATACGCACTTACTAACATAACCACCACCATTCGTTATAGCGGCTGCGACACGACTTACAGAGATGTTGACGATAACTTAGTTTTTTTCTTAGCTTCAGTTCATTACCTCTTTTAAGAATAGTATTTATTAACACCACGAGTGACAGAATAACCGGATATACTGCCATTGTGTTATGCATTTAAAGTGCCCATACTGTTTGGACAGTAACTTATTTCAAATATATCATCACCGTGGCAGCTCCAGTGTATACACCTTTGATATCCCCCATCCAACGCTTAAGCTGATTATCTGCCATAACTGTGATTGTTTTAGTTATGGGCAATATCGTCGGGTTTGATGAACTACAACCCGTCGCCTTATCAGATCATTGCACACGAGGGGGTGTTTATCCAGCATTGAGACAAACAGTGACCTTTCCAGCAGGATATATTGGGTTATATGACAAACCAAGGCCACTACGAGCAAGTCAACAAGATAATTCTCATAAGGAAAAGTGACTTGCTAATTACATGGCTGCTTTCCCCCAAAAATGTTCATTTAATAGGCATTCCACAGTCATCACTGAAGTGTTGCGATTATTGTTGTACTAAAGTTGGCTATTTGAATTCTTTGCTATGGCAACCTGCATATAACTACAGCCTCACTAACAGGTGCATGTCATATTCGCAAACACAAAATGCACTTTTTGCAAAATCAATTTTTTTCCAATCAATTGTCATATTAGATATATAGTAACAAGGCCAGACCTATAACATCACCTTATGGACAGGATTGTTGAAATGCTGGTCGAATTTACTTATATGCGGTATACCATATACGTACTGCTCGCTGTCACAGGGATAGCATTTGATGGGATGCATTTTACCTTGAGATCCTGTCTTACCTTGTGTTTTGTTTCAGTTTCTCCTCACGTTCTGCCATTTTATGGTCGCATCTGTATCATTAGACATTAAAAGAAACAAACTAAATATATTGATTGCTAATATACAAATCACCGTGATGTCACTGCTGGTCAACGAAGTCCAACTCCATCTTGACCGTTTGACATTCAGGTCTGACAAAGGTTGAACTGATTCAGAATCAAATGGTCTGGCCATCAATACGCCCTTACATATAACTTGTCGTGCATCGATGATGTTGCCCATCGGCATATGTCATGGCTCATTGGAATGATGCATTCCAGTGATTGCACCTCCAGTTGTAACGAGTCGGTCAATAAACAGAGAAAACGTTGTCTGTATAACTGTTGCCTCATTAGTTGTTACAACTGAATATTGTTCGTACATACAATTAACGATAACTGCAGTTAGTCACGTATTCTGCGCATGCTTGTATGGATGCAATATATGTGAGCATGTAGGCATTAGCTTACATGCGAGGTAACCGTTGGTCTACAGAGAAAAGCTGTGGGTTTCTGAGCCAAACACAACATGTGATGAGTCAGCGCACCATGCTAGCAATTTATTGCCAGCCATTGGGAAGACTAGCAATCATCAGCTACATATACACACCAATAACATGTAATATATATCCAGTATAAATCACACATATTGTCACCGCCGGCGGTATCTGCTTTATACCTATGCGTTTGGTCAATGGATAATTCCAATCGGGTACTGGTGCTGAATGAGGTTCTGTCGTCCATGTACTATTGCTAATGAGAGCCTTTATCGAGTCAGTAATATCATATATGACCGTGTCAATGGGTCACTTCTTGTCCCTGTGTTCTAATGTACGACCCTCAAATGCAATAAGCTGATCGCAAATGAGAATTATTTTATGCAACCATGAAATGACATATCCGTTGCGTGCCAGACATCCGCTGAATTAGAGGCGCCATGTCGGAGAAGACTTTGCTGCATTAAAGCAAACTACATGCATCACGTCGGACCATTAATAATTTAATCACACATTGTACCATTGCAAATACGAGGCTAGAGAGAAAGGGTAAGGTAATATGTGACATCAATGTGTACTGTAGCTACAATTTAATGTTGGTGGAAAACGTCAGTCAGGACAAATATTGTATTCATAGTTTCGATATATTTCAGTACAATGGATGACATACCGAGCCATTCCTTATAGGGATATATTTGGACCCTGCGATATTACAATCAGGTCAATCCTACGGCATCGCTTACGGGCCAAATATATCATACTTTTTTCTACAATTAGACGTGGTTCAGTAATCTTCAGTCCATTTTATTTAACACAAGAGCATCAGACTATTTTGTGCATTGGTCTTGATACCCTCGCTACATATATAATTTGGCCTTCACATGGTCAGGTCATCACATTCTTTCTTTATGAGCGTGAGAGCCTTTCATCATAACAATAACTATCAGTGTATCAGTATACATATATCTATAAGCATTATTGTAGCTTTTATCGGCCAAAGCTTAGCAAGTAAATGGAATTGGCCTTTCCATTCATGGGAACCTTGACAAGACTGAATACAGGTTGGATGCCTCGGGCATCTTATGCTTAATGATAAATTACCGGTAATGCAGCCCTGTATTGTACACCGTTTAGTTATTATGAGTCAATAGGCAAATTGCTTTTGTGTACCATGCAAATGACCACTGAGGTTGATTTCTCACGAAACAAGTTGTTTGACAATTCATGGACAGCACCAGGCTCTAGTAGGCATGTCTTAAGCTTAGCCGGGGCCAAATATTATTCGACATCAGCTTACGATAGTGACCAGTATGTTGACTTGTAGCAACGGCGACTTTTAGCCTTGTTGAAATGGCATAGGCATTTAAACATGACCTCCATTTTGTCCAAAGATGTAAGAGTCGCTGGAGATCAAAAAAGGCATCTAATCGATATCAAGTCTTGTCAAGGTAACCATGAATGGTATAGAGACAGCTATGGAAGGGCTTTTACTTGCTTAGTCTTTGCCGGTAAAAGCTACAGCAGTGCTGATGGATATGGCATTATATTATTGCAAATTCCTGTTACGGGAGCATCTAACCGCGCATCACTTTGTAAGAGACGATGCTTTAGGATCTGCGCTGTTTTATGTCAAGGACTGATAATGTTACAGCTCAAAGGTAATACATTGAGAAGAGTATCTTGACTAAAAATGTCAGCCCAAGACGATGCACTGCACTCAAAAGCACTTGTTAATAATCGTTGCGAACTAATGGTACAATGCTCTTGAATCCACCGGAAACAGGTCGAATGTGTACCCAAATTAAAGCAATCGTTAACGTTTTCAGATAGCCTGGAAATATCACGTTCCATAATGAGAGGATGGCGCCGTCATGCAATGTTGACAGAGTTCAGCGTGAGATTCCCAGCTACATCGAAATAGCCGGTTTCCGATAATAGGATTATAAGATATGATTTTGAAATCTGGCTTACTTTGAACGCAGTTGCTTTGAAGAGACATTTTGTGTCCTTCTATTGAGACACGAGCTGTGATGTAAAGGCCGAACAAGGGTGAAGGTTTCGCGTAATTTGTATTTCCCATCGTTTTGGGTCCTATCATACAGATATACGTGCGAAGTGGCATGTTCTGCAGTCAATAGCTATCATAATGGCATTTCTAAAAAAAAGTCCCTTAGGTCATAATGGACAGTGTTAACAGATTTCCAACTCAATGAGAGAGAAGTTAGTCGCTATCTCAGAGGAGACGACAGTAACTTGCAAGGCCTCATATTCTAACTGAGAGTCCTGATCAACATCGACATCAATAATGCCCATCTATCTCTCGTTTTCGTGCAGCAGCACTATCTGACATAGTACATTGGCTGATGACTATGCATATAATATCATTCCAAGCATTGTATCATCTTATCTAGAGCTGTTATCAAACCGGCATATACATGGCTCAGGGTCCTCCATGTCAATAATCGAATTACGTATTCCTTCACATTTCTGCCCATTACTCCCCACTATGTGTCACATTTAAGTGATGCCTCGAAATTGCAGCCCAATTCAAATTGAACCGAATTTCCGTCACATATAACGACCGTATTACAGGAAGCAGGCAATTCCGCTCGGCAGGTATTTTCTAATAGGCGCTGTAATACTTGTTCAACGTTGTCATTTATTGATTTGGGTGGGGGGGGGGGATAGGATTGTTGGGACTTTGCTAGCCTACCGGGCGTGCTACAGACTGCAGTTAAATAAAGCTCATTTGCTGATAATGACTTCATATACGAGTTGGATCTGCGATGATACTCCACAGAGGAATAAAAAACTTTTAAGTTATTGAAAGCGACGACCTGAACCCACTTACCGCAGCGGCTTTGACTTGTCTATATCTTATGCATAGTCATCTGCGTCAGTAAGTGCCACTGCAGATAGACGAGAGAACAGATAGACATGATTGGTGTCGATGATGGTTAGGACATTCAAAGAAATTTTGGCCCTTGAGCAACAGCGGCTTGCCACTCTCGCATTGATGCAAACTAGCTACAACTGTCCAAATATGAACATTGGAACTGTTTTTTATGATAGCATTTCATAACCCTGACGCAGAACATGTCACCTCGTACTCATATCTCTATGACATGACCCAAGACCATTGGAAATATGAATTGCTAATGCCTTCACCTTTTTCAGCCCTCGCATCAAAACTCGCGTCTCAAAGGGACTGTAAAGATGTGTCATTAATGCAGCGGAGTGCAAAGCAAACTGGATGTCAATCACATATGTTAACCTATTTTAGAAAGCAGACAGGTTGCCTACACAAGATGATCTCCCACTTCGCACTATCAACCTTGATCAATGGCGCCATCTTCTTTGAAGGGATTTTTTCCGGGCAATCTGAAAAAGTCAACTCTTGATTGTTTTGGCCCACCTAACATGTAAGAATTCTGCTCTGGCTGGTGCGGCTGTGATTACACACTTTGTAGAATATATGTATAGTAGCTCTGTAGCTTATTGTCTTATTGGGGCTAAACCATTAGGCTCGTACTTGCAAAGGCAAAGTATGTCCGGGCAATGAAATTATACAGAATGATATTACCTCATTCTATTGCATGATACCATGCTACATGAAAACGGCAATAACACTATGCTCGTTGGGTCAGTTCCCATATTCATAGCATGCACTAGTACAATAGCAATTATAAAGCTTGATGGAGTGGTTCCTATAAATGTTAGTGGACACAGTGATCTGACTCCCTTTTGTAATTATTTTTGAGGAGTTTGAAGTCTGTTACGAGTGCTATATCATTCAATCCTAAATTAATAGCGTGAAAATACTCGCACTGACAGGTGCACCCAATGAATTCAAGCTTGCTGTTTATTACAGTATGGTAGAAGACGACACGTTTTTAAAACGTCCTGGCCTTAAGGAATCAACAAATGGGAACGGTTATACGTCATAGAATATCAGTTTTTTAATACCTCAATGGTTGCTTAAAATTTCTATTTCATTATGAAGGCTTTATGTTGCCAGATGATATTATGACAAGCAGGCAAATCATCACCTCAATATAACATTTCATACCAAGATACTCTTGTGCGCTGACCCAGGAAGATTGAAATATACACACGCACACACATATATATAAACACACACGCACATGTTTATAAGAGAATGTATAGATAGAGGCCGTATATATATATATACCAATATGGGAACGGTTATATACGTCATAGATATATATATATATAGATTTTATATATATATATGGTATGCTATAAATTTATATTTCATTATATATATATTTATATATAATATACACCAGCGGTGTCTTGTAAAACTAATTGGCCTGTCATTCCACGAACTATGTAAGCCGAAAGTAATGCAGAAATAATGTTAGCTATCGGGTTGTTTTCTATGATATACACATCGACCACTAACGTTTGTCAGCACTATGCTGTGCTGGCTGTTATAATGGGAGTACTGCGCACTGAATATTAACTGTCAACATATGCAACCCTAAAGCAATTAAATAAATTCTGTGTTGTTAAATGTAAAATCAAATGGTTAAAATGCACCAACACCTAGAAAGAATGATGTTAGTGACGGGACATTTGTCACGGTTAAACTGTGTAGCGCGACAGGTGACCAAGCGCTCCCCCAATCTCCACCTTGATTCAACCTTTATCCCTTACGTTGACCTTATCTTAATCCTCGCCGTGACCCTTCCTAAATCGCCTTGATTAAAATACGTAATTAAGAACCTCGTTAAAAACAGTCCGTTGTCTAATTCGGCTCAGAATAACATTCACATATGTATATTAGCTGTAATGTAGCCATAAACCTCATCGCACAAATAATCACAGCATTGTAATTAATAAAAGTTTTCCATATATATAGAATGTACAGTTGTCCATTTTATATTGCTGTATTGGTTTTGATTCGGCGCACACTCATATGACGACAACGCATTAGATCCAGGTGATGACCCTAATAAGCATCCTCATTCCCAAATACAAAATGCCATTGTCTTGGCAAACAGGCCGGTTGGTAACGCAACTGAATTTTAAAGTTCTTAACATCCATGATTGAGATTGAGCACTCGGTCACATAATCAAGCACGTAGTTATTCATATGGGTGACAGCTAACGCACACTACGATGATGTCAAAAACTATGTTTCAAACGCAGTCTCGGATGTCTTGCACATATCACATTCCGCGCAGTGGACGATAAAGTGAACCCTGGGGACTAATATATTGTACCCAATCTTGTCGGTCATGGAACCTTAATGTCGCTGCTATTTAATTTAATCTGTTTTTATGTTGCCCAGGGTCTGATATCTGGAGACATTGTATCAGGATCAGACCACGGCTATCATGCCTGATTGCCTCTCTTCATGTTAACCACCTGCACAATTGATGACAGTCATTTAGTATGTATTACAACATGAAGAAAGTGATATTAAACGCCGACTCCTGAAATGGAGTCGACATGTTATGAATAAATCTAAAGCATTGGGTTCAACGCTGTTTATTACATAACGATACATAGCCCGGGCATATTTGTCGCTACTGAATCCCAGCTATAAGCATGCTGACGTAAAAACAAAGAAACCACTCAAACACGAACAACATTTTATATGTAGCACAAATAATACAATGCACGATTACCTCCAGCTGACACAGCTATCTTTGAAGTTAAAACAAACATCTTGTTATAATAAGATACCCGACTCGGCAGCTCGCCCGACAAATTCCATGACACCATGTACGCAGCGCCCCCTACTTTTGTGGAAGCTACTCGACGCGCAGCAGCCAACCAACTTCTTTATGGCTTGCGAGTATGTCTGACTAGAAGTCAAACACAAATGGACATTTCTGCGCAATTAACTGTTTGAATTGACAAAGGCCTCACCACCCAGGAAGTGAATGTTCTAGCATAAGTCTCTGGCTATATTGCCCGAAAACTAAGCTGTGTGCAATATGCAGAAACCAAACTTTCTGTAATCAATGATATACATGACCAGAAGAATTACCGAAGTGCAATGGATAAGCTCGTTGTCCCAAGCAAATCACTAGTAGATGCATTATGCAGGCTTAAGGAACATTGCCGCAAATTCATTGACACATTATTATACAGCAAGCAAGTTGAAGCAAAGGTTGTAAGCATTCTAGCTAAAGAGGTGTCATTAGAGAAACTCCAATGTGAAGCATGCAGGTGTCATGTTTATGTAATATTTGTTATGGTGAACATCAAGTTGCATCATTCCCTGAGGGAGGCTAACAGTAAGTTAATGGACCATAAGGAGAGAAAAAATCGTAATACATTGACATTTTCCCACACATGAGAATTTGTGCTCTTATTTGCTTTTAGTGCTGTTGTATGTGTAGATTTCCGAAAAATCAAATGTTGATATTTGTTCTCTAAGTTTATTAAAAGCTCTCTATGGCAGATGAACAAGGACAATTCTATCATAAATCCACACCAGAATGTAGGACTACTGCACCTTAGATTGCAGTGGTGGGGGGAGCTTGTCCCTGGATATACTGTTAGAATGAATGGTTGCATGGTACTCCAATCAGATGTGTGTGTAAGATGGGGCAGAACTATGTCTGGCTGATATGGTGTGTTTAATGGCATAAGACAGGGAGGCATATTGTCAACCTATCTGTTCAGAGTTGATATGAATTGAGCGCTGGTCTTAAATAATGGTTGTGTTCATTGTAGTTTTAGTGTGCTTGTTATTAATCTTCTAATGTATGCTGATGATCTCGTTTTAGTTGTAATGACCTTAATATATATATATATATATATATATATATATATATATATATATATATATATATATATATATATATATATATATATATATATATATATATATATATAGAGAGAGAGAGAGAGAGAGAGAGAGAGAGAGAGAGGGGGAGAGAGAGACACTCATAGAGAGAGACACAGAGGGAGAGATACAGTGAGACAGAGAGAGAGACAGTGAGAGAGAGACCGAAAGAGACAGAGAGAGAGAGACAGAGAGAGAGACAGAGAGAGAGACAGAGAGAGAGACAGAAATGCGGAGAGAAAGAGAGAGACAGAGAGAGACAGCGAGAGACAGAGAGAGACAGAGAAAGACAGAGAGAGACAAAGAGAGACAGCGAGAGAGATTTAATGATGATTAAATTCATGCTGCATCAATGTTTTTAGTATATGCTATGTCCTGAAATAATTCATTATTATATTGTTATTCACAATAACCAAGAATACATGTAACAGTACTACATAAACAAATCATACGTCTGCACAGGGCACCCCATCAACCGACAATGCAGCTTGTTGATTCGGTGGAGGTCCGAGTGACACATTAAATATCATTCAATCGGGAAATCATGAGCATGTATTTAAATCGACTTCTTATATTCCGCCGCAAATATGTCCACACTAAAGACAAAACTAATATGATTCAGATTATTCTTTTAACATCAAATTAGGGTAAACTAGACGTCCGACTGTGTCTTAAAAAGGGGTAAATTCAGCCCTACAGGATGTCTGAGTAAATATGTATTTTACCGTCCGATCGGGGCTAGACCTGGGGTAGATACTGATATATGCGACTTCGTTCAAACGTTCACAAAAAATATTGCAGTTAATAAATCTTCACAAAAATTGATAAAAAGCTGTCAATAGTAATTGGCTCTGTTTTAATGTATTGGCTCTATCAAAAAGTCGTTAAATCTTAGAAATACAGCGGTATCTTTGAGTACGTTCTATCGCCGATCGATCTTTCACCGTTGAGCCACGCGCTTTTGTTTACATTTTAGCTTCCACGAAACCAGGTGGTCCGAGTCGGGTATCTTATTATAGCGAGATCTTTGGTTGAACGGTCAATTACACAATATTCACGTTCACTGTTTATAATTGGCTATTGTAACTTTCCACAGATCTAACATTCACAATGATGATAGAAAAGCCCCGTAAGCCGAAATATTGTATTGCTCACTCTGTCACTATTGACACATCGGAATACGGCAATTATCAAAAGAGAGAAATATAATTCAAAATAAACTCGGTTAATACATGCAAACCACATTGGGCACCATCCGTTGTTGAAAAGTATTATATAAATACACAACAGAAACATCGAACGTCTAACATCGGATGCGTTTATCGTCGCGGCAGCCATTGGTGCGTTGTGATGCACATTAGCCCCAAATAGATTGTAACATTTAACCACATAGTTGAATACTGAGTCATTGATTTTGAATGCCATCGATTAAGTTTATTTGTTCCGTTGAAACCAATATTGATTTGCAAACCTTTATTGCTGACTCTAAAATGATGCCGAAAATCACCCGGCGTAATTTTTCCCTTCTGCTTGGTCTGATGCAAGACGAGTGATATATTAACACTGTCAACCGAAAAATTTGAATTCAAATATTTGTTTTAGAATAATTATCACAGCACTTTGTACTTTAAACGTTGCATATGGTAGTCAACTAGTGTTCCACGTGTAACAATGAAGAAATGCTTTTCAAGACAATCTTTTGTTCGTTAAATGACTTGAAAACTGCGCATAATCATTTAGCAATTGTCATAGTTGAATGCTAACCTATTGGTGTTGAATACCATATAGATGCGTTTGCCAAGTGATTTATCAAAGACAATTTAGCAAGTATTTTAATTATTATTTTCTCTCCATTTCTGGGTTGGAAATGTCACTTAATAAGCGGAGATAACATTAGAGAATCACAATAAAAATCTTTTGCCATTCAACTGGGGTATGTATGAAGCTACCAAATGCCGTGATTGTTGTTTATGGATTAAATTAACAACATGTTACATTTGCCCAGTTACAGATGAGAGTAAGAAACAACGACTTGGAATAGCCATCGGTTGGGTATTGCTGTTTGTAGGGGGCTGTGATTTCGTCAGTGTTTTAATAGTGTTTCCATCAATATGGCAGGATGTATTCATGTTTGGTTCAATTGAATATTTCCCTTCACATTACAATTACACTTGAATATATATTTCGATTCATGAGACAAGTACACAAAATATGTTTGTTCAATGTTAAACAAGAGAATTTGAAAATGTTTTGTCGCTATCAATGGTTTTAGTGACCTGTGGCATCAAATTCCAATGTGACCGAAACACTGTATGTAATGTATATATATATATATATATATATATATATATATATATATATATATATATATATATATATATATATATATATATATATATATATATATATATATATATATATATATATTTATGTATATATATATTTATACTGCATAATAATTTACAACTGCATTTTCATGCGGCTGCTTATCGATAGCAACAGCTGCCAACTGTTTCGCATGATTGAAGCTAAGAAAACTATAAATTACTCAGTCGGTAATATTTTGTACAAAACAGCATAATGGTTTACTTGTCAGGTAACAAATAACTGACTTGTTTCATGAAGGAGCTCTATTGTGATTTGTGGGGCAGCTTTATGCAAAGGAGCGGATCTAGTGAATAACAAGAGATAAGAGAACTGCACTGCGCTTTGCGCGGACGTCGGACTTTGATTGTAAATCCCTTTCAACCTTACACGATTCCTACAAAAACTACCAATTGTGAAACAAATATGTTTCACAAGATACAAGTAATGGTGTAGAGAGAAAATGCGTTCAATTGATATCTTAGGCATACGTAATAGTAGTTAATAATGTGCGAATGGAACGTGTTATGCATGTGTCACACCATTGACAGGCCATCATTACACGCCCTCAATTACATGCCAGAACGCCAAATTCATCTTAGTGTTTCTGACAGACCAGAGAGTTTGCTCATTACACCTAAAGCGACGATGAAAGTTAACTGACACAGGAAATACGCTTGGTCAACGGAGTACAGTCAACTGCCCAAACTTTTAAGGTCATTGGTAAATTGACAGAAGATTGATTGTCGTGTCAGAAACAGATTGATATTAAAACTCGTTCACGGGAAGCATTGTATAACCTGCTGTTTGTCAATCAAGCATTGTTATGATGAGTTGGGCTCTGTTTTTCGCCTATGGTGTGTGGTTGAATGCACAATATAATAACAATAATCTTTATTTTCGCACAGCAGGTGTACAGGAACATTATTATTTGATAGAACAGCAAAAAAAAACACACTTGAACAAATAAACAAATAAATCAGTTACGATAAACACAATTCCTTTAACAGAGCTTCAGCTTCATGTCGGGTAAGCACTGATAATGAATCGCCATCTCTAATAGAAATAAGCTCCTTTATGAGCAAAGCAATATTCTCATATTCAGAATTACCTGGTGGCTTAATCGTATAGCTGAAGTCCTTATTGCATTTACTATGCTTTAATAAATAACAATTATTGATGTTCAGGACATGCATTATTGTTCAAACATTATCGCAAACAATTGTTCTGCTATGGAAACAACATCTACTTACATAGGATACAAAAACATTGGGGCTGTTCAGGCACTTTGACGAAGCGCAACATCAGTTGATTTCTAAGGGGCAATTTTCCCGAAATGAATTGTAAATACTTTGAACAATCACTACACAATTTGACAAGTTTGTTGGGTGTTAAACTCCACATCGCCAACCCAGAAAAACTACTACAGTATACTTCAAATAGTTTGTTTCTAATAACAGAGTTACAGTATCCAAAGCGAGACATAATCATATTCGTTTTCGCTATCAAATCCCTACATGCACGCTGTGTATTTATCAAATTCGCACAATAACCAATATTACTTCCCAAGTGAACAGATTGTTTCTCTTGTACAATTAATTCATCATTCAGTGTTAAATATACTGGACTGTCGTAAGCATTGAATGCAAGCAACCGGCTTTTTGCAGAATTGAACTGCACACAGTATTCCTTCGAAAATTCCTCGCATATTCTAAGCATTGTCTTAGCCGCTGCGACTGAGGATGCAATAAGTGAAACATCATCAGTATAACTCAAAACACCCATATAATGATAGCCCATGTGACATCCAACATTAGCTTTACGAAGGCGCCTTAGTAATTCATCGATATATACACAAAATAATAATGGCGAAAGAACTGCGCTTTGCTTAACACCATTCCTGCAAATAAAAGGCTCAGAGCAAGAAGCATTTCATCGGACTTTCAAGTTCTGATGTGTGTACATATTAGTGAGTAATTTATATATTGTTGGACAGAGTCCTTTCTGCCTGAGAAGCGCAAACAATTTCACATAATTCACACGATCAAATGCTTTAGATGCTACCAATAGAATTACAAAACAAGATGACCCCTGAGTTACAAAGTAATCAACAATCTCTTGCAAAACAAGCGTGCATTGAGTGGTAGAGTGTGAATGTTTGAAACCAAATTGCAGAACGCTAGTTTTCAGTGCGTCACTCTGTGATGTTAAAATAATATTATCAAATAATTTTCCCAAAATACCACTGATTGTTATGGACCTGTAATTGTCTCTATTATTCAACGATTTCTTTCTATTCTTCTGTATTGGTATCAGCGTGGAATGCAACATATCCGGCGGAGCATATGCACGCGAAAGCATCGCATTAAACAATAGTGGGATATGAACAAACAATTCTTGACAGGCATTCATATGTGATCAGAGCTGATCTCAGAATTACCATCGGTTGTGTCTGGTTTCAAGTTCGTTCCGGATTCGACCTGCTTAACGGTTATGACAAGATCAGAAGTGCATTTGCCCTTTTTGCAGCATAATGAGGCATCTTTACATATGGAACTGTACAGATCGTTCATTTCAAGCTCGTTATATGAAACGGAGTTATACAGCCTAGAATATTTGTCCTTAAAGGTTTCGCATATATCAACCTCATCATGAGCATCGTCCACATGGGTAGGGTTAGACACACGTGCGCTAAATTCATTACGAACTTCCTTCCAAAAATTGGGGTTATTTTAGGACGCGTTTGCAGCCGCCATTCTGTCGGCTACTTATTTGTCTTGTTTACTCATAACGTTCCGTGATTTCTTTTTGTAGTCATTTTTAGCCTTAAGCATTATATCTTTAATTGTCCCGGTAGAAGGGCAACCATTCTCTCGCCACAAGCGGCACCAACAAATTGATTTATTTTTCAGGGATTGGGCTTCGTCGGTCCACCCAGCCCGGCGTTTCTTTGGTCGGTTAGCCGGAATACTACAGAGAGACGATGCCACGCAAGCATGAATTATGTCATCGTGAAATTGATCAATTTTTTCAACATGCTCGCAACAACTCGGGTTCGCGCATGATAAAACTTCCGTTGGAACATACACATTAGCCAACATTTTACGCAGGGTGTCCTTGCACAAATCAATGTCATTACCCTTTGCGCTTTTCCACTTCCGTTTAGTACCCGATGATAATTTGGCGATATCTACATGTTACATTCTACGGCACAATTTTACGTTAACCGGACTATTATCAGACATATTGTCACCATCATGAATGCATTCATAGCTTACAATTGATGACTCTAGTTTCTCTGAAATCATTAAGTGATCAAGTGACGATCTGGCATGCGACATGTCACTTTCTGACTGAAATCGACATTTGCAAGGGGTTTCATAAAGCATGGGATTAGACATTCCCGTTCACAGAAATTATTTAACGATATAGTATGCCTGGAACTATCCCGTGAAGAGTCTGGGTTCAAATCACCACCCATAATAACGAAATCAGCTTCCGTATGAGATATAATAACAGCATTTGCTTGATCTAGAAGCTCACTGTATAAGTTACTTATTGATATGCTGTTATCCTTATCACATAGCCTGTAAACATTAATAATCAACATTTTAACAGGTCCGTTAGTGGTGTGACAAATAACCTGGCATGCCTGGCACCTTCGACTTTTTCCCAAATCAATTGGTGTAACAGAAACTTTGGTAGATGTCTTATGTAAAATTGCACAACCACCATAAGGTCTACCGACTAACAATTCCGATTCGTCCATACCAGATATACCAACGACGGACACATTACCAATATTACGTTCAAACAGTGCAAACTCAGATTCAAATAACCAGTGCTCCTGTAGTAAAAGATCATCGCATTCTCCCATTAAATGACGTATGTGCATAACGGTATCGTTCTTATGTCCTCGGCAATTATAAGTGCCGATAGTAAAGTTTTGACTTAACATTATTGACGAACACTCATACGGTAATACTTCCGCACGCAGATACCAGTGGGCCAGAATTCATCATTCATCAATGATTTCATATCGGAGTCTTTCACCTCAACTCTAAATCTCTCAAATTTTGCTTCACTATTAGAAACGTGCTCAATGTTTCTCACCTCTATCTCCGATTCTGCAATAAACGATTTTACGTCCTCTGCACTTGTTCCTTTTTCAACTCTGAACACAAACACATCCCGGCTTGGCTCTAGTGCGCCTCTATAGACAGCGATAATGGCTCTAGGATTTAGCTTCTGTTTCACCTTTATTCCTGAATTACTGATAAAAGTTGTTAAACCGATTATGGCCAGATTCTTGCGCGGTAAAAACAAGCTCTTGCGGAGAAAGGGGTTCAGGGGTTTCCACACGAAAGGCTTGTTGGCGCCCACAGGACTATGTTTTTATTTATGTGTTTGCCACTAGGTGCCCGTATGTTGTGTTCGTATGAATGTTGTATTAATAAGCTCTGGGTGCTTGAACTCACGTAGCTATAAGATCCAATAGTTAACCTCGCAAGAAGAAACGAAATTAGAATTAGTGGTATTTGTTTTATCCATCCATCCATCCATCCATCCATCGATCCATACATACATACATACATACATGCATACATACATGCATACATACATATATACAAACATATATACAAAAATACATGCATACATACACATATACACACATACATACATACCTATATACATACAAACATTCATGCAAACATACATAGAAACAAAGATACATACACACATGCACATATTTACATACATGCATATTTACATGCATACATAAATACACACACGCATACATAAATGCATACATACATATGCATACATACATACATAAACATACACATACATACATTCATATACAACATACATATACTGGGTACATACATACAACATACATACATACATGTGCATACATACATTACATATATATACATATATATATATATATACATACATACATATATACATACATACATACATACATACATATACATATATATACATACATACATACATACATACATATATATACATACATACATACATACATACATACATACATACATACATACATACATACATACATACATATATATATATACATACATATATACATATATATACAATACATACATACATATATATACATACATACATATACTATATATACATATATACATATACATACTATATATATATATATAAATGCATACACGTTATATATATACATACATGCATTCATGCATACAATCTAATACACATATTGCATACATCACATTACATTCATACATTCCTGCATACATACATACATACATACATACATGCATACATGCATGCCACATGCATAGGCATCATACATATGCACATACATACATACATACATACATACATACATACATACATACATACATACATACATACATACATACATACATACATACATACATACATACATACATACATACATACATACATACATACATACATACATACATACATACATACATACATACATACATACATACATACATACATACATACATACATACATACATACATACATACATACATACATACATACATACATACATACATACATACATACATACAACATACATATACATACATACATACATACATACATACATACATACATACATACATACATACATACATACATACATACATACATACGTACATTGCACCTATACATATATTATCTATCTGTTGCACAATTAACATGATTCCAATGTTCAGAAAATCAACCGCAAGACAGTCATAGCTCATGCAACAAGGATTTCATTAGACTGACAGCTTCCCTTCCTCTACAAAATAGTTTAATATGAATAGTTAAATACTGTCATTAATATCTCGAAAATGCTTGCTGATAAGGATCGAACGTTTTCAAACATGGATTGGAAAATCGCATATGAACTGGTTACTTGTATGCAAGAAAGTTAGGGCAGCAGTAAGACGATTGTTATTGTACACTACGTTAGAACTCAGCAGCTTAAGCATGCTCCTCATGAAATAAAGTCAAAGCCTATTCTGCAAACAGTTCACCAGTTTTGCAAGGTTCTTAGCGATGCATACATTTCAAATAATGTACTGAATAAACTGACGCGTACAATATATGTTATTTCATTAGATTCCAAATCGGCTTGCTCCCGAGTACTCGGTTTAAGCTTGGCTGCTTCATCACCTGGATATAGGTTCAGTGGAAGAAAAGCCGATATTAATTCTTGCCGATGAATTAACATTTACTAGCTAAACATAATTAACCAACACAGCTCATATTGCTATCAAGAAAGTTATGGTAGGGTTGTTAGGAAGTTTGGCATATATTGGCACCAACTTGTGCCGTTCACGCAACCGTTGATCGATTGTTCTTTTGTTTGCTAATACCCCCCCACCTCCCCTTCGTTAATATAACACAGACTATTCTGGAGCCCTTCGCGAAAATGGATTATCTCTTATACACTATACTACGACGTTCATTGCATTTGAACCCGAATGAACGTCCATCTTTTGGGTTAGTGGCTCCGCTTTATCCGGATGATTGAATTAGCATAGTCTCTAATAAGTTCCAGTCAAATTGATTATCCATGGTTTTGTCACTCACTGCTGCGTATGTCGATCTGTATGTTGTGTAGAAGCACATTGCGTTTCTCCGAACGTTCATAGCTATATCATGGTTAACGAGGATGGCTTAGGGGTTCAACGATACAATTATGTTTGCGTTGGGTTATGTCTGTTATATAATCTTGCATTAAACAGCTTACCTGATGAATGATTGATAGATACGTTCAACCGACGCCATCCCGCATTCTTGTGGCAGTCGATGACTCTATTGAATTATATTACTTGCGTAACTTGCCTATACCGAAGGCGCTGACAAACTTCGATTAAAAATCCATTTGTGTATAACATGCTCGATGGGCTGCTTACAACAACGATGTTCGCCTGTTAAAATCTAATGGCCTCTTATGTCAATGATTATTGTCCCATGGTCTACGCATGGAGCAAGTAGCACGGTCATCTAAAACTCATCAAAACTTGCCAATTTAGCGTTATTCATACACAAATTATTGTTCCATGGATATTTTGGATGGATGATAAGAATTGGTGGGTTTAAAAGAATATCACGATCACTGGGCTAATAGAGATTGTCACCTTGTGCTATAGCTATGTTTTACTGCAAGTTAATTGTACCCAAACAGCATAGCTTATATACTGTGTCACTCGTGTAACCCAATTGTCAAGCAGTTTGCAATTGTCAGAACCCTTACTACCATTCGGCCAATTTATTGACTTAAATAATATATATTTTAAATAAATATGTGTTTATCAGAACATGTATTGTGCCGAAGCATAGCTATCTTCGTATCTAATCTGCGTTGAACAACGCTTTCGTGAAATTTAAATTTCCGCTGCCGATTTGTAGCCCCAGTCAGGCCAATTATGGGTACGGCCGAGGAACTATATGAATTTATTTTACTTTCCTAATACGGGTGAGTCATTTAAGGCATTAACATACTTTTTAATAGACTTGTTGACTGAAGATACGCTGTTGTTCCTCCTTATATGGAAGTGCATTTTCCTGAATGAAATCCATGCAAATGTGCATAGATGAGCCAAATGGCTGCCCAATACATCGTTAAACATTCTCAGGCGAACTTCGAGTACTTGCCGTTAATATCAACACATACTGGCAGTGTTGTGGGGACAAATTTGTCAATGTAGAAAATATGCTACAAGTACGACACAATTGACCATCTCGCCTGGGCGATATATTAAGTGTTACATATGGTGCTTACGACCGTTTACATATTTGGGTTTGCCATGATTCAAAGAAGTCCGCACTTATGTCAAAACTTTTTTTAAATCCAGCAGTAAAATTGAATCCTGATGAGAGAGGACACGACTTGTCGGGATTCAGTTATTGGATCAGCGATCAACAAATCATGAACACGGAACAAAGCTTCGTTTTATATTGTACAGCAGACTTTTAAACCAGACATTACGTACCTAACATCTTGGTAATTGTGAGGTGTAAGGAATTATTTTGCGGCCATCAGCTATTAGGAAAAGAAACAAGAATAAGAAATTAAACAGTGTCCACAGGCATTCCATGATCGATAATTAATACAATTGCAAATTGAAGCAGGATTTGCGTATGATCTCTCTTAGATTGGGTATAAAGGTTAAGAGTCGATGGTCAATTGCATCTGCTAAACATTGCATTCGATATATTTATGTTGCGCGCTGCGTTGTTTGATGAAGTCATCGGATGTTAACTGATAATATTGATTACTTATAAAGGCAACAAGCGTTATCCCTTACTAAGTAGATTTGCCCTCGATTGCGACGCTGCTACTGCATATTGAATATGTAGGGGCGATACAGTCGGCATCGTGATAAATAGTCCATGCCGTCACGTAGTGTAGCTGCAGTAACAGCTGCGAAACAAAGTATAACTAAAAGATGCCAAAACGGAATAAAGCTTTCGCGGAGCTTTCAAGTTTTAGTATGCCGTGTGAAATCTGATTGATTGATCACTTAAGGTGGCAATTGGTCAGAGGCATTGGATCATGCAAAATTGAACAACATCTCTTGGATTCAATTGCTTTTTTATGATTGCTATTCAATCAGGTAGCTACTGGGTATATCGACTTGATAACTCGGGAAAAAAATAAGTTGGTTCCGCTTTCTGAGATAACCTGATGAGCGATCCGCAATACAAATACATACCACTATCACCGTATCTCTTATGTGACTGCAACTAAATCAAATAAATCCTCAACTCTTTATAATATACATATATTTACAATTTCAATCGCAGCCGGTCTCAGTGGCGTGATGGTTTACTGCCTCGCCTTTCGACCCACAGGCTGTGGGTTCGACTCCAAAGTGTGACAACCTGACTGGTTACTCGTGACTCGGATGATCACGTAAAATTGGCGGTCTCATCTCTGAAAGGGGATGTAAAAGATCTTCTCAGGACGACGTGCTCCCTGGCAGTGACCACCCTCAGATATAGACTCAGTGCTAGTCGTACTAGCTAGTCGCCTAAGTTTCTAAAAACGACTATAATTCGAGCAAACACACAACAAACAAACAATTACAATCGCAATGCAACAAGATCAGGTTCATTGTTGCTGCTTTCGCTAGCATTGATCAAATGCGTTCCATATATATATATATATATATATATATATATATTTACTATTTTTTTTGCTAGCATTATGTACGGGCAATAAGTTGGATTGTTTGCATAATTGTCAGGAATATTTGATGGTGTACATGGTGTTACTGTCCCAAATGAGTGGATACTTAATTGAGGAATATTTGATGGTGTACATGGTGTTACTGTCCCAAATGAGTGGATACTTGAAATATGCAAAGTGTGGACGTCCTCTGTCTATCATTTTCTCTCTCTATGAACATAGCGATTTGCGCGCACCTGATTAACATTAAATGCGTAGTTCACTGCATAGGTATTGTTTATATAGTTACGCACATGCATGGTAATCTATCGTATGACGCTGCAACCGATGCCGGCCTATAATCACACAAACAGTTTCGATAATAAGCTTGGAGTTATTTGCCGTAGATGATCTCAACACATGACGTTGTTGTGGGACTATTCTGCAGTGTCCATCCATCTGCGCCGCAAGGTTGCAACCCCAATTATCCCGCCGTGCCACTAGAGTCTTAACCCACTCGAGAATCCGACAAATTTGCAGCTTCCGGAAATTCCAACCCAACTGATGAATAAGCTCCTGGCGCTTGATAATGAGTTGGTAGCGCTTGCGGCCGTTTGATTACACAGTTGAAGAACAGGTCGACATGTAGGCGGAGTACCAGCTGGCCTATACCTCATGCGGCTCGAACAACTATGGATTTTAGAGTGTTGTATTGTAAGAGTATCAGCCTTTGGAAATCATGCTCGTGATTCCCCCATACGATGTATCCCTGTCATGCGGCAGGTAACAAATATGTGATTAGTGCGAGTTTAATTCCCTAACCGCGGAGTTATATTTATCATTTGGTGCTCGTCACTTAGCTGCAACACAGGCTACTTCATAAAGCGTGAGCATTTGATTGTCGACTACACGATATGACTAATGATTAAATAACGATTATGATAAACCATTTCCATCTTGCCAGTCATGTTAACCTTTTAAGTGTTTTTCGGAGCTATAGAGAATCATTGACAGCTTAATGTTTATGATCGCCGGAGCACTGCCAAGCCAATTAGAGTTGAGTAGGTGCTGGGCAATTGGGACGGACTTTTACATCGGAAACGTATTTGCATAGGCAACGTGCGACTGTTTCGGTTTGATTGCGAATACAAGATGTCATGCGCTGTATGTTTTCATGGTCTTGATGCAACGCATGAATTAGGGCTGATGGAATCACTCACATCCTACCCTGACACCCTAATACATTGAATAGTGTTATTTCAATAAAGCGATAAATAGGAGCCTCGAGACCAATGGCTATCCATTTTATTATGGGTATGCGGGCATCAATATTTTCTTAACCAATGTGAGAATACAATTAGCAGCACGGCGTATATATTGGTATGTGATGCATTGTTAATTATTTTCGAAAGTCTATAAACAACAGGCATAATCTACAAGCTGTCATGCCTGCCACTTTCATTTCCTTCAAAGGATTGTGATTTATAACAGCTAAAGTACCAACTATGTTGTATCTTTTGTTTCTCATAATGGATTCTTATATGAAACAGCGGAAGTACCGCCACATTGAGTATTCGTTACTTAATCAGACATTACGTGGAATGCTTGTAATCGGAAAATCGAAAAGTTTCACTCGCACAAATAATTCCTTGAAGTAACTAACAAAGCGTCGTCCATTCGGGATATATCTCTACATAAGTGGTACGCACAAGGCGGATCTGGTAATGTCTTTTGTAACGCTGAATATAGATTATGCAAGCACATCATCAAACAACAAACTCATCCATGCATATCTACATGTTACGCATCGTCGCGTCTCAGTTGCGAGGGCAGTGAAAGAGATTTGGCAGGTGGGAGATAAATAGTTGTGAAAACTGTACTGTCAAAACTACACACCAGTCCATGAATACGGTTCACATTAGAATAACAATAGCCAAGTTTTGGTGTAGAACGACCCTATGTGCTCGTAGTTAATTGATTGATTGCTCGTGTGTGGTCCTGATTTTGAATATCTCCATTCTCCTAGTATAAATATTGATGTCGCTGATGAAAACAGTGCATAGTTTAGACTTGCAATTAAATAATGGAATATGAACAGCTTGTGAATGTAATGTCAGAGCAGCTACGATGAGAATGCGCAAATTAACTAAAAAGCTGTTATTGCACCAGATTAATTTCTTCCATAGATCCATCGCTTTTTCTCTATTATATCCAACTAGGTTTAATAGGGATGTGCAGATTAAGCCGTGCAATGTCTAAACACCGCAAATAAGCGCTTTGGTGCTGTATAACCTTCCAGGGCGAGCTTGTTGTGCCGTATTTGAACCAACTACGTTGGTATTTATGTTAAATGTAGTGAAGTTCAAACGTTGCACCGTTTATCAATATCTTCTTAGTTCAAACGCGAGGCATATCGTGCGGGTATAAATTGGATTTTCGGTTTATCTTTGGTGGACCAAGAAAAAACAATTTCACCTCACTTGATATCTTCAAAAAACGTGCGTTGGTGACGCAACATCAGGGAAGGATTTAGAAATTGTTTACACGCTTCACAAATACGAACAAAGCGTGCATCGTTACTATGACAACAATAATTCCCGTAATCGCGACCAGTTAACAGTTGTTGATTATTTCTACAGTAGAAATAATGATAATATATCAATTGAATTACCGCGCCAGATATCTATCGGACACGCAATATGGTCGCATGGAACACTTCATTGGTACCTCTGAACTGATATTGACTGTAGATATACAATGTCCGCACTCATTCCCACAGGAAACTTAATAACTTTAAGCTGAATTTGTAATACAAGTCTACTGGGCCACTTTTTGTTGTTGGATCAGTAAAAACGAGCTTGCTAATCAAGAGAGAACAGTTTTATGCTATCCGAGAGCGTTCAAGAATGTCGACAATTAATTAGATCTAATATTAATCGCATGACTTGTATGTATTTGTGTGATGAAGAGGTATCAATTTTAATAGTAACATATTGCTTACAAGAACGTAATACACATTAATATGTAGGAGGGAGTTTAAACAGGGTATATACGACAAGTTTTAGCTCTCATTGGATAGATTGCCCTATAACATACAGTTATTACAGATACAATGGAACGGTTATCTTGCAAATAATCTGGTCATCATTTTCTTTCATACTTACGCTCCTCACTCTGTTGATTATAAATGCATTATTGAATAATTGTTGATGCCTCTATAAAAATTGTGCTCAAACTTCCGGAGCTTGATGATGAGTTTGCTTAGATACGGTGGTTGGGCTATAACACTAGATACTAAGATTACTCATGTTTATTCAATGAGCTGGCCGGTGATTAATCAAGGGCCTTACAGTTATAAGTAAGAAGGCTTTGTGTCGTAGATTGTCTTTGGAATTGATTGTGCAATGTACTTGACAATGTTAGGTAACAGCTACATTGACACACTTGCTCGTGACCTTTTCTCCAAGTAACACTTGGTTTGTTATGTTTGTGTGATTCGTATATCCGTTTTGCACGCGTCGGATCACAGAAGCACACTACATGCATTGGAACGCACAACGCAAAACATGTGATATGTGTAATGCTTTACCCATCGAACAAATACATTTAATGGTGTTAAGTAATGAATAATAAGATGGATTCTCAACAACCTCAGCACACGCTGAT
Source organism: Urechis unicinctus (assembly GCA_034190875.2). Classification (NCBI taxonomy): domain Eukaryota; kingdom Metazoa; phylum Annelida; class Polychaeta; order Xenopneusta; family Urechidae; genus Urechis; species Urechis unicinctus. The sequence goes on along the minus strand of CM067354.1, from coordinate 75,217,739 downwards.
GAGTCCTATGAAAGGCACCCACCAAGAAGATATGAATGTGTTCACAATATGATGAGCGTTCGAATTATTGATTTAAGCATTATGCTACCAGAGTTCTTAGATTAACTAAGCAAAACACCCAGTAGATTATTTATCATATCAAAGTTTTGATATTCTTGAAGTCAGAATGTAAAATATCCTGGCGTAACTATTAGATGTAACACAAATGAAACAAGGATAGCGACCGGGTGCATTGTTGAATCATATCCGGTGGTTATATGTTGTATCAGAGTACAAACTTAATACAAAAGTTCAAAATACGAAGCACCCAAGAACTATACGCGATGACCTATTGAACATAATTGGCTTTTTGTGGGGAAGTTATAATGATGCCCCCAAGAACCAACAGGCAATTGCAAATAATGCATGGTTAAAACACGAATGCGATGAGAGTGAAAGTTTTCGTGAGAAAGGACAATGTTAAATCGAATACATATCTGTTAAATGCTAGGCTTATGGCAGTAGCGGAGATATTCATCTATCGTCTCATATTATATAAAAGTAACAGGATAATAAGCTCTGTCGTTGTTACAACTATGTTAAAGCAGCCATGTTGTAAGTGGAAGAAGAATACTCGTTGCCTTGAACAACTCCGCGAACTTATATTTATATGTGCATCAACACAGTGTCATGACAAATGTCCTCTATGTGTTCCCTCGAGCCCTGCTTGTCGTTCTACGCACATCTGTGTCTCATATGAAGGGTGAATTATGTCTCTACACTGCAACTTCATGTCATTTCAACCGAATGTAACCCTATATGACGACCTCACAATGGGAAGAAGGTCATATCAGCCTCGCGGGCATTTGCTATATGTGGGCGATTTCCATGTTAATCAAACGATGAGTCAAAATAATTATCGGTTGCAGAAAATACTGTTATCAACAAAAATGTTTGGTATTTCGATCTTGCGGTGGGGACTCAAGGCATCTTCGAGTCGTGGTACTTGCTTACCAAACGTAGAGCTGATTCACCGGCGTTGAATTTTAAACCATTCAATATGGGGGACTGATTGTTTTGCATGAAGAGTCTCATTGACGTTATTGTGATCAGTTTATCGGTTATCTGTAGCTAGATTGCCGGTCATCATTGAAACGGCGCAGCTATCAATCATTCAGCAGCTTGACCTGTATTGTTTAAATAGCCACAGACGAACGAATACATATGAGGCAGTCAGCATGAGTTGAAAATTAACTAGTACACCGATTTGTTGTTTCAAGTCACATAGGGATATTAAGTGATCCGCGTATGACAGCAGTAAACGTTTCAAATTGAAAGACCGTTATACATCCATATGCAAATATAACTATTTAGCGTTAAATACGTTTTACTGATCCCTTCATGGATGCGTTGCACATTTGTGGTTTGTATCGACCATTAGATGTTTACAGGCGTAAAGTGAAATTGACATGTTATGGTGGACGCTGGAAACACATCTGAACTCTGGTATGACAGTTCGCACGCTACATGAAATATCAGAAAGTAATTTGAATCTGCAGTTACCTGTACTGACATTTGTAGAAATATGCACTGAGCGAGAGCGAAAAGTTACATAGTAACCTATAGTTCGATCAACACATAGTGTCCGCATTGGTTCATGGTTAAAGGAACGTAGAACCATTTGCCAATCAAAATATTGGCCACTGAAAGACTATCATTTAATTCTTTATAGTTTACTTAGTTTGCATCTGGTTAGGTTTGCAGTAATATGTTTATTGAAGTGATCCTATTAGATTATTATTAAAGCGGTGAGCACCCATACCACGCCTGTTTATAAGGCATGATATAGATATGCAGGTCAGCAAAGAACTCAATGGCCGTCAACACAAGATATCATAGACAATTTACACGATTTGGCCTTGCAATAGATCAAGTTAATTTAATCACAGGGTTAAACGGTTAGACCAGGCTGGTTTATGGACGACCATTATTTACCGATGCAAATGATTTCGTAATCCAAAGTGATATACAGATATTCTATTTTTGATGACGATAGTTTTTGGATAAGTCAGTTTTCTCAAATCCGTGCTGGCATTGTAAAGCTAGTCAAAACAGCGCATTCAACTGCAGTGGCATCTAAGGCATTGAGATTAAAAAGTCTGCGGACGGAAATGATTAACAAGTATTATTTTGTTCTTTAAATTGGGATCGCTTTGCGATCTGAGGAAGCTACACTCGTGCGACGACCGCAATATAACAGGGGCAGTGTGTGTGTGTGTGTGGGGTGGGGGGGGGGGGGGGGGGGGGGGGGGGGGGGGGGGGGGGGGGGGGCTGATGAATAATTTGGCGCGGCGTTGTATTTGGTTATATTTGCTATCGACTCGCTGTAGATCTGTCACAAATACCTACGTTATAGTCGGTGGTATATTGTCGATTTACATATATATAGTGTATTGGTTTATTCAATTTCCCTGTGAGCCCAGAGATTAAAGCGACTTGTCAAGACCGTATCCAATCAAAAAGTAACAAAGGTTGCTTCAACAAACAATTGCTGCGCAATGCTGTATCTAAGAGGGCGTAACGATACTGTGTACGTGGCCCAATTAAGCAACAAAGAATTCTAGCCTAACTTGTAGCGTGATTTTATATTGGTTAAAAGAAATTCGACAGACAAATGAGTTTGGCATGTTTTGTTAGGCGTGGCACTACAGGACAGCGTGATTAACACTTGTACGTGGTCCACATTCGTCTGTTGAAAGGTCTTTCACACATCACGTATATATCAGAGGTAATCTGCTTAAACTGGTAATATTGGTTCGGGGTTCAGAATGTAGAGATTTAGTAAAAGAAGCACATTAAACATATTACCAAGCCACTAAATAAAAGGTAAAATGTCATAACATTCACTCTGAAATGAACAAGTTTCGAACAAATGATGGATCATAATCACGATCTTGTGTACAATCTAACACGAGATCGCCACTTACACCGAGATTATTAATGCCAAGCATCCATCATTCATTCCATGATTATATGAGCCAAATGTGAATGAATACAACTATGGCGGATGTAGATATTCTGATTGTCGTAGATCTGGAGTTTTTCCATTAAAACAGCGGTGATCCGTTAAACGTCTAGATGGTTACGTCCCGGGTGATGACATTGCCAGGCTGTTTATTGCTACAGGTGATTCGTCATTTCCTGCCTTGCAGGCGCATCTGTTATATACTGCTATCTAGCCTCAGCATTCATTGGGGACCGTAGCAAATTCATTCGCTGCACAATACAGGCCAAACCAGATCCTAGGCTACATATATATATATATATATATATATATATATATATATATATATATATATATATATATATAGATATATATATATATATATATATATATCTCTATATCTATATCTATATATCTATATATATATATATATATATATATATATCTCTATCTATATATATATATATCTATATATATCTCTATCTCTCTATATATGCTCTATCTATATATATATATATATAATATATATATATATATATATATATTCATACATATATATGCGTGAGTGGGTGTATATAAATGCATATATATATATTTTTATAAATATACTCCCACAGTAGCAGTGTAGTATCATAGCCGTTATTTCAACGCGCTTTCTTTATTTTCTGTGCGTAACCTGCAGCTCAATTTAAAATCTATTAGTCTTAGATTGCTATAATATCCCTTTATGTATAGTTTTTCTCTCCGCCCTTTACTAAGGTCCGAGCTTGATTAGGCCTTATTACCCGAAGAATATTTCGGAAACATGTCAATTTGTATTTGTTCTGAATGTAGTGTATCGAGTCAACACAATTGAAAGCTCTATGCGGTCGATGGTTGAGGCAGATATTTCGTGAACACGACAAGCTAACCACAGCTTACATTTCTTGATCGAGTTTTGTGATAGAATGCAGTTTTATTAGTTTTGTCACGCGATTCAATAATTGCATTATTGCTACACTCATATTATTGCAGTTTATCATGTTGTTGTCTGCCGTAATTCGATTGCATTGGCAAGCGAATTATCAAATCCATTGATGTTAGCAACAAATGTCCAGACATATAAGTCGAGACAAGACCATGGCTAGATAGCACTTCATCCTCGATTCCAAATAAACTTACTTGAATAGTTCACAGCATATCGGATTAATGGAAATGCACGCATTTTAGTTTATGAATGAACCGTTTTTTGCTGCTAAATAATTAAATAATTATGTCGTAAAAACATCCATGAGTGAAGCGTTAAGAGCCATAACTTCGTTCCGACGGATGCACTGGCTAATGCACATGCGATGTAGCATTCATGTTGGCCCCGGATAAAATATGTGACATGTAAAAGAATGAGCTATTATAAGTAGCCGTCTCATCCTACTTACTGGATGCTGTAAGAAGCAGCACATGGCCTCAAATACAAAAGCACATGACATGCCACTATGACGAAAGCATTTCGTTGTTCTTAATTACTTAGCTAGTGAAATTTTCTATGATGGGGCATATATATACTTTATTACAAAAACTTAGTTGCATGACTAACGTTTATGAGTAGGATACTGCACGTAATATGTGTCCAAGTTTCATCGCATCACTCGCTCGAGCGTCCTGATACGCTTACAGCTACTGGTGTACAATTCAAAATACACATATTGCTAATGGCTTCTGATGCATAAATGTTAGACTTACCGTACGCAAGCAATGAGTAGCCGTGACGTTATGCAATGGACGGCGATAACGTTTTGACAGGGTTTCGTGAAGGAGAGACGGACGTCTAAAGGCCAATGTATGGAACAGTCCATGCGTAGACACTATTTGGGGGGAATAAAACATGTATGTACTTGCAAAAAAGTCCTACATTGCTGTGTCGGCTATATTGTCAATATAAGCAGCAACAACAGAGGATCCACAGATATTTGCCATGTTTCGATGATAATTTCCTCATAGAGACTGCGCATAAAAGCAGTTCTATATTCGTTAATGTCACGACTCTTAGCTCAGAAGTATTCAATATACTACTTTTATCAGTCGAACTGCTTCTGTTTACTCTCAAAAAAGCCGCTGTAGATGAGATGACTCTTCCGCAATATAACGTGACCTTTACCGGGATTGTTCTGTGGCACATTGGATATAGCCGATTGCAAAGCTGACACTACAAAAAGTAATTATAAGCGATAAACGCAGACAGAATAATATATATGATCGAAGGCATCACTACATAAGGCGCATTTAACACTTATGTCCCTGAATAGATATCCTGTGTAATTGCTCATATGCCGCTATATTCATATATTGTTTTTATCTACATACTTTAGTTCGTATTAATATGCGGTTTGATTACGCCCGAAACAATGAGAATGTGATAAAACAACTACATCAAAGGCAAGTAAGCGTTGACTACAGTAGCCCGAAAGCGAATACATCTGCAAAGTTGGCGTTCCTGCGAAATTAATATTGATGTCATCATTGGTGCCGTTGGCACCGCACTCTTTAAATCGGTCCTATTCCGCAAGGCTCGCTGATGTTCCAGTGTGCTTACGTGTCAATCGACCATGGATCTATTACCAGAAGGCTTTGGAATACACCGACAATTTCCTGTGTTGGTTTATTGCGTTTAAACTAACCAGAAATTTTTGTTCCTCATGCTTTTGTGATAAGATTTATGCATATATAAGGCTGATATCGTTGGCTTGGTGTATATTCAATAGCACTTGTCTATGGCTGTACGTAGTTTAAGTACGACACTAAGGTGTTTATTTTGTCTGAGTCATTGACCCTCGTCACGAGTGGAATATTGATTATGAAAAATCTTTTTTGTTTTAAATAGCGTCTATAAGTCACCTTTCGGTTATGCGCTAGCGTTTAGTTAAGGCATGGTGGACTGAACAGTACTTGTGATGCAGTAAAGTGCACGTACAAATGATTGAACATGGTTTTGGTACAGACGCTCAGAGATGCATCATTTTCATACCCCTAATCAAGGAATCACATCGTAGTTTGGGGAAACATAGCTTTCTAAACTGAATGTTTAACCTGCATAAAAACTTGATTTTCCTTGTGTCTATGTGTTCCTCGTTTCCTGTATTATTCTATCGTGTCCTCTGTGTTAGAAATCATATTCCCCGCATGATCACTAAAATGTAAAGCGACTAGTGCATTGCTAATCATCCTTTGGTGGAAATTGTATCTGCTTTTCGTTATCGTTTGTAAATAGGTCGTATGGCGTATGCACTGTGCAGCTTGTCAATGTTATCGATTTTGTTCCTGTTTACGGCATGAGGCAGCTAACCATGAGTCATTAATAGTAATGATCTCAACACGTAGATACATTTCTGTATAGCCCATTATTATGGGGAAATCATAATGTAAACGGGATGACGTGTCCTGTGTGTTTTTTCGCGGATAAGGAATTTATTTCCACAGTTGCATAACCTGAGGCAGGTCTCTGTAATTGCACAACACACCCTGATTCGGGATACAATAACACATCCAGCTGATAAATGCTGAGCGTCACATTGTTACTTATCGCCTCTCATGCATATGCGATTGGTATCACTACGATATTTGCGCAAACAATGCAATGCATTATAACAAGTGAGGCAAACTCGAATCTGGAAGAATTGCTATAAGTAAAATTCAAATATGTTATTCAGCTTTATTGTCCTATAATTTGAAACTAAGCGGCATTCAATGCAAACTGTTAAGGGCTTATGTCCCTATTGCACTCAGTTGATAGTTATGCAATGCGAAGAAAGGGGCATAAGGTCATATTGCTTAATTGACCCATTTCAGACAAATCTGCACGAAACAAGCGTCGTTAATAGAAACGATAATAGATCAAATAGTAACATAATTCAATAAATACATTTTGAGGTTGGAAGAAGTAATTTGGTGCACAGATCGATACACTATTTGTCGTAAAATACCAATGTTTCGCACCAAACAATTATAATAAGAAGCCAATTGATAATTTGTACTGCCTCTACACATCCAACGTCTCTAATCAATTGACTTTATTCTTGTACTTGTCAACGGCATGACCCCCAGCGGCATGACCCCAACGGCATGTCCCTGAACGGAATGACCCCAAACGGCATGACCCTGAAATACCCAGTCCCAATAATTAACTTATACTGATGTGAAGAAGGTATCCTATCCTCGCTAAACTCCTTTGATACCGCTAGTCATCTTAGCTACCGCAACTATTTCCAATGTATGAGTGATACCAAAGTACCATCTAGCCCTCATAAATATTCCAGCAGTTACCTTTATCGGTAATGACTGGAAGTAGCACGTATGGAACACATACAATATGAATATGTATACAATTGCCAAAGATAACATTCAAATTATTTTACAACGTTTCACATAGCCTTATAAACGCATTCGTGTATTTCAAACTAGTGTTGATACCAACACATTTACTCTGGGCGTGAATTTGAATTAGGCAGATATAGACCTCTTTATTACATGATAGCGAAATTGTCAGCTTCGCATGCCTTTTCATTCGAAATTGAATTATACTTTTATTCGGCAGCTTCATAAATTGCAGTATTATGTTTAAACTCAGCAGGATAGTCCATGAAAGGCGAAGCCAATAGTGCCTTCCTACTATTGTATGAGCGCCGCTATTTATGACGGATGTCATGTCAAAGCTCTGTATGATTGGGGTATAATAGCATCCTTTCGGTTGGTTTAATTTTCTTTCTTATTGTGATCATGCAAGATTTATCTCCTGCACGGTTTTATGGATCATTTCTGTCTTTTTTTAAACATCCACCTTCTCTCTTCGAAATGGCAAATGGATTTATTAACCCAGACGATAGAAGCTTGAGCAATCAATCGTCTGAACAAGAATGACATTATGTCCAATGGTTTTTTAGATATATATATATATATATATATATATATATATATATATATATATATATATATATAGATATATATATATAGATATATATATATATAGAGATAGAGAGAGAGAGAGATAGAGAGAGATAGATAGATATAGATATAGAGAGAGAGATCTATATACATATATAGAGAGAGATCTATCTATCTCTCTATATCTATAGAGATATATATAGAGATAGAGAGATATAGAGAGACATCTATATAGAGATAGATACCTATATATAAGATATACATATATATATATATATATACATTATATATACTACATATATATATATCATATATACATATATATACATGTACATATATACATATATATATGTACATATATATATACATGTACATATGTACATATATATATACATATATATATATATATATATATATATATATATATATCTCTCTATATATATATATATATATATATATATATATATATATATATATATATATATATATATATATATATATATATATATATATATATATATATATATATATATATATATATATATATATATATATATATATATATATATATATATTTTTCATGCGCAGTACACGTGTGGTGCCTTGAGGGGAGTGGGGCCACTGGAATACCATTTGGTTGAGCTGCATATTTGCTACACAAACTATTTAGTAGCATAATTATTTATCAGTGACCAATCATATATCGGTAAAGTAGCACGTGCGTAGAGGGGTGGGGTTAGGGGCGACTACAATCATACTTTTCAAGGCCGAGGATGACGTTCAGCAACTCCGATTATATATTCTGGCATGGTGAATGAAGATACATGAGTTAATACAGTTGGCTTCCTTCAATGAACTATTGTGTACATCTAATACGTCTGTAGTATGTTTTACTAGTAAATTGATTCGGAAATTCAGTTATAAATGTTAATGCAACATTACATTCATTCACTATTTATTGGAGACGCACAGCTATAAAAATGGATGCTATGAAGGAATGCAATAAAGTGATAAATACTTCATCGAGAAATTTATAATATCAATCAGTTAACCACTAATTTGATGCATATATATCCAGAATTAGTGTCGAGTGCGAACGATTTGAATAGAGAGTATTGATGCAACCATGGCCTGGATTGTTTGGGATTTGCATACAAATCAGTATGCACGCATTTAGCCAGTTCCGAAATACTACCCCGCTGGCTAATATTTATAACGTACCATGATTGCGTTGCGATGGTTGTATTTACATGGTAGAGGGTAAAAAAAATAGATGTATAGTGCATAGTGCAGGGAAGGTTTGTGATCTTCTGGTTACATAACAAGAACATGTCAAGCGTCAAACAATGAAGATCTCTTTCATTATTCTCAGCAACCGTTATCTGTATGAATTATAAACTGCGCATAAATTGAGTTTAAATTACGCACCGCAATGCAACATGGATTACCTGCAACAGATGTTATAATGCGTAATCGCTGTTGCAAGTCTGGGTGATGAATTATGATTCGGGCAATTAGTTGCAATTGATTGTGATCGGTCAACAAGCCAGTAATTTTTCATCATTGAGTCTGATATCGTTGGTTATAACTGTTATATCGAATGATAATGACAACATGCACTGTTGATGATATGCTGGTATATGGTCACCATTTTTATAGAACGAATGAAATTTAGCTCTTAAGACGATGAATGTACAGCTTTTGTCTTCAAACGTAGATTTACACCATTTTCTAACAATAATTATGCAAAAGCAAAGATTATTATACGTAAAGTTTGATGCATCACCCGTGGAAACGTAGAATATAATGCGTATTCACAGACGTTGACAGCAATGTCAATATAATCTCATTTAGAATCACTAAGCACTCTCACGAGGGCAATACTATGGCACTAGGGTCAGATGCTTGCAATATTAAGCGTGCGTAGGACCAACAACATGTGATTAATGTTGACGGATTGTCTTTTGTCGCTGCATAAAAATGATGGTATGTCAGGAACCACAAGTAGAGGAGCATAAATAAGATATAATGCATTAACATGTAAAGAGTAAATCAATTTTGCGAAAATAGATACAATAATGGCAAGTTGGACAATGTCAAATGCAATAAGGAGACTAACAAGTCAACGTGAAATTCATAATAACTTCAAGCTTACTGTTAATCTGCGTTTATTTAATTCATATGTATCTAATATGACGGCCTAGTGTACGAAATCCTAAATCAAGCATTCACTGGGTTTGTTTTGTGATTAGAATAACTAAACAAGGTCTGCTCGTTTACAGCCACGACGAAATACAACCCCGCTGGTTAATATTCGCAACTCACCATGAGTATATCACGATGCTTACATTCGCGGCAATGCATTAGATAAACATCGACAAGAGGACGAGGAAACGCTATAATTGACGCAAAGGCGTGGCTATAAGCGCATAAACCTAATAACTTTTGAAATTTATTGTAATTATATGCTTTTAAACAACGACGACGAGGCCTCATCGCAAAATAAGCGATAAGCTTATGACCACATCGAGCTGCAAAGCACCTGCTGCAGGGTCGGCGTGGAGGGGGCAGCAATTATTGAAAAGCAATATAGCTCATTTATTACATACTGAAAGAACAGTAGCGTTGTTTCCAAGTTGACAGTTCACATAGCTCTCGCCTACAAAGTGTTCGATTATAATTGGTCACGTTGCAGTGATGCTAACGTTGTACGTATGTTACATCTGCTCAAATGCCAGAAGCTCTTAAAGAGCATGACTGATATTTCCCGCTGCCACCTGTGTAGGGCAGGGGTTCGGGTTGTCTTATAAATCTGCTTTCCTTAACTGATTACTTTGTGTGCACGCCATCGATTGGCTGCCGTAAAGAAATATTGCCTTTACATTTTTGTTTGAGGTACATATATCGCAGCATTACAACTACCAGCCTAAAGTATGGAGAATGGTATCTTCGCGCATATATGATCGCAATTTCTTCTAAACCGCGGTATTATGATTCACATATATGAATAACGTGAGTGGCTTGCATTCTGTTATACGGTTGAAAGTGAATTTCATTTATAAGGGAAAAATAATTCCGAGCCTGAACAACATGGTGCGTGAACAAATAGTGATGACCATGCTAATTAAATAATAAAGTGCAAAGGACAAATAATCATGCGACTGCATTTTAAATGACGCATATGCACATTATTGCCCTGCCCGTATTGTTGGGTGAAATTACTTGAAACGTGACCATATATCAGACAGAGTCATTTTGGCTATATCATACATGACATTTCGGCATATATCGGAAATCTGCCAGTGTCGATGTGTGAAGTATCTTAGATTATGGCTATCCTGTGGCGTATGTCCTACTATGTGAAGGGCATCCAGGCCTCTTTTTTTCCTTACGCTGATACAAAATGAATGGCGGACGAACTATGATATAAGACGGGGCCGCAATAGAAACAACCGTCCCACACGGGCTTACATAGACTAAGCGTCTCCATACCAACCAATTAGTAATGTTATCACCGCTGCTGTGCTTAGGGGCAAAAGAAAAGGCAACAAGGACAGCTTGGAAATAAAAACTTCATCCCATATACTCTAAAATGTTGCCCTGACCATATTTCTTTCCGTGCTATTCGCCTCTTTTGGATATACGGGACTTGGACATAAAAAATAGGTGGCCACTCACATGTCATCAGACAACGGGATATGCTGCCTCGGTATCTATAAACCTGGAATCTCATTCTGATCGAGCGATTAATAGACAACCTCCCCCCAGACAATAGTTTTCGCTTGAGCTACAGCGATAGAACTGATTATACTGAAAATGCCTTATTTGCAGTCGGTATGGATACATTCCGCTACATGCCTCAGTGTTGTGATGCCGTATCATACACAGCATCTGTAACCGCAAAAACTCGGTCGCATATAATTTTTAACGTATCAATATTGGGTTCGAAGAAATATGGTCACCTTGTTTGATCCCCGGACTATATTTTTAACATCGGCCATCTTATTGATTTAGCAGCTTGATTACGGTATGAATCAGCTGTCACGCGATTACCGAATTGCTGAGACACAATTTATCTGCGCAGTGGTGCAGTTTACCAAGTATAATAACATTAAGTGATTCTAACGAAAAGCCACGTTAAATCCCGGATCAAGAAAAATTGCTAAGGGATACGGCAAGCAGCAGTTTAATGTGTTAACCCTACAGCACGAGCTTGTACCAGAAAGAATTGTCTTGTTATTTCCCTTTTGTCGCGAAAACATCCCAAGCATGCACATCACAGAATTGCGCTCCTTCAGATAATCTTTTGTAACAAATTACATACGGACACGGCTATGAATACTCAACACCAGATCCTTGGACGTGGCTTTTCAATGAATAAAGCTGATCAAAAGATATCTGATGATGGTTATAACGTTTTCTGCTATTTAGGTTTTATACCCCAGGCAGCCCATACCGTCTGACATTAAGGGTAGAACAATTCACGTGGCTGTTGCATGAGTCCTTTTGTGAGACCATTGGGAGGCCAATGATCCGTTATTTTGTGTATAATCAATCCTGCCCACATCAATATTATGTGTCAAACGCCGACAGGATCTCCGCTATTGCTACAAAAGATTCTTGGATTTTCAGTCATAGGCACATGTGAACCGAGTGCATAACGAAACGGGTATCAAACGTGTGACATGCTGCATGGTAGGAGGCGTAAACTGTAGGATATAACTAAAATGTACAATGATGTGGAGTTTGTCACAATTGCAATAATTCCGATATATGTCTCTGAAATATTCTTGCCACATAAATCACCGGCTGATTGCAGTATAGGCGCAACACTCTATGCTTACTATCAGTCCTATAATATTTGGTCGAATGTTCTATACGAGATTTTACAGCAATAACAAGATTTGTTATAAGTCGTTCGGCGTGCAAAACGGGCAATAGGTCTAAACCGTACGCGTTGAAAGTATGCAAAGAAAACATGCCTTTTAACATAAACTCATTTACGAGGAACCCTTTGGATTACCATCGTGAGTACTGTATTGAGCTCCTTACGTGCCTCTTACAACATTTATATTGTTTGAACAATCCACTTTGTACATGGACACTGCCATTCGAGTGTTCGTTGACCTATGTAAGTTCACGATGGTTATTACCTAGATGATTATGAGGGCTTTTATCCATTCCATTTACTGCACTGCCTATGCGAGTCACAAACTATAAACGACTAGCAGAACTGGATCGGATGATTTTCCCTCTACTGCTGTGATATGCTCAGTCATACTTGATCATGGTTTGTCGTATATTGTCCACATGGTACAATTGGGATACAAGCTATATTCAAAACTCAAATTAAAGTTGATGCTGGATTTCATCCTTACGATCACATGGACGCATAAGAGGATCTATGGTAAGGTATCATTACAGGTAGTTCCCTGAGATATCGTGCGTTATTTTAGGATATAGATTATAAGTGCATAACAGCACTTCCATTCAATCTGAGTTAAAATAAATAACACGCGCGCTGCACTCGTACCTATAATGGCGAACAGAAATTGATAGAAGCCAAACTAACGCTTCCATACACTGTCTTGTAGTTATCTCTTGCAGATGCAGCCTAACAGGGCCAAGTTACTAGTGTTCAAATATGAAACCAAAATCCACGATTTACACTTGCGGATATTCTTGGTCAGCCGTGAATACATCGGTGCCGGTCGAATTGTGACTATGTATCCTAAACCCTATGTTAACTTGAGGATTCCCTATTGTGCTGTGCGATCAAGTATTGTCTCGCTAAATGTAGATTTGTTTACGCCGTGATCGTGCTGAAACTATGTTAAGTATAGTCATCCATCTCATTGGGACACTAACCTAGCCATTCTAGTCCAGACATTCTGCTGTTGAATCTCTTAGAAACGTTTCTCATTATTTCTAATGACACGAGAGAATAAGTTTGCATGATGAGTCACATTTCTTACTACAAATAATACACAAACCGCACACGATGTCTTAACAGGAATAGCGGAAAGCTCACAAATCATACATTTGCCTTGCTGTGTTAAAAATCGACAGATATTTTCTTATTCTTCCTCGTGCGTCTTTAGACTCAAAATAATATAGTTAAAATGTTAAGGAGTTGTCTGACTCTTTGCGTTAGCGAACGTATTCATTGTTATTACATGCCCTGCGGCGATTGTGTGCATATGTTCATGGCTCCTTAGAGTAGTCTTCACTTGTTGATTCCACGTGGCATTATCATGGTATCGGTGACAATCACGGCTTGTTTATTATATATGCTGTACTTTACGTCATGAATGCATCAGCAATCCGAGGCATCACCACGAAAAGGGGTTGCGCAAATCCACATTAGAATGGCGCAAATTCAGTAAGCATGTTCGACTGTGTAGTGGACTGTAGGGTAATTAAAACCGCTCAACGCTAGCAAGTATCATGCCAACAATGGCAGCTGAAAAAAACAGTTACCATGATCTATATTAATGCCATCAAATATTGCTAATACATTTGGGTTCCGTTTATTGAAGGTATGCATGAAGCCACATTGCGTTGTGCAGCCTTCCCTATGTAAGTTTCGTTTAACACAGGATGAACAAGGTCATCCTCCCGAAATAGTTACAACACAGATGGGTTTCAATTTATTTATGTATGGAAATAAAATGTCATCTGGCAAATCACCTAACTTGTTGTGCTTGTCATGTCTATCATGAATTATTAATGTAAGAGAGAACCAATATACAATGAAAAAAAGAGAAACGCCTATTTCTATTTCAGCAGTTGGATTATATGTTAAATGCTCTATGTTCTAAAATGGCGCATGAAAAGTATCGGATCACACATTATCGCACTCCTAATTGTAACGTACAGTTGCACCATGGCTAGGTTAATCAGTTTCTGTGAGTATATTGCTAAAGCCCGTCTATCATTGCTCTCGACCAGGAATTGTAGTTTTTGACGCCGGTTGGGTCTGGAATGTAGCAGTAGTACATTACAGTGTTCAGCAGTAATGGGACCGGGAAGAGTCATTGATACTTTGTTTGTCATAATACCTTGGGACACAAATACGGACTAATGCATGGATAGAGAGAACTGTTGTGGTTTTCCATCGGTGTAATTCGATTCTATCTATATATGGTTAATTTCACAAGGTTCACAAGGTTCCGAGTCTTTGCGATTAGACGTGTGCTATACTTGTGTGGCAAACCTGACAAGTATGGGGGAGAGTACCATGTTTACTTGACGCCATGATTTGTTGAATGTGTAGTTAGTCCCATGGGAACGAGCATAAAGTATACACACATCATATCACGCAGAAGCAGGTAATTCATTTCTTTATAGGGATGCTCTCTGTGCTGAGCCGGTGGTTAAAGTACTATTATCTTACCGACGCAGTTGGGTGTGCAATGCCTTGTGTTGCTCGTATGCAGAAATATTTGATTTACAGGAATATGAAGCAGAACGCATGATCAATGAGAGTGATACGCTGCATAATGAAACGCATTAACAGATTTGCAATTTGGCAAGGCATATATCATAATGAACTGCCTTTTACAATCGTAATCTAACAATGGGATATTATGAATGTACAGACCATGTGTAATGTATTTTGGCTCAGTTTTTCTTACGATATATATTGAACTGACATCGACTATTAAAAAATGCTTATATTTGCCACGTCTGTATTAACAAACTGTGTGTTTATCTAATCACAGGCTGTTTATTCCTAACGAAAAGAATATTGCTCGGAGACCAATCAGCTCTTTTCCATTTGTGATGAAAATATATATATATATATATATATATATATATATATATATATATATATATATATATATATATATATATATATATATATATATATATATATATATATATATATATATATATATATATATATATATATATATATATATATATATATATATATATATATATATATATATATATATATATATATATATATTACGAATAGCAGGCTATTTCGCCTTGGAGGTATGGATGCCTACTGGACGCTATCAGGGGTGGTCAACAGTAGCGTTTTTTTATTATATTCCGTTGAGGTTTGATTCATTGATACTCCGCCAGCCTGCGAAACGTTTTACAAACGGCGGCATCTAACTTACACCTTGTCTGTTTAATCCTCTGATGAGATCATATAGATATCGTGACCAGTGCTATTCATTCCAATATTGGACCTGATGTAATTCCTGTCATCATTACCTATTTCGCGGATTATGCAAATGCTGAACGCTTAGCATGTACATTACACAGCAGAATACAACGGATTGTCCTTGACAGAATATTATGATTGAAGATGTTTTATACGCCTCCTCCATGCAGTTGTCAAAATTAACGTTCGAAATGTGTCACACCTTGTGTTGCCAGCTTTCAATCCATGTAATATTGCATTCTTGAGTTCATATAATATAGTGGAAGCAAAATCATTTTTTCTCGACGATTATTCTGGTTGATTCTCTAATCATCAGTCCGAGGCAGGAAAACTGAGTTTGACTTCAGCACGGTACTCGTTGAACTGACAAATCAAATATGTCTGGTTATTTTGTGTATTACTGCTAAAATGAATGGCGAGTCGATGCTCATCGTGATTGAGATATTATCAGCGCTTTTTCTTGTAGGGATCGTGTATTATTCCATGCAACGATTTATGTATATTGTGAGTTTATTCACTTAAAATTCTTATGCTTATCCGAGCTCTTCAAGTCCTATAAAAAACATATATATATCACCTTCAATTATTTGTCATGACTTTGACCCTTCTCGATTTAACGTTATTTCCCGCTCCGATATACGTAATTAATAAATCCCATCATGTATCAGACAACTTATGTATAGCAATAAAAAACCAAGCCAGATCACTTCTGACTTTTTTCAAGTTATTTGTCTACGAACTCCCATGAGATATATAAGCGGACATATACTCTGTACAAATCACTGGTAAGTGGTCGCTCAGACGACCGCACCCGTCCTGTGACATAAATACTAGTAGCTTGCAAAATCAAATGTGCCTGGAATAACTAACGACAAATTCGGACCGAAAATTCTTCAAGAAATAAAGTAAGGTCAACCACTCTTACGATGTCAAAGAATGCAATACATGGCGAACTATATTATTATCCTGGTAAATAACGGGTGTTTATGCTCCTTAGAGACTAAGCGTACATAGTGCGTTGCCGTTTAGAGTCGGAATAATCAATATAAGGCTATTTATTCATGATTTGATGCACCATGATAGCTATAATTGTAAACCTTAAGGTCAGCGTATTTACATCTGCTATTCTTTTGTATATGTGTCAACAATGAGCGATATTTAAATTATATATATATATATATATATATAGTTATATACACACACATATATATATTCATATATATATTTATATATATATATATATATATATATATATATATATATATATATGTATGTATGCATGTATGAATATATATATATATATATATGAACGTATATATGGTTAGATATACATATATCTTTTTGTTCATAGTTATATAAATGTTCAGTTCGTTTCAAATGGGAACGGTTGCACTTCGCGGTAATACTTTCCAAAACGCAGAGATTTGTTGTTATATACTAAATGTCAATGCAATCGGACACCTGCATTTTGTTAGATAATGGATTTACGCATCAAAAGTCGAAAATTCAATGTTCCGCAACCTAATGGCTGAAGATAACATTACATCGTACTATAAACAAATGTTGTATCCTTCCGAATATCACTTTGGGATGTCTAGCTTCTAGCATGAACAGATTTGTTTAAACTCTCGTTCTCTGATATTCCTTTAGTAACTTAAATATGACGTACACTCATGCATATGCTTACGTACCTGAACGTGTTGGTTATCTCTAAGTGACAGGTTGTTGATTGAAACTTCCGTTTCTTACTTGCTATTGCAGGTCACTAGTAGTTAACTAGTAGAGACTAGCAATGTTTTAATAGCGGTTAATGATATTGCTTTGTTAGCCTCTAGAAAAAACAACGCCGAAACGAAGTGAGGCGATGAGTTGATTGAATCTATATTATGAAGGATTAATGCAGTTGCCATCGTTGAAAGAATATTTTTACTTCATTAACCTTAGATATTCTAGCGAATGGTATTTAACCACGGTGTATGTCGTCTTTTTTAACCTTTTACCCACTGTGGCAGCGCCTGTCTACTGCGATGTCCACCCGTTATCCGAGAGGCAGGAAAGACGAGTCAATATGCACCACCATGATTCTGAACCACCAAACAATAGGTTTGCGGCGCGTCTGTCTGGCTATGAGACTCTTTCTCTAAATTATTCCGCTCATAAGAATATTGTACACTCCAGCATACCTGCCAGGTTCTGATATCCCCCATTTATTGGTATGCATACGTTTGATTGATTTGCTGTGTTTCTTTGCATTGGATTACAGTAACATTTGCAAAATCTTAAAATCAAGGTATGTGGTTCGTCTGAAAGAGACAGATATATATCTTGCCTGACCTATTAGTTCAGCATTACACGAAAAGCAATAACGCTTAGTCTCAAAGTAATGTGCAACGGGTGAAAACAGTGCACAAATTCAGGTTCTAATGCCTGAGTTGTAGACTAGGTTTTTCAAGTAAAAAAAATGTCATCAGTAAAATAACAACAACACAAGTACTATTTAGACGGAGTGAAGACATAATGTATGCATCTGAAATGAAACCTGCAGTTGCTACTTTACCATCTAAAAATGGCCTGTTAAGTCGGTTATGATTGATGCTGAAAAGGAAAGAACACACACTAACCATGAATTGATTGCTTGCTAATCAAACAGGTTATATGTATCTTTGAATTACCATTTTTATTACTCTGTACGATTATAATTACAACTCAAGGTTAGGTTTGGTTTTATATGAAAATAACCCAAGAGACACAAATTAAGACTGGTAATATTGTACAAGTAAGGTGCATGCCTGAATGATTATTATTTCGAAATTTAACTGTGCTTCTAACCACCCGATGCGAATCGCGGCGACAAGTAGGTACAGCGCTGGCGACAGCTTGACTGCGCAGTGAGCATTGCCGGTATTTTCTAACATTATCTGCTTGTTATGTTAGGGCACATTCATATTTCGATCACAGTGAAGCTATTTACTATAATTGAAGTTTTAAAGACGGTTTTCATCTTGAGAAATATTTTAATGTCCCAAACATTTGCAGAACATTGGAAATCACGGTTGTAAATCAGAGATAGGAAACTAAAACAATAATGAATACATATTTACAGTCAAGTGTGCTACTGAAGGTAATTTCAATGGGATGGTAAACCAGTGGTTATAATTGATGCTCTTTGAGAGAGAAATAAACACCTTCAGGACAACCAAAGGGCAATGCTGTTTATGTTGAAACATGCATATAATATCAAAGTAATGTGCTAGTCAAAGAAAGTATAAACCATATTCAAACAGTAAAATTGATTGTAAATGACAAAAACATTTCAAAAATAAACATATGCTACTGATTAAATCATACAATATAGTGTTTGCGATGCTCACAAATTCCACAGAGTAGAATACTGTTCCCCTGCGGTTTTGCCATACCCCACCCACTTAACTAAATAACTTCATTTCACCTGTTTCAATATATCTTCCAGTTTATATATCCCTTCTCTTCCGTCAACACTTTCTTCATCATCACCTTCAACTGCATCTTTGCTAGTGTCTTCCACAGCATCTGTGGTTTTCATTTCCTCATCGTCAACGACAAAACTTTGCTCGACCTCACTAATGGGAGTGGAATTATGTCAAAGCATCTTCTATTGTTTCCAAGTTGCCACTGAAGTTATCAGTGACCACCGAAACAGTGGTTATTCAAACATGAATATGTACAATATTCTGACTGACTATGTTATGTGCTCTTATTATTTTCAATGATATTGCTATCAGTTACTGTAGCTATAATACAATATATACAAGTAATGTACAGCTTTCAGTTCAGTTAGGTTGTAACTGCCTGGTCAGCTTTCACCATGATGTAAGGAGTTTTGCGCAGTGTCCCTATTGCTTCAGCTACATAGCACATACCGACAGACCATCAACATAGCATATCTTAATTGAAAAACTTCAATGCTGTTAAATAAAACCACAAAAATACCAAAGACACTAAGTTACTCCCTACATTACTTATGAAATAGGTATACTGTTTTATTAACAATAAGCCTTGTTAAAGTTAGGTCGAACCTTCTTTCTTTTATTTTCGCGGTTCGTTTCCATTCTGGTCTATGCTTTTGAACAGATATTATTATAAAACATGATATAAAACTATTATTAATAGAATAAGTGTAGTTCAGTAGCCCATTGATTCTAATAGCGACCTCAATTTCCAATCACACCGGACATTACCACACAGGTATATTCAATCATTATTTATTTTATGTTGGTGGTTTGAATTACAAAAACAATAAAGCTAAATACGTGTATTACTTAAAGCATAGCAGGAGAATATCTGATTGTTGTTTTGTGTGGTTAGGTTACTCATTTATGCGCCTGCAGGGATTTTGGGTGAAAGATACGGTAGGCAAAATGCCTTTTTCACGGCGGAGCAACAGCTTGGCCGGATTTTTCAAATGGGCAGGAAAAAGGTTGAAGGGAGGGGTTTGAGATTAGTCTTGTCTGCGCTGCGTAGGGTTAGTAGATTAATGTTAATATTCAGTTGCCATATGTAACATTATTCTAGCAATATTATCAATATGCGTAGGGTTAGTAGATTAATGTTAATATTCAGTTGCCATATGTAACATTATTCTTGCAATATTATCAATAGCCTGCGTAAATGTTCTTTGTGTGTGTGTGTGTGTGTGTGTGTGTGTGTGTGTGTGTGTGTGTGTGTGTGTGTGTGTGTGTGTGTGTGTGTGTGTGTGTGTGTGTGTGTGTGTGTGTGTGTGTGTGTGTGTGTGTGTGTGTTCTTGGATGGCACCGTTAATTACGGTCATATATGGGCACTTAATCCACAGTTTTCATCGCCACTCTAAAATACGCGAAGTTTGATAATACAGTGAAACAAGCCCAATACATAGAGCAAATAATCAGATCTAGGTATGTGATGATTCGTCGATGGACTGCGAATTATATATGCATCTGGTAACTGTTATCATGATATTGATGGTCTACTCGTTATAGGTGGACGCAATAGATTTTGATCAAGATTGTCTCGTTTAGGCATACGATAGAATACCCCAGTCATAGTCAAAATATATACAGCAGGGCAATATAAGATACTATTCAATTAATCTCTGGATAAATACCAGCACATAATTTTACACCTACCATGTTAAAGTTGAATCCATTTGGAGGTCACTTCTATAATAACGCAATAATGTTCTCCATCTCCGACAAGAAATCCTTAAAAGTAAACTACGTCAGGTAGTCTAATCAGGGTAAGGTGTAGCATGTGAGATAAATGAAGCGGTTTGAAGATTAACAGTATAATTCAGCAAATTAGTATTTCTATCAAAAACCATCCATATGACATACTCATTGATCATATAGAGTCTAGTTGTGTCGGGTCTATCCAGTTCTTAACATAAGTTATAATAGGCAGCTCGACTATTTAATATGGGTTAAAGCTAGGGTGCATAGGCGGACTTCAAAAGTTCTGTAATGTTGTGAACGCCGCGGTTTCCCGCTCCGCCGTGGCTGTCGCCGTTGACAGCTGATGCGTTATTATGAGTTTTACCGAGGTATTAACGCCGCTGCCTCGATCCCAAGATAACTAAGAGGTGGCGATAATCTGCCGATTTATCGTGCTCTTTGCGCGACGAATAAGCAATTGCCATGACCCTTGTGACTCCATGATGAAAGCGATATGAGATTCACGTCCGTCATAATTCGTATGTGTTTCATGAAAACCCTTTTCAATTTCATAAAAAATATAAAAGCGACGATGAATATATGTTACAATTTACATCAAGTATATTGTCAATTGGGATAGATTAAGTAGTTAGCTATGGGCGGAATTATAGCAATTAAACAAAATTTGCTAAACGTCTCCATCTGGGGAACGACTGGAAATATGGTGTCGACAATACCGGGAATCGTAAGATAAATTTGCACAGGTTAATATTTGTCGCCACCTGGGATGTATAAATTTAGTCAGGGTCGTTCATCAGGTCTGTTTGCTTATCTGTTTGCAAGATATATTTAGAATATGGAGTTATGTTTGGTCGCGTTTCAAGGAACAATTTGATTTATTTTCGATAAGAACTAAAGTGTTCATGACGTGACGTCAACGTCATATCCGAAACCGCGGAATCGGAAGTGTGACATCAAATCACTGACTATGGTCTTCACTCGCATTTGTGCACCTTCTGTAACACATAGTTATGTTATATATCGACGACCACGAATAGGACTAGTGTAAAACTTACATAAATAGGGCCAATAAGTGTGATGTCACATCGCTGATTATGACGACATCATTATGTAGACCTAAACAATTAAGGATGTCCCTGTTGTAGGGTCCAGTGTGGGGGTCGGACGGGATAATAACGGCATCATTTAGTAGCCAGATATATCCCGTGTCTAATAGTTCTGTTATCAATGCGATGTGGACCACTCTAACGAGCGCTCTATCGACTGACCTCTATTTCACTATCCAATTCGACTGATTTAAGTATATAGCATATGAATTCAGAAATAAACAATATTCCGTATTCTAGCTCACTAAACGCTATGGTAAACTGTTATAAGATATAATATACATATACGTAATATTTTTTCTCCTCAGTTATTGTATAACCTTATATTAATCAAATTTATGAAATATTCATATCCATTGCTCCGGTGTCAGGCACTATTGTTGTGTGGCTACGACGAAATGTTCGGTGGGTGGCTTTTTCTGTTAACTTGCCTAATCATCAACAAGAGTATCAACGGAGGTGTGTCCAGGGGAAGTTGGGTATCCTTGATTTGCTTCACACTCGGGAGATCAGCAGTGATAAAATGATTGCCTTGAATAGAGCGACCCAATCCAAAAAGTATCATAAGTAAGTGTCAACAGCAGTTATTTCTTCATTAACAATACATACAACAGTGGAGACATAGCTGCCACTCCTGAATCAGATGCAGTGCTTGTGTTCGATGCGTGTCTAAAGCAAAGCAATAACAAAGACAGATTCCAGACAGGCAATCAGGACAACAATAGGGTGCATTTTTACTGCCACAGCACCAGCAGTGAGGGGAAGCTGGATGAGCCTCTTCCTGAAACTAGATGAGCCGCCTTTGAAACCACTGTCTGTTGGATAGTTTTCCAGTAGGATAGTAGCCCAGGCATTCTTTTCTGGTTCTTTAATTGCTTGGTATGTCTTGCTAGCTATGTATGACAACACATACACTAGTATGTTTGTTAAATTGGAGATAGTATCAGATTCTAATACATTATGTCAGATAAACAGCTTTTGTTAGTACTTAAACAATAGATGATTAAATTCAAATATAATATAACAACATTACGAAGGGCAATGCTAATTGATTGAGGATCACCAGACAATGTGAGTACAGCTACTGTATTAAATTTGTCGATTGCAAATCCTCCACTCGATGCCTGATTAGATAGAGAATACCCACTGCATTGGGTACTTCCGCTGTTTCAATATCTAAGTCCATCCACTCGATGCAGAAAAAACCCACGTAAGTCTTCCGCTGTTTCAATACAAGTCCATAAGAAAAAACTACTAGATGATGTTTATAGACGCTTGAAGATTATTTACTATGCATCACATACCCAGACATGCTGTAGTGGGTTGCATGTAAAATATACAGTCTGATTCCATAAGCTATAATTCACGCGAAGCATCCAGACCATAAAGACATACAGCGCATGACGTTCTGTACTTGTAATCAAACAGAGACAGTCACTCGTTGTCCATGAAAGGACGCTTCCAATGATAAGGGACGTTCCAAATGCATATCAGCCACTCAGTGGTAATGGACTGTGCGGAGCTCCGGCGATCATTTAACATGATTCTCTTTAGCTTCAAGGAACACCCTCATGCCTCCGGATATCGGGGGTATATCTCGCCCACTTTGTGGTAGGCCTTTGACATCAGTAGATTGTTTCACTTAGAAGGTGAAAATTACTGTCATATAAAAAAGATTTCGTTCGAATAGTGATCTAAATATATCCGTAACTGAATAATTACATCATATCGTCCAGTGTCGTCGGCCATGAAATGCGCTCGCGTCATGATGTAGCCGTTGTTTAAGCTTACTGCTGAGCGCTGAATGGTTAATGTCATTCCGCGACTCGCAAATATGTTAAGTACCTTATCACAATAATGCATCATATCAAGGAATAACGAGCAGGCTTAATGAAAGTTAATGCACGCAAAATACAAAATGCTAAAATCGATAATTGTAAGAACCGCAGGAGGTATTGCTAGCAAGTACTCCATCTGCATGTTGACCTGTTTGTCAACTGTGCAATCGAACGGCCTGAGACGCTACCGACAGATTACGACGTTTAGCGCCTGGAGATTATTCATTTGTTGAGTTTGAATTACCGGAAGCATCGACTTGATGTTATTCACACGCTCATGGTCGTTATCTGAATTTTCGAGCGGGTGAGGAGAGACTGGAGTGCCACAGCGGTTGGTGGCCTGCGGGCTAATTGGGGTTGCAATTGTGGGGCGCAGATTTGATTGGACACTGCAAGTAAATAGTCCCAGATCCGCATTATGTATTGATATCATCTACAGCACATAACTCCAAGCCAATCTTAAAAACGTATAGTGTGATAATTGGCCGTTGAGCAAATTGCTCACAACTCAAAAGTTTTCATATCCGTCGAATATTAATCAGAGGGATGAGCAAACAGAATCAGACACGGCCAACACTTTTATTTGCTTAAGTTTACAGGTGATACGTCCACACATAACTAATTAGCGGTGTTGTGTAAAATAGCGCCCTGGGAATAGGGATGCCCGTATGCGAGTAATGACCTGCTTCCCATTTTAAGGTCAACATGCAATAATGAACTAATTCCGTAAAATGTCAAATCGATCCTGGCTATGTGTATTTATGTTTGTAGGTAATTTACCTATGCACTGGAACCGGAACGTGCGGTTGAGTTAAATGCTAATTTTACATTAGATATAAATTGATTGTCAATACGAGCTTAGTATTTAAAAAACACGTTGATATTATTCAGCAGACATTCGGAAACATGTTCACACCTCCATCTTTGTACGTTCTGTCGGACACGCAGTTCACTTTCCAGGCTGATTGAGCCATAAATGTCACGTTAAATATTCAATAATTTGGATTCATCACCCTAGAATAATTGATTGCTCCTAATTTCCCATACAAGCATAATGGTGGTACTTCCCAAGCTCCGTTGAAAGAGTGTCTGCGTGGTAAGTGGCTTCCATCCTATTTATTATCCGTGTACGTTATCATTGCATGCATTGCTATTCCTATTTCTTTGCGCATAAAATAATGGCTATACTTCATGACAAACAAGTTATTTGTGAGTTATATAGCTTGAATATCGGACATTTAAAACGATATTGGTTCCATCTGTTCGATATCGAATTATCGGAGATTGGAAAGTACTAGTCAGAATATGTCATAGACTGAATTATCGCCTGAATTCTATTAATTGCATCAGTTCTCATAAGTAACAATCCCCCTACTACGCATGATATTGCTTCATATGCCTAGCTTTAACCAGGAATTAATACTCCTCCAACTGCCATGAAATTTAAAAGGAAAACAGTCATGGGAGTCGAATTTATTCAAAAGTTTACTTTGACTCTCAGAACATCACGTAGATTATGTGAACGTCTGAATCTTTAATCATGCGAGATTGCCATGGATTGTGTGCAATAGCTGACTGGTACGTAATCCATTTTCTCAGAAAGACACTTCCATTCGCAGTGACTGATAGTGATAAGTAATAGTGTGGATTTGTTATCCAGTTCCTGCGTTCGTTACAAAACAAGGCGACGTTCCTGACTAGATTATGCGGTTCGGTAATTGTAAATGGTCATATGACCTGGGTAACAACACTTAAAGGCGACGTTCATTCAGCGTTAACAGTTATGAAGAGATGTATTTCGGACTTGAGTTTTTAAATATTTCCATTCTCATTGTCAACTGCACAAAACTGTCGAGTGGATTGAAACTGCTTAATGATGAAGATATCATTTAATGAAACATACATTCAATCAATTTATTTTATGTGTTTTAGTTTCAGCACTTTTCCAATAACAGACAATTAAACATCGTTATATTTATAAGGGTGCAAGGTTGAGTATCAAGGTGAGCTTAATGATGGTTCACTAACAAGATGGATATCACGCTGTTACACTCGGTTAAATTGAGATTAAATTGCAGTGCAACCTTCATATGAGACACAAATATGAGTTGAGCGACTTGCAGGCTTCAGGGAATACATAGCGGATATTTGTCTTGCCACTGTGTGGTTGCATATATATATATATATAAGTTTGCTGAGTTGTTCAAGGCAACACATCTTCTTCTTCCACTTACAGCATGGCTGCTATTCATAGTTAGAACAACGACAGAGCTAATTATCCTTTAACTTTCATATAATGTGAGAACATAGATGAATATCTCCGCTATTACCATAAGCGTAGCATTTATTCAATATGTATTCGATTTAACTCTCATCGTATTCGCGTTATATAGACAGTACTATGCAAGATAGCCATGCTTGTTAGTTCTTAATGGCGTCATTTTTACTTTACCACCACGTGCCCAAGTATGTTCAATATGTCATCGTGTATAGTTCTTGGGTGCCTCGTATTATGTACTTTTGTATTGACCACCGGATATGAATCAACAATGCAAACGGCCACTATCCTTGTTTCATTTGCGTTGCATTTATTGATACGTCAGGGATACCTCACCTTATGACTTCGAATAGATCAAAACTTATGCTTAAATCAATAATACGAACGCTCATCATATTGTGAGACATTGATATATTCCTTGATGGGCGCCTTTCTTTGGACTAATAAGCGCATGCTGAGGTTGTTAAGAATACATCTTATTATTAATTAATTAACACCATTAAATGTTTTTGGTGCGATGGGTACAGCATTAAGGTGGGGGTTTAAGGCATGCGTCGGGCGGTACACTAACTAGATGTATCTCCCTTTGGGGTTAATTGCTGATATTTGTGTGCTTCATAACCGAAATGTACGTACACTGCAACAGCATTTGTTACACTTTAAAGTGCCAAATAGAATATAGATCGTTTCAACCGAAGCACATTTCCCGCGTATCAAGTAATGGTAAAATTTGATCTCGATTTTTTGCAGGAGTCAGCCCGATGACGCATAAATGAATAAGATAACAGTTCATAGGAGACATTGGGGCACAGGCAAGATTTGGCAATTCAAGTAGCTCTATGCTCACTGATTGATGTCCATGCATTCCATTAAGCAGACACAGGAGGTCGATGCCGCCCCAACAATTATTCTAAAAGTAATATAAGTTCTGCTGCGAGGCAATTGATCGATTGTCCGTTGATCACAGTGGACTATTTGGGTAATTGCCTGGGTACCAAACTAATCATCTATCTCTATAGATGGTCATACCGCTGTATTCCATTGGATAAATCACGTGGTCCATGCAAGATGATCCTCCCTAGACTTGTCGACCATTGCAACGGAATCGAGTCTTATATATCAGCAAAATGCATACTGTGATGCTTTTTCGTTCCATATGAAGCAGGGAATAGTAGATAACTATTTGGTTGAAACTCTGGAGTAAAGCAGCTTCAATGTGTAATTGTATTGTTGCATCAATAAATTTTATATACATTGTCATAGCCTAACAGTCATGTGTACCCGACAACTTCGAGAATTGAGTATTTAGGTCCTACCAAGTAATACATTTGTTCACATTTGACAGCGCTATTCTTAAATGAAATATATGAACACGTATCACGTGTTTTGCTTTATGTGTTTCGATGCATGCAGGGTACTTATGTGATCAGACGCGTGTAAAGCGGATATACAAATCATTCAAACATAGCAGACCATGTGTTACTAGGACACGAGCATGTGTGTCAATGTAACAGTTATCTAACGTTGTCAAGTAAATTGCACAGAACATTCCAAAGACAATTTACGGCACAAAGCCTTCATACTTATAACTATGGAGCCCATGAGTTATCACTGGCCAGGTCATTGAACAAACATGAATATTCTTAGTATCTAGTATTGTGGCCCAATCGCCGTATCTAAGCAAATTTATCATCAAATTCCGTAATTTTGAGCGCAATCTCTAAAGAGGTATCAACAATTATTCATTGATGCTTCTATAATCCCTCAGGGCTCAGCACACGTGAGAGGAGTAAATACGGAAAACAATGATGACCAGATTATTTGCAAGATAACCGTTCCATTAATTCTTGCAATAACTGTAGGTTATTGGGCAATCGATCGAATGAGAGCTAAAATTGTATATATCCTGTTAATACTTTCTCCTACTTATATTCATGTGTGTATAAGGCTCTTGTAAGCCGATTCTAAGCAATATGTTACTATTAAACCTTAAACCCCTTCATCACACCAATACATACAAATCATGCGATTAGTAGTAGATCTATTTAATTGTGTCCATTCTTGGGCGCTCTCGGGTAGCATGAAAATTTGCTCACTTGATTAGCAGGCTCATTTTTACTGATCCAACACCGAAATGTGACCCAATAAACTTGCAGTACAAATTAAGTTTAACGTAATTAAGCTTCCTGTGGGAATGAGTGCGGGCATTGTATCTCTACAGTCAGTATCAAATATCTGGCGTGTTTATTCAATTGATATATCATCATTATTTTTTACTATAGAAATAATCAACAGTAACTGGTAGAGATTATGTGGATTTGTGTTGTTAAAGTAGCGATGCACGCTTTGTCCATATTTGTGAAACGTGAAAATAATTTTTAATCCTTCACTGCTGTTGCGTCAGCCACGCGCTATCTAGTAAGGTGATAAAGTTTCATCTTGGCCTACCGAAATTAAGATAGAGTTCTGACCAAAAGAACTAAAATGCTGGCGATAAACAGTGCAACGATTGAACTCCAATGCATTTACCATTAACACCAACGTAGTTGGTTCACATAAGACAAACCAAGCTCGCCCTGGGAGGTTATGCACACCACAACGCCACTTTTGTTTAGACGGCAAAGACATTGCACATCCCTATAAAACCTAGTTTAATATTTTAAAACAAAAGCGATGGATCCATGGAAGCAATTAATATGGTGCAATAACTGTTTTTCAGTTAATTTACGCATTCCCAACGTTGCAGCTCTGACGTCACATTCATAAGCTGTTCATATTCCATCATTTAATTGTAATTGTTAACTATGCACTATTCTTCTCAGCGACATAAATAATTATACTAGGAGAATGATGATATTCAACATCAGGACCATACACGAGCAATCAATCAATTAACTGCAAGCATATAGTGGTCGTTCTACACCAAAACTTGGCTATTGTTATTCTAATGTGAACCGTATTCATGGACTGGTGTGTAGTCTTGACAGTACAGTTTTCACAACTTGTTATATCCCACCTTCACTGTATCTTTCACTGCCCTCGCAACTGAGACGAGACGATGCGTAAATAACATGTAGATATGCATGGCTGAGTTTTTTGTTTGATGATGTGCTTGCATTATCCATATTCAGCGTAACAAAATACAGTGCCACATTGCCTTTAAATGGGCCGTGCAGATTAATAGTCCCACAACGACATTACTTATTATAGTAATGGTTCGTGTGATAATCGGTCGGCATCGGTTGCTGCGTCATACGACAGATTACTATGCATGTGCATAACTATAAAAACAATGCCTTTGCTGTGAACTATGAATTTTTATGTTAATCAGGGGCGTACATATTGCAATACTCAAAGATAGAGAAAATAATATACAGAGGACGTTTGTCATATTTCAAGTATCAACCTTAGGAATAGAAATGATTGAACGCACGTAAATTTGCTGTCAATATTTGTCCGCTTGGGTTTGTGTGTGCTGAAAATACTATGTGCTCTTGTCAATATTGCAGTATATTTGCTAACATTTAGACATTGTACAACAGATGAGAACACTCTTTGCATCACACTATCTATTTACTGCTATTTGATGGATCAACGACTTGCAGCGACGTGTTATATGTAATCTCAGAACTAACTTAGTATGAATTAGACAGACGGTTAGCCGACTACTCTTCTTTTCAGTTGAAATTTCGCAAAATTTATCTCGCTTCATCGTGGAGTAGTTAAGCGATACATTAAGATGACATATTATGGACCGTCGTCCTCATAGTCGAAAAAACGTTGTCTCATCAAAGTACTGTTGCATTAATAACTTCTATCACCAAATGTATTTCCCAATTGGCTATAATTGAATGCTCACAGCGCGTGGCGGTTTTTGTCGCTGACATGGTAACAGGATATGTTGATTCGGTATCAGGAATTAAGGGATCTATTCTGCCGAGCAAACTACAATCGAAGTCAACTGGGATTTAAATCTATGTAAAACAGCAAATAAAGCTAGTGCTGTTCTTTCCGCATACAAGATTCGTGCCCTTGCGTTACGACAGCATTGTCGGGAGCCCTTACCTACACTTGTGTACTAATATTATATTACAGCAGCACACGGATAGGCCTTAACATATCCCCTTGTGAATCATATGTCGAGCCGTGTGAGTTACATTTGCTGGCTAGGATTAGCGGCAATATCTGAACGATGTACGGCCGGATGGTAAAATTTAACTCTCGTTTGCAGATGATAACTACCACAATGATGTGCCCGCACCTGTCACAGCGCCAACGCAATACCGCTTGTTTCATATTAAACGTGGCCATAGTCTGAGTCTGGCAATTATATAAACATGCAGATGCATCGCTTTTTTGATCGGCCTCTAGAGCAGCAATCTGTAGCAAGGATCAAGCTTCAAAGTATGACAAAGTAACTTGAGTTTAAATATCGCATTAATGGATTATGCATACTCTCTGTTTGATAATAATAGTCTATGTAAACTGTTTGGTATTCAGTTCACGCGTAGATGTTTCCGCCTCCATCACTGGTCACCCTTCAATTATTGCGGCTCTATTACACATGGTCTCCATTTTGCCACACATGCATAGTTGTGTTATTTGCCTCGATCCTTGAAGTGTCTGCCAATGAAGTCTTTGGCTTCTAACCTATTTGTTATTGCCTACATTTCACGAATGTTCGGCGCTTTTCCTAGTTATTTATGAATTATAAAGTAGTATTATACGATACTGATTATGATATTGATCCAGATTGATTGATAACGGAGATGGGAGAGTACTGGAATACTCGTAATTATCTGTTCTTGCAGGCAACTACCGCCCACAACCTCCCCATCCCCCTGCCGCACACCATTCATTATGTCGCTGTATTAGCTTATTTGTAGAATGGAGACATTTTCTCCTCTAGCTGCCATACATTGATGGATTTCAATAGCCAAGAAAGCAGAATATTTATTGATTTACGTAAGCTCTCAGAATATCAACGTGACATCTGTGAATGTCTGAATCACAACCTATACATGATTACCATGCATTGTCCGCAATAGATTACTGGGACGTATTGGGTTACAGGTTAAGTGTAATCAATATAGGCACTCCTAATATTAGTGAGTGGTAATATCTTGGGCTTGTTATAAAGTTCCTACTTGTTACACAACAAAGCGCTGTGTCTTATCCGACAATGTAATCTGATAATAATAATGGGTCACTGGACAAAGGCGACGTTTATTCCGCGTTATCAGTACTGAGGTGATGCATTTTGATCTGTCTTTCTTGTGGTGGTAATGTAATGTGGCAATATATGCTTAAACAACCGAAATGTCTTCTCTCAGGGTAAACTTCAGGAAACATATAGCGATTTGCCAGTATTCCGTTCCCTTTGTTGCCTAGTGGATCAAAATTGCTGCATGATAGATACTTCATTGATACTGTATTCAATGAATCTATGAACAATGCAAGCAGTATGCTTCATTTGCCTATATCAACGTTAATTAAGGTTTGCTGAGACGTTCAAAATATCTTATGAGGCATCTTCCCTGCTCTATGACGGTTAATGTTTTTGAGAACTTTTGCAACCATTGACATTTAAGCACCATTATATTCATTAGAATGAGAGATATAGCAGCAAGGTAAGCTTTATGGCAAATCACTAACAGGATGAACTCACGTGGTATGAAAAAGAGTTTCCATTTGACATGAGAATCGTCGAACGCAATCGCCAATGCGATTGAACTCTAAGCTGCCCACATAATGCGCTATTTCCTCGATGTGGCTATAATCGAACCTTGGTGGTGTGATTTCCATAACCAATCCACAGTGTTATCAACTCTGCTGTTGCGCATAATAGGGCTATATTCTGCCTCTTCTCTCCTATTGGTGCCTCGAATGACAGAAGGCTGTGATCAAATACCACGAATGAACCATAGTGCACAAAGTAACAAAACAGGTACTAGGCTTAATGAAGCACTAATTGTTACTATTGATGTTATCCTTGACCTATTGGTGTATCTTAACTGACGTCGTCTATCAAGCAACTCTGATGATAGCTACCATTATCATTCATGATATCATTTACTAGGGAAGATAATACACGTCATGTGATTCATCAGATTTTTACTGGTTAACTGTGTCTCGCTGTCTACCGTTTTACTACTCTTCAACCCACTGGCGCCTGACACAGAATATGTATTACCAAGCAGTGTTGTGCGAGAGGTTGAAGGCTCTGATGAATGAGCAAATAACCAAAGCATGCACAGGGCATTTAGCTAGCGGATGAAAGATGGCATGCTCTGAGATGCCCTCCTCTTATACGCCCATCATCTGATGATAACTTTGGCTTAAGGAGGATGATGAAGGAGCAATTGAGAATGCGCATTAAGACGATAGCAATTAATAATCAACGAGTCTTATCAAATTGCTGCACGACATGCAGCAACATCAGAAAGTCTGTAATCGCTACAGTGCATTCAAATGTAACAAATCGTATCTGCTTCAATCATTTATCAGACAAACCCAATGGAATGCATGCTGCAAGACCGATACCATCAGAAGTATCGACAGTCACATGTAAATATATGCCGCTCTTGTACATGCGTAAGATACAGCTGAATGGGCGTTAAGGGATCATTATTTAGTCGCAACGCATTGGTCCAGACCATTACCTAGCAGAAACCGCCAAATCACAAAAAAACGCAATGACAATTGACGTAGCATTACGCTGTGTATCATTTACCTGATTTTCGTTGCTTAGCATTAGACAGCATACCTTGGGCAACAATTTTATTGGTTGTGCAGAGGAATAACCCACTACTTGTCTCTTTATAGAAATAAGTATATGTATTATTGCATCGGTCCTTTCCTTCTATATAGACTTTTTAAAGCCAGACATATTCCCCAAGTAAGCTTACACACGGATCGGCTAAAAGCGTATGCCAATTTATTGTTCTGTTTTGCATCTGCATATTTGCATAATAGTTTCACATGTGAAATTTAGCTGCTTTTCAAAGTAGAATTTGCATTCTATTATGAAATGCACTCTTACTTGTAGCGAAAAAGATAGTATTTGATGGCAGATGACGTAGGTGCTCCTTATTTTAAGACTCGCGTATATGCATTAATTGTAGTTGAGTGAAGAGAGCAAACGATATATAAAAGTCCAGAGGATACACACTAGACTGTTGGTTGTAAATACATGATATAACTAGACGAAGTGTGTTTTCAAGAATTGGCATGAATTTGCGGCATGTAGATGCTTTAGTAGTATACAAACTGCACACCTACTTCTGTCTTCTAATCATCAGCCATTGAGTGTTGTACGTTTGTTAGCACTCGTGCATCCATATGCAGCACGTAAAGTAATGTTTACTAACCCGATCACGTTATACAATCTGAGCGGCCAAACGCCAATTTACGTGTTCTGCTTTAGTTATATTGTGAGGTTATAGCGGTGCAATACTCTCCACATAATAACAGTTAGGCAAGCCAAACTAACCTGTGATGTTTCCCAACTAACTGCCGTTGCCATCGACCAATAAAAGCAAGGCGTTATCTTGTGTACTAATTAGAAAGTGGTATTTAAGGCTAAGAAAATGTTTTTGACGCTCATCGCGACTAACATAATGTAAACAATGTTTGCAGGTTGCCAAGTTACCGTTGACACGTTCCAATAAGGGCTGGGGAATCCAGGTATGATAAACAGGTATGACTCATACCTCCTGATGTGTGGTTCTACAACTTAAGTTCTACTCTATCTGCTTAACGGTGCCGCTAGATGTTATTTTAAAACATGTTCGCAATATTAAAATAAATAATCATTGCTACATCTTACGACACAACATCACTAGAAGCAATAGACTTGTACTTTCAAAAAGCGTTTCATTAACTAATGCACAACCTTTGCGATTGCTATCATCACTAAAGCAAAACCGCGAATGAATCTTTAGGGTTTAATCACTGCTCAATTAATAAAAAAATGATCGGGAATGTACTGATGCCTTAATTTTCAAAAGAACAGATTGCACTATAGCGGGGATAACTAACTATTTTGGAAACCGAACTTACTTGCACGTATCTTTTCAACTGTTGTACATATTCGTCAGTGACACTAACTTGCGGTCCAAACACAAAGCGTTAATTTTGTTCTTGCCCCTTATCACCAAGCAGTCCAAAGTGGTCAATGAACGGTATTAGTCGTAGATGTAAACATTATTCTTTCCGGTATAGTCGGGACATCTTCTTTCCATGCTTAAACAGTTAATGTTCGATCTAAGAGGAGGCTCTTTGTGTGCAAAGTACTGAATTGTAAAACATTACCTACCCCACTGTAATGGATATATTGTAGCCTATATCAGTCCCAATTAGGCTACAATAAAACAATTCTTTGTTTAAGTTGATAAAATTAATTCGTCTCTCGGTTAATGGACGCTTTAGTGGAACATTGATCGGTTTCTCATGAGCGTCTTGTGGAAGAATAAGGGTATAAATACGGATTGGGGCCGAGTCATGGCTTTGTGTCGATAATAATTAAAATGTGTACGATCAATGGTTTTCGAAAAGTATCAACATATGATCTATAAGGAGTGCTTGTAGTTGCGGAGCCCTAAAGCACCATTACTGGACGACAAAAAGCGGTTACCGATTGCCAATTAGTAAACAGCTTTGCAGAGGTCCTTGATGATAATGTCTTTTGTGTGTACGTATGTCGGCCGTGTGTAGGGAATGCTAAACCTTATAACATGTTGGTTTGAGCGATTGCCCTCGTAATCAAGGTTACATTGTCATTTGCATTAAAGCACATTATAAACCTGCTCAGTCGAAGTTACTTTTACTTATTGATACCTCAGAGCGATACAATATCGCCTGTGCTACAGTCCAGATCGCTTGGTGAGTTGATCGATTGTCGGTTGTGCCCAATGGACTGCGCAGTTAATTGCGTTGATACCCCAATAATCATCAATCACTAGGAATGGCCCCACCGCTACATCAATGATCAATCACATAGTCCATCCAAGTTTTTTTTTGTAGATTAGGTGACGATGGCAACGTTTTAGGAATAAAATTGTATGAAGGTGAAGGGAGCATGGGATGTTGTGATAACGGTATAATATATATATATATATATATATATATATATATATATATATATATATATATATATATATATATATATATATATATATATAGAGATATATATATATATATATATATATATATATCTATATATATATATTATGTATATATATATATATACATATATATATATATATATATATATTTGTATGTATATATACATATATATATATATTATATATACATATATATATATATACATACATAATATATATATATATATATATATATATATATATATATATATACATATATATATATATATATATAATTATATATATATATATATATATATATGTATACATATATATATATGACGCCACATTACACGCAATGTAGTAGGCATCTGGAGGCATTGCAAAACTATGAGTGTGCGAGCTTTAAGCTGATTATTGTTAGGTTATTCTTGTCCAGGCCTTTCTCCGCGTTCAATAATCAACTAATTTGATCCCGCTTTATATCGTATTCCGCCGCGAAAAGATTTAACTGAGCAAATACCATGTTGTCTTTGTTTTACGCATTACATGAAGTCGTTTTGTCTTCGCCCAGAATCCAAAACTATTCGTGCAGTAATTGCCACCGTGTCATTTTGTGAGTGAGTTGCCTTTCTTCATTAGAATGCAGTCGCAAACTATCAAGCCACAGCACGTTCTGCGCATAAGAATAGCTTATTGAAATACAAGCAAAATCAGCTCGGCGAAATCAGCAGTGTCAGCTGGTAAATGTTCGCAAGTGCCCCAAACCTGAAGCCGCAAGTGTAAAGAGTATATTTATGCACACTTCGTAATAAACTACTCTTGTTTTGACTCAAAGAACTATAACTCTATTGCTGGAAGATATAAGATAAGGAGATAATGATTAAGACCAAACGCGAATATAAAAGAATTTCGAGATGGGTTGTCAGGAATCAGGACAAATTTTCGATAGAACGCATGGCGGAAGCTTTAACAACCGATAGAAGCCGTGATTTCTGGTCTGAGGTTAAGAAAAGAAGTGGTAAGTCACGTGTTGTGCCAGCAGTTGTAGATAATGTGAGAGGTGAGACTGGTATTCGTGAATCATTCTCTACCAAATACAAAAAATTGTTTAATAGTGTGTCATATAATGTTGATGAATATGAGCGATTAAGAGTGGTTCTGAATGACCAAGTTGAGCAAAGATGTAATTCAGGCAAATGCGAATCTGATCATTATATTTCAGTCAGTGATGTTACGGCAGCCGTGGCGAAAATTAAGGCCCATAAGGCTGACATTGATGAAAATGTAAATTCGGACCATATTATAAATGGCACTCGTGAATTGTTCACACATTTATCTTTGTTGTTCAATTTAATGATTGTTCATTCATTCACTCCAGTTGAAATGACAAGGTCGGTGATTGTTCCGTTATTGAAAAACAAAAAGAAATCGGCAAGCGACAGCAATAACTATCGATCGATTGCGCTGAGTAGTGTTGTAGGCATGGTTTTAGATAACGTTATTTTGTCAAAGTATTCAAATGTTTTAAGCACCAGTCACCTCCAGTTTGGTTTTAAACCAGACCATTTCACTTCTCAGTGTACCTATGTAGTTCAAGAAGTTATAGATTTTGTGTCAATCAAAAATCGCCATGTTATGTTGTGATGCTAGACGCATCGAAGGCATTTGATAGGGTTAATTATATTAAATTGTTTCAATTATTGATACGTAGAGGTTTGTGTCCTACTATTGTAAAGTTGCTCCTTTATATGTATTTCAACCAATCGTTGTTAGTTAAATGGGGCTCTAATGTGTCTGAGGCATTCCAATGCAGTAATGGCATAAAGCAGGGCGTGTGTTATCGCCGATTCTTTTCTGTATTTATATCGATGAGCTGCTTAATCGTCTTGAACGTAGTAATGTTGGTTGTCATGTCGGTCATCAGTTTATGGGTGCATTTGGATATGCTGACGACTTAACACTCCTTGCTCCCTCAGTCACTGCTGCCGAGCTTATGATTTCAATATGCGAAGAATACGCACATGAATACGATGTAATGTTCAATAGTGAAAAAAGTATGCTGCTGTGCTACAATATTCCACAATGTTATACCAATCTCGAATTACGGCTGAATGGAGCTATTTTACAAAAGTACTCTAAGGTTGTTCATCTAGGCAGTTATATTGGTTATGAAAACAACGATGCGAATATCGATAAAGCTGTAGGAGAATTGTTTCATCGTACTAACGTTTTGATGTCCAGATTCGGCTTTTCCGCACCGACGTTCGCACTAGGCTTTTTGATACCTTTTGTACAAGCTTCTATGGTAGTCCTTTATGGAAATTGGATTTAAAGTCACTTGAAAAAATAAGTGTTGCTTGGCGAAAGTGTGTAAGGAGAGTTCTTAAACTTAATAGAAGAACGAGGTCTCGTTTTTTACCGCTGCTTGTAGGCAGACCAGATATACGCACTCAGTTATTGTTACGTTTTGTTAGTTTTTGGGTTAAATGCACCGTTAGTAACAACCCAAAAGTTCGACTTGCTACTATGCTCACTAATGTAAGCTCATCTGTCGTATCGAATAATGTAAGATCATGTCTGTCATTACTAAATTTAGACTAC
Organism: Urechis unicinctus; assembly: GCA_034190875.2. Lineage (NCBI taxonomy): Eukaryota > Metazoa > Annelida > Polychaeta > Xenopneusta > Urechidae > Urechis > Urechis unicinctus. The sequence goes on along the minus strand of CM067354.1, from coordinate 75,179,544 downwards.
CAACAACTAAGATTGATTAATGAAGGTAACCTTAATAATGTACGCGAATTGCTTTTAAATATTAATGTAGTATCAGCAGAAGACAGGGCGACAATATGCGCTTTGCAAGAACTGGGTCAGCAGCGCGAAGGCAGTTTGTTAACTTCTTTAACACTGCAAGAGGCAGATGAGCTTCATGTGTTTCTTTGTACAAACTAATTGGTACTCATGTATTTTTTTTAATTTTTTATTGCTTAATTAATATATCTTTTTGTAAACTTTGATTTGCGAATAAATGATATAATAATATATCACGTCTGCACACCACTCTATACGCGCCTCCAATGAGATTTGGATTTGTAGCCGACTAAGTTCTGCTGTTAAGAGGCTCGTGTAAATAGGCGCTGTATCCAAACGCGATCTGACTAGGAAATGAGCCGTCCCCACAAGATAAAACGTTCGGTCTAGCAGTCAGAATTGCACACGCTGCATCACCAAAGAAAATCTTTTATCGCTTGTGAGGGCATAATATCAAACTTATTTGGTCAGTAATCTTACCGGCAGTCAGAATATAGCAATACATCACCATATTGATTATAATGGTAGCTGTACTAATTGCCTGTCGAATTATTCTATATTATTCTTACCTTTACGTTTCCAGTAGCGAATCTTCAGCTTACACAAACTGCGTAACAGTAGGGATATGTTTTTAGAATGGTATTTATGCTATTGATTGGCTCGTTTACCGTTTTAACTGATGTTTAATCAATCCATGTAAGTCTTCTTTGGGATGGCTTTTCTTAGCAGGATGCCAAATATCTAACCACTAAAGAAGCCATTTCGCGACCACTCGGTGCCAGTGTTGTGTCTTAGTTGGAACAAGCTAGCTGAATAAGTGAGAGAAGGTAGAACTTGTTGCTTTCCTGTAGCAATACAGATCACGTGCCAATACATAGTTATATTCGACATTGACGAAACTCGAGTAATTTGGGTGTGCGGAGTGATATGGCTAGTCTTCACCTGCAGTAACACACGTAGGGATTTTATGTTTTTTTGGTATTTTGGCTATTTTGATCGGCTGTCTATGACTATTTTTTGCTTAACTTGATGTTTAATCAATTCATGTAAGTCTTCTTTGGGATGGCTTTATCTTAAGGACCAAATATCTAACCACTAAAGAAGCCATTTCGCGACCACTCGGTGCCAGTGTTGTGTCTTAGTTGGAACAAGCTTTGAATAAGTGAGAGAAGGTAGAACTTGTTGCTTTCCTGTAGCAATACAGATCACGTGCCAATACATATTTATTTCGACATTGAAAACTGGTCATGATACGCCACCAGGCTTTTCTTGAAATCGACTGACACCTTGCCACCCAAATCACGTGCATTTTATGTCAAGTGTGATACAAATTATTTGGACTGGATTTGTGTCTGCAATAATTTGTACGGAGATAATGTCGACTTATTGAATATCTTAAGTGCTGCAAAACCACATTTGTAAGTTTTAGGACAATCTTTGAAAAGCGTTTGTACTGCGGTGAACGCATTTAAATTTAATCAGGTCTATAAAAAAACGGTCATTACGCTTCCATGCATTATGTACAAACAAAGTGGAAACTTATATTCTCAACACATTTGTTTTTAGGTTTCGTTGAGTGTTGCTTAAACGACAACCTTACAATTTTGATTACATCAGCAAGTAGTAGTCTAATGTTCACCACACTGGCGTTGATATCAGAAGGTCGAACGATATTTTGGAACATGCAGCCGTGCCGTTAACCTCCGTTTTTCTGACACGGGGGCGCAATAAAAATAGAACCTTAACTTTATGTCCTTATTTCATTTTCCCCTTTAGAGCATAACATTAACCTGCCAGTTTGATGTGTTACAGCTGCAATCGTTATAATATCCCAATAGCAAATCTTTCAGGTAGTTTGAGTAATACATACGTAAGCCAAACGGAATCAGATCAGTGCCTACCACCTCTACGGAAGAAAAACAATGTTGGCCAATACTTCAATGAACGAATATTTTTGCTGCTGGGTATTTCTGCATGAGACTGTTCTAATTTGGTGACCCATCCGGTAAGGCTGGTGGTCATGCAGATCTTTTGCGAGTAAACGAGAGTAGGAGTGAATGAGGTTCCATATGATATATTGCTGTATCCTTTCTAGTTAACAATTAGCGAATCCACATTCAAGTATAGCACCGCGGTAGGATACTCTAAGGATGTTACGTTATGGTTTATTCCAAGTGATTGTAATTATTCATTCTATTATCTAGTCGTCCCGACCTGTGGTTTATGACATCACATCACGTTTTATGTAGCGATAAAATACATTCCGTCAACATTTATCATATGTTATTGGCCTCGTGTACGCTTGATGTTGCAAACACCTGATCCATGTGCCAAGGATTGCCCTCGCGATAGTGCTCCCTGATTATAAATGAGATTATAGTGACAATGTTGTCAACGACCACGCATACGCATTATATTCTGCTTATTGTTGTTCCCCTGCAGATGCATCAAACTAAGCTTGATGTCGGAAAGTATTTTTTGTGTTGCATTTAATAAGTAAAATCTGCTTTATGGAGCCATAAATATATCCACATAATTCAAACAGATAAGTCAGCTATAGCATGGTTTTGCAGCGATAGGAGGAGCCAAATTACATTCTTCTCCGTAAGGCATTGATAGGGACTCTTATTGGGGTTCAGTCACCTTGTCTGTTGGATTATTGAGTTCTTTAATATGACCATCTGGTATTAACGCTGCTTTACCTCAGCAGAGCTGTTTGATTTTCAGACTAGCATAATGACCGACGACTGCTTTATGTTACAAAAAGCCTCTTAAGAACACCAGAAGTGGCATAAAGCCTGCGGTTTTGGCACATCATGAACTCGACAAAATCAATTTCTACTCCAGCCTCAACACCAATAGTGTTTCCGTATTGCACAATTTACGATCATAAAACTCTGCACTTTGGGCGAATAACTGTGTTTAGTATAAGTAAGGGTGGCAATAAAATTATATAAGGGACAAACTTCATACAGAAAAAAACATCCAAACTGTCTGAGATATGTTGTGTGGCCCAAAAGGAGTCTCACATATATGTTTTTAGTGCCGAATAACAAAACAATATTTAAGTCTGCAGTCACTTGAAACTAAGCAGAGTCTTGTTCATTTAACATTGAACGTGAATATTATGAAAAAGGTCGGGTTTATTTCCGCATGTTGACAGTATGTATAGATTCGACTCCTATCTGTCCAGCTTTTCAGTGCAAGCTTCAGCCATACGAAGTTTTTCTGTTGTCATTTTACAGACTGTCAGAGTATACGTACTGGGTAATCTGTTTTGCTGATCCAGTTATTGCCAAACACTGTTGCAGCAATATCACTGGCGTAAAATTTACCGAGAGCCCCCCGTTCACTCTCCCTCTGACTAGTCACGTTTGACACACAGCACACGTATAGTCGCAAAGACTCGTCAAGGTAGTTTTCCTTTCTGAACCAATGCTATTTTCATCCTGGAAGTTGTACCATTAATCAACGCAAATACAATAAGCCGTGATATCATTTCATATCAACGTATCAACGAATCGTCCTTTCCTCACAGTGTAATTTATGATTGAGGGGAGTAAACCTTACAAATAAATTAATGCTTAACTTTTGCTAAGTACCTCAACACCGTTCTAGATAAATCTGTATGTTTATAATAGACTAAAAACATCGCAAATGCCGTGTATAACATACACATCTTTAGCTTACAAATCAATCTGCGGACATCATGATAAATTTGTTTACTGAACACATATGGAATATTTTCCTTCCAATATATTCATCAATATACAAATATAATATGTCTTCCTAAGAGGATGAATACTTTCGAAAATATTAATGTGATTTACATTAGCTGATGTGTGTTACTGCCTTCTGAAACAAATATAAAGTGTAACCCAGCCGGAAGCAATGATAAACGGACCCGTGCAATATATGTACAGTAACTGATTAACATCGCCATGCGACGATTATACGTTACAATTATGGATACATCAGTTGCAGGACTGAATGATTCGATAGTTGTCAGGCGCTATTGATGACAACGGAATATTTTAAACGTGTTCCAACTCCCACAATAAGGAAATATGTGTTTCACTTTTCATAGGATAAACGATCTTCCGGTTGTTACATTACTAATTCATGAGCGACAAGACAGAGCCTGTAATGGCAACCAAAACACCAGCTATCCCAAACATTTAATAAGTTCCATGATATAACGGTGAATCTAATGACGTAATTGCAAGAATCAGCTAGTATATGTCGCCTGCAAAACATTGCAAGGCAAAGGTATGATATATGAGTTTTTTCATTATTTCATTTCAAGACATCTTGTCTAGTGTGTGCATGATTTGTAATATGGAATAGCTCCTATCATTCATCGAATTCACGAGAGATTTAGCAACAACTATTCCTAGCTTAAATGGCAAGGTTGATGCACAAATGAGATGGATTTCGGTACTGATCATAGTTTTAGCGCAATCTCGGGTTACAAGAATCCCCATTTAGCAAGGGAATACCTGCTCGCGCAGTACAAGTAAAATAAAGTGTTTGAATGACTATTTCAACCGGCAACATTGTATTACCGGTATTCTACGAAGGATAAAAAATATCTGCATATGTTAATAGTTCGCTATCTTACTTAGTTACCGTACATCTCATTATCAAACGACCGGATACTGCATAATTCCGAATTTCGCAATAAGGATACTCTACTTTTTGGGGGAGGTGGGCGAAAGTGCATACTGTAAGTCGCCTCAGACCTGAATGACATGGCCATGTCAGTCTGCACTTGTAAGCAATTTCTCTGATACCAACTGCATAAAGTTAACATAGCATATTGACAATTAAGGTATACCACCATTATAGGATATCCGTATTGTTTTGGCTTCGTAATCTGCCACCGGCCACTCTGATATTGTCAATCTTAAGTATGCCATTGGGTCTGGGACCTCTAGCTTGTCGATGTGAAAATGCTACATTTATTGAATATTCGTGCAACAAATATCATGTAACACTTTTTGCGGGTAATTAGTGTAAATCAAGATCGATGGTCTAAGCCTATGGCGCCTGTCATCGATATGCATAGATTTTGAAACTTACTCGAAAGCATTTGCAATAGGAAGTTACTTCCAGCCTTTATATTTTTTGAAGTTGAATTTTTATGGTAGCAGAAAATCCCGACTTGTGGCTCCCAACATAATAAAAAATGCTGGACGTTACATTTTTTCATGTGACAATAAAAGACATCCCGCCAGCATTGATCCCAGTTCATTGGTCTTGTGCAAGATTAGTTTTGCAAACACCTGACCAATGTGCTATACAATTGCCCACACGAGAGTGCTCATAGATCGTAAATGTTAGAGCAAAATTCTGTCAACGACATTTTATATACAGTGTAGGCGTATTGTTGTTCCCCTGGTGACGCAGCAAATAGTACACAAAATATGGTCTGCTTGTAAGTGTGCTTATAAAGGGACATGAACCAATGTTTTAAAATAAGAACTGTATCCGCATTGTCTTAAGAGCTGATTTTGGAATTGGACAATTGTCTAAATTGTCGACAGTGACGTATCAGTAATGACTTTGTGGTCTTGAATGTATGCAGCCATCACGTTCGGTTACAGATAACATCATGACGTGTCAATTGACATTATCAATCACTTGGAAAGTGTTCTAGGTAGTCACATGCGTAGGTACGCCATCAGTATTTATGTCTGTGCATTTATGAATATATGTATCTTCAAATATATATAGATACATACATATACAAATATATATATAAATATATTTGTGTACATGCATATGTATATATATATATATATATATATATATATATATATGTACTATTATATATGAACATGTATGCATACATAAATATTCATACCTATATATACACATTAATATATACATATTTATTTGTAAATATATATATATATATATATATATATAATATGTATATATATATATATATATATATATATATATATATATATATATACGTAAACACATATATATATATATGCATCAATATATACATGAATATGTGTTCATATATACTCATACATGTTATTACATATATTTATATATTTATATATATACAAAGTTATGACAAAAAATACATATATATATATTTATGTATATGTACAAATATATATATATATATATATATATATATTTATATATATATATATATATATATATATATATATATATATATATATATATATATATATATATATATATATATATCTTTAAATAAATATATTGGCTTTGATATATTGACATATATTGTCAGACTAGAATACTGATAAATACATGATAAGACACACGTATGTGTATGTATATAAATACACACAAACTATTGGTCTAGCTCCTATCATATGGGATGTCTACATATTGTGTTTGTATGCAAAAAGACGGGAAAGATAAATTAATCCGCATCGGAGGTAATGCTGTCATGATCGCATTAAAGAACATAAATCCACCGACAGGATGCTATCAACTCCCAATCACACAGAGCTTTGACCTGACATCCATCCTAAACAGCAGCGTTCATGTAATAGCGAGAGCGCAATATTGGTTTCGCATGTCGTGGGCCACTGATTTAAAACACTGGACTGCTATTTTTGAGTCGCGGGAATTAGTTTAGAGATTGCTTCCGAATAAAAGTATAATTGAATTTCGTATATATAGACATGCGACGCTGACACTTTTTACATCGTCAAATACAAATGTCTATATCTGGCTAATTGATATTTGCTTGCGTCATGAATAAATGGGTTGGCGTCAACCCTACTTTTTGAAATGCTCGAATTCGTGTATGAGATAAAGTGAATTGTCGTGAAAGAGTTTGGACGTAATCTTAGAACATTGTATACTCATTCATATAGTAGGTGATCAGTGTATAAGCGTAAACTAAGTGCAAAGGCTACATTTGTTTTCAATAATAAATAATTCCAGAGCAGTCTGTGATGAAGTATATATTCACTGTCTTCAAACATCGTCCATTTGCTCGGACCGTATTGACATTTTTTAACAAATACGTAGATATCCTTTGCGCCACAATGCTTGTTTATAACACTATTACTTTAAAGATTAGATATCATCGACCTTTGTGACGATTGCATTTTACCGAAAGCATCTTTTCCCGCGCTCGTCAGAGTTTACCTCACGTGTTGTAATAAAACCTCTATGATATGAAACCTCAATCGTTCTGCTCTAATATATTGGTGGTTCCTGTCACTTGTGCACGTGAGGCACAAACTAGCATCATTCGGAACACTTAGGTACCAATGTGAGGCTCAGCTTGGATGCACTAGAGGCGCTTTTGTATCCTACGTCAGGCTGCGCTGTGTAATTGGAGCTGTGTGCTCATGTAAGTCACCTGCATAATTAAATTCCTGATCCGGGATAAAACAAACTAGACATGTCATCCGGCTTAAATTAGGGGTTTGCCTTAATAATGAGCCATAAATTATCATATGTGCATGTTGAGATTACAGCTATCGAGCGATATTTACCGGAAAGTGTCCTTTCTTTTAATGACATTATGTTTACAGTTTCATGCGGTACAGAACCGCAACTGGTAGCTTATACTAACCAATACAGGAAATACCCCGTGTAGTCTATAACTTTCTGGTAAAGGGATCCATGGTCGATAGAAATGTAGGCACACAAGAATATCAGAATACCTTGAAGACAACGACCGAGTTAAAGTTTGTGATGCTAACGGCGCCGATGATGTCATCAATATTCATTACTTACGTTGGAACGTAAACTTTGCAGACGTATTCGCTTTCTGGCTTATGTCATTTACTTGTCGATTACTTGTCGATGAGGTAGCTGTTATACTAGAGGCTCATTGCTGCGAGCTAAAGCATTTTGATAAAAGCAATATATGAATTGAGTGGCATATGAGCAAAAACATGTGATATCTATTTAGGGACTTAAGTGTTTAACGCGCCTTATGTAGTGATGCCTACGATCGTTTATAATGATATGTCTGCATTTATCGCTTATAATACCTTGTGTAGTCTCCGATTTGAGCTCGGCTTTACCCAATGTGCCACAGAACAATCCCGATATTAGTCACGTTATATTGGGGAAGAGTCATCCCATCTATAGGGGCTTTATTTGAGAGTAATCAAAACCAGTGCGACTGATAAAAGAAGTATATTGAATACCTATGAGCTATTAGTCGTGACAATAACAATTAAGGAACTGCATTTATACAATCTTCCTTGTCTTTATGAGGGATTATAATCGGAAACATGGCTAATTTCTGCGAATCCTCTGTTGTTGTAGCTAATATTAGCAATCCCAGCCGACACAACCATGTAGGACTTTTTTGCACGTACATATATGTGTTTTATTCCTAAGAAATATTTTATACTTATTGGCCAAGGGCGAAACATTATCGATCGCCCGATATTCCCTGACACGTAGATGCAGCCGTCGATAAACGCTTGTTCTTTCGGGGTCAAATTTCGAGAATTTTACTGTCGCCAGATCCATTGAATAAAGCGTTTGCGTTAAATTTATCTGCAAACTAAATAACTGAATGTGACACAAAATGTTTAGGAGAACTATATCAGTATGGGAAGATTAAGAAAGGGAAAGAACACCATAATATGACAGATTCATCACAAACTGAAAAGCCATTCAGATGGAATGTAAATGAGCATGTAAACAAGTATACGTGCATTGCTGTGGTTTTACTTTGCATGTTATTATGCTGGAATGCACCTACCACCATTTACATCAAATTGGCACTCAATCACAGATGCCGAGTATTTAAATAGGATGACAATGACTAGCGTGGAAATCGTGGCAAGTAGTCACTGCTTTAAGGGTAGGAAGAAATGCGCAACAACCGTTATTAGACATTTACAAACTCGGTGATGTCACCCTCTAGATCTAGCCAACATTGTGAGCATGACAATACAGAAGTGATGCTTGCGGGTCAGTTCGCCCCCGAGACGATTCGCCCCGGGTCAATTTGCCCTCGTCGGGACAATACGCCCCCTGGGCAGTTCGCCTCCTAGACGATACGCCACCGGGATGATACGCCTCCGAACTGATACGCCCTTGATCAGCGCTGCCCGCTTTTGCTGTTGCTTATATGAGTATATGGCGCGAAGGCAGTGCTTACTCTTTGTTTTTTGATTGGGTCATTTTTTCACTGTTTGGCTGTGATTATAGCTAAGACATGACAAATGTAGGTGATCTAGCGAAGGGAGGCGTTATTTTCCCGATCATCAACAACAACGGCCCATAGCTTGTTGGTATTAATCAAAAAAGGAAGATTATTCGAAGGACGCCAAGTAGTGTGCCGCAACATGAATAGCATTGCACGAAAAGGGTATGTACTTAGCTTGAACAGCCACTTACTTAAGAACGGTGACATAATGTATTGTTCGAGGCATATCCGTCGTTAGTATGCACAAAAACGTCGGAAATCGAGAGAGGATGGACCTGTGGGACGGGAAAAACATCCGATGAACTGTTACCGTCAATGGTAGTTTCCAGCCTACTGTGCGCCCAGCAAATAACCGTAACATATAAAGCAACCCCTCCACTTGCTTGGACACAATTGGCCCATATAACCAAGTTCTTTACAATTATTCGTAACTGGGTCAATGTTAATCGCACTTCACACACATTTCCAGCCTGCTAAACATGTAATGTTGCAAGCCATACAAATATCATTTTTATTTATTCTCCTAGATACTTTACAAAAGTACAATATCCAATATGGCCTACAGACACTGATGGCGCAACAGTACTTGCATTAGACAATAACGGTGCTAATTTGCAGCTAGTAACAGTAGGTGATTTCCTAATGGATTTGTTTGACGCTCCGCCCCTGCTGCCGGTGCATTGTCTTTCGGTGTTGTAATTAGCTAAGCAATCATTAGGCGGCGCCGCCTCTTTGGTGATGTTTAAACATCGCTAGTCTCACCATCCATTACCTTTTCCACATCAGCGTTCCATTGTAAACGACGTTAACTACTAGTGTCCGGCGGATGTCATTGAGGCAACACCACAGGAAGCAAGGAACGGAAGTCTATAGATGACTTTTTTATTCAATTTCAATCATGAACCTGTCACTTAACCAATGCGTTCAGGTGCCTAAGCATTTGTGAACGTCATATATGGGTTACCAAGCGAATATGAGAGAATATCTCAGTCTTAGTCCATTGTTATGCGGCTACAAGGGCAGGCTCGCATCACGCTATTGCCCATTTTGCGTTCATATAGACATTAACAAGTTTGCGCCAAAACTATTGAAACTTAGGTCAATTGCAGGGTTGTATAGGAATACTAGACACTATTATGGGACTCAGTTGTCTGAGCGACCACTCACTAGTGATGTGTACAAAGTAAACGTTCGGGGATAAATCTAAAGGAAGTTTGTAGACAAATAACTTGTAAAAGCGTGAAAATGGGCTTTAAATACTAATGTAATACGTATATCGGAGCGGGAACTAACGTTAAAGTCATATTCAAAGTCATGTGAAATAATTGAAGGTGACGTATATTTGTTTTTTATAGCACATAAACATAAGGTTTTTAAGTGAATAAACTTACAATATACATGAATCGTAGCATGGAATAGTACTCTATTCCTACATGAAAAGCGCTGATGATGTCGCAATAACAATGAGCATCGACTCGCCGTTCATTTAATATGTAAAACACAAAATAACCAGACAAATTTAATTTGTCAGGTCAACGAGTACCTTGCCATAATCAAGAGAATCACCCTGAATATTCGTCGAGTATAAATGATTTTGCTTTCACTGTATAATATAGATTCAAGTTTGCAATATTATATAGATGGTCAGCTGGCAACGCAAGGTGTGACACATTTTGAACGTTATTTGTGACAACTGCATGTAGGAGGCGTATAAAACATCTTCAATCATAATATTCTCTCAACGCCAATCGATTGTGTTCTGCTGTGTAATGTACATGCTACGCGTTCAGCATTTGCAGAATTCGCGAGATAGGTAATGATGGCAGGAATTACGTCAGGTCCAATACTGAAATTAATAGCGCTGGTTACGATATCTATATGCTCTTCCCGGAGGATTAAATAGACAAGGTGAAAGATGCCGCCTTTTGTAAAACGCTTTTCAGGCTGGCACAGTACAAATGAATCAAACCTCAACGGAACATTATAAAAAACGACACCGTTGATCACACGTGATAACGCCTAGCAGACATCCATACCTCCCGGGCAAAATGGCCTGCCTTTCGTAATTTTTGCGGCAATACCGGATTAATTATGGTTGGGATAGTATTAGGCTTCAATATCGAGGCATCGAAACAAATTATATTTAATTTTTTGTTATCGAGGGACATGGGCAGCTGAATAGCCTGCTTGATAACCCCTTATCGGATCTCACCATCCAGTTTTAGATTCGACAACAAAACGTTTGCATGATATTATGTGCGTACAATATTTGTCAGTTATTGCAGCTAAGACGAGAGCACAGATAAACATAATTTATGGCGACGATACCGACTTTCAATCAGATGGTTTCTTAGTTCTATGCTATGCATTTTTCGAAAACACTTTATGAATTGAACTTCACTGGCTCTAATGTTTCACCCATCTGGTTACCATGCCTTTGCTGACCACTATAAGACATGTTTTCATCGTGCTTTTCAAAGTTAATGACTTGTCCCATTACTATTAAACAGTGTAATTGAGGATGGAGAGGGCACAAGTCATTGTATATTGGGGTAAACTTTAGAAACGTAATAAAGCTTAACTTTTGCTATGTACTACTGCTACATTCTAGAGCAAACTGTATGTTCATGATAGACTAAGAGCATCGTACATGCATTATATTGAATCGAAATTTTCATGCAAACCAATGAATACGCGGGTGTAATTTATACTGTATCAACCAATTAGAACTGCGAACTCTTTTTTGACATAACTAAAACAACTACTAGCGCGAATTTAGAAAATTATACCTGATTCACTCCTTTTTTCTTTATCAATGTACAAATACATTTCCTGATGCATGTTACTGCCCTCATGATGTAACATCTATCCAACTGCTGGAAAAGCGAGGGACTACCGTGGAACATTTAACATATAAGGAGGAGGATCTTCTCCATCCTGTGTTAAGCGAGACTTACATAGGGAATTGTGCACAACGCCATGTGGCTTCAAGCATACCTTCATCATACGTTGAGCTATGTTTTCAGTCGGAACCCAAATGTATTACCAAAAGTATTAGCAATATTCTATGGCATCAATATAGAGCATGTAACCGGTTTTGCAGAATTCAATGTTACGTTACGTTAGAATCACTTAATAATATATTAATTGGTTAACTACACAACTGCGCAGGTGTCTCAAACATTAAGCCATAAAATAAATATTTAGTCCGAGCCCCCACTCAGGAAAGCCAGTCGGTAATCGCGTGACAGCTTGTCTAGACCGTAATCTAGCTGCTAAATCAATGCGACCGAGTTTCTGCAGTTAAAGATGCTGTTGATGATACAGTATCACCAAACTGAGGCATTTATGGAAATGTATCCATACCGACTGCATATAAGGCATATTCAGCAGAGCCAGTTCTATTCCACTAGCTCGAGCGAAAAATATTGTCCGAATGAGGTTGTTCATTAATCGCTCGATGAGAATGAGATTCCAGGTTTATAAGTACCGAGGCAGCATGGCCCGTTGTCTGATGACATGTGAGTGGCCACCTAATTTTTATATCCCAGTCCCGTATATCCAAAAGAGGCGAATAGCACAGCAAGAAATATGGTCAGGGCAACATTTTAGAGTATATGGGATGAAGTTGTTATTTCAAAGCTGACCTTATTGCCTTTGCTTTTGCCCCTGGGAACAGCAGCGGTGATAACATTACTAGTTGGTTGGTATTGAGAAGCTAACTCTATTTAAGCTCCTTGTGAAACGGTTGCTTCTATTGCAGTCCCGTCTTATATCAGAGTTCGTCCGGCATTGTGTTATGCTAAGTGCATATCGCCATTAATTGTGTATCAGCGTAGAAAAATAATAAGCTTAATCCGCTTGGTGCATAGTAGGACATACGTCACAGGATAACTGCAATCTTAGATACTTCACACATAGATACTCGCAGTTCCGATATATGCCGGAAATGTCATGTACTATAAAGCCAAAATGCCTCTGTCGTATATATGCTCACGTTTCAATAACATTCACCCTGCAATCTTGGTAGGAAAATAATGCGCATATGCGTTATACAAAATGCGGTCGCATGATTATATGTGCATGCAATCTATAACTTAATAACCATTGTCATCACTATTTTTCCACGCACCATGTTATTCAGGCTTGGAATAACTTATCCCTTATCGTATGAAATGCACTTTAAACCGTATAACAGAATGCAAGCCATTCACGTTATTCATATATGTGAATCATAATACCGCGGTCTAGAAGAAATTGCGATCATATTTGCGCGAAGATACCATTCTCCATACTTTATGCTGGTAGTTGTAATGCTGTGATACACCTTAAGTGACCTAGATAATATGAAAATTTCTTCGTTGTAAAAGAGAAATGTAAAGGCAATCGTTCTGTACGGCAAGCGCAGAGTAGTCAGTTAAGGAAAGCAGATTAATAAAACAACCCGAACTCCTGCACTAGACAGGTGGCGGCGGGACTTGCGTAGCGTTCATAGATGCACAGCATTTGGAGAATAAAGGTTTACATTCTCGTTATTTCTCAATCACTAACAGTAATGTGCGGACCGTCATCGTGTTCTTGTTTAATCTGTTTTATGGCGTCAGCATGAAACCAACAACCTTCTATACGCTATGCTGTTTTGCAAACTTCCTTACAACTACAATATTTATCAGACTAAATCAGCTTTACGCGCTTATATCCACGCCCTTGGGTCAATTATAGCGCTTGTTCGTCCTTTTGTCGATGTTCATCTAATACATCGCCGCAAATATAAGCATCGTGATAAACTCATATGCAGCGACAAAGACAATCTGTCAACATTTATCACATGTTATAGGCCATGGGCACGCTTAACATTGAAAGCATCTGACCCTTGTGCCATAGAATTGGCCTCGCGAGAGTGCTCATCGAGTCTATATGAGATAATAGTGACACTGCTGAAAACAACTATGCATAAGCATTTTATTCTACTCTTCTACGGGTGATGCATCAAACATTACGTCGAATTAGCTTTGCTTTTGCATACTTGTTGTCAGAAAGGGTTGTACATCGACTTGTGAAGACAAAAGCTGTACCTTTATCGTCTTTAGAGATGAATTTAAACTTGACATTTTTCAGATATGTCTAGAGCAATATAATAGGCATGTAAATTTGAACTCATTGCTCATCTTCTTAGCGCAGTGCAGTTATTACTAAGTTGTTGTCATGATAGAATGTAGTCATCGCGTTCGTTTAGTAATGACATAAAATTGTGTCCACTATTATTAATCATCGATTGTTGTCGAAAACCATTTTTATGTGATGTATTTTATAAGTAAATAATACTCTATGAAGCCATAAATATATCCACATAACATAAGCAGATCATATGAAGACAATGCATACGTCAGCTACCCATGGTTGGGCCCGATTACATTCTTCTCATTGTAGACAAAGTATCATGAATAACATTGGTTGATGTGTGGTTCTGCCTTCTGAAATAGATAATAAGTGCAACTTAATCGGCATCAAAATATAAAGTCCCCAGCCGGGAGCAATGATTAACTTACCAAAGCAGTACACGTACAGCAACTTGTTAACATCGCCATTGGACAACTATACGTTACATTTTATGATAAAGTAATTGTAAAAATGTAACGTAATGTAATGACATTTTAGCTCTCACAAACTTTCAACACGATCCATAAAAAGGGTGAGCATATGCCAGCATATCGTCAACAGTGCATGTTTCCATTATATATATATATATATATATATATATATATATATATATATATATATATATATATATATATATATATATATATATATATATATATATATATATATATATATATTATATAATACACAAACCATGGGATAATTTATAATTCTGGTTCAGACGATTAATTTTTCAAATAACTTTCGTATAGGCTATTTAGAGTACCTAAATCCATATGCTAAAGTGCAGAGACAAGGCGGATGTATACAACAAGACAGAAATGATACATAAAACCGTACAGAAGACAATTCTTGCTTGATCCCATTAAAGAACATAAAATCACCGGCAGGATACTATTATATCCCACTTATACAGAGCTTTGAGATGACATCCTTCCTAAATAGCGGTTCTCATACAATAGCAGGAAGGCAATATTGACTTCACGTGTCATGGACTATCGTTCTGGGTTTAAACATAATACTGCTATTAGTGAAGCACGGGAATAAGTTGACAAATTTCTGCCGAATAAAAGTTTAATTCAATTTCAAATGGATAGACATGCGATGCTGACAATTTTGTTATCATGAAATAAAGAGGTCTATATTCATATTTGTTTGGGACCAGAGTAAAAGTGTTGGTATCAACACTAGATTGAAATACACGACTGCGTATGTAAGGCGATGTAAAACGTTGTTAAATAGTTTGATTGTTATCTTTGAAAATTGTATATATATTCGTATTGTATGTGTTCCGTACTTGCTACTTCCTGACATTACCGATAAAGGTAACTGCTGGAATATTAATGAGGGCTATATGACCCTTTTACATCATTCATACATTGGAAATAGTTGGGGTAGCTAAGATGACTAGCGGTATAAAAGGTGCATAGCGAGGTATTTCGGGGTCATGCCGTTTGGGATGGAAGAAGTTTGACAAGTACAAAATTCAATTGATTGGAGACGTTGCATGTGTAGAGGCAGTACAAATTATTCTATGGCTTCTCATTATACTTGTTTGGTGCGAACATTGGTATTTTACGACAAGTGGTGTATCGATTTGTGCACCAAATTACTTCTTTTAGCATCTAAATGTATTTATTGCATCATATCAATATTTGGATCAAATGCTCTATTTTTGTTACTATTAACGCTTGTTTCATGCGAATATACATTTGTTTGAAAGTGGTCAATTAAGCAATCTGACCTTATGTCACTTTTATCATAAAACATTCTGACACACATCATCCCGTTTATATTATCAGTTTCCCATAGTAATGGGGCATAAAGAAGGGTCTCTGCGTGTTGATGTAATTGCAGCTATCGAGATATATTTACCGAAATGAGTCTTAACGGTTAATGACCCTTGGTTAGCTGCCTCATGCTGTAAGCAGGAACCAAATCGACAGCACAATGCATACACCACATGACCTATTTACAAGCGATCTCGAACAACAGATTCAATTTCCATTAAGCTATAATTAGCAATGCACGAGCCGCTTTACATCATAGTGACCGCGCGGGGAATATGATTCCTAACACAGAGGACATGATAGAATAATACAGAGAACGAGAAGCACATAGACACAAGGTAAATCAAGTTTTTATGCAGGTTAAACATTCAGTTTAGAAAGCTATGATTTCCCACACTACGATATGATTCCTTGATTAGGGGTACGTGAATGATGCATCTCTGAGCGTTTGTAGCAAAAACATGTTTAATCATTTTTACGTGCGCTTGGGTGTATCCCAATAACTGTTCAGTCCAAAACAATATAGGAACTGAGCGGCATCTGAGCAATAACATGGGATATATATTCAGGGACATCAGTGTTAAATGCGCCTTATGTAGTAATGCCTTCGATCATTTATATTATTCTGTCTGCGTTTATCGCGTATAATTACTCGGTTTTGCAATCGGCTATATCCAATGTGCCACAGAGCAGTCAGGTCAAAGGTCACGGTATATTTCGGACGAGTCATCTCATCTACAGCGGCTTTTTTAAGATTTAACAGAAGCAGTTCCACTGATAAAAGAAGTATAATCAATACTTCTGAGCTAAGAGTCGTGACATTACCGAATATAGAGCTGTTTTAATATGCTGTACTGTGTCTCTATGAGGGAATTATCATCGGAAACATGGTAAATTTCTGTGGATCCTCTGTTGTTGATGCTGATATTGACAATCTAGCCGACGCAGCAATGTAGAACTCTTTTGCACGTACATATATGTTTTATTTGCACAAAATAGTGTCGGCTCATAGGCTGTTCCATATAATGGCCGTTGGACGTCCGACTCTCCGTCACGAAACCTTGTCACAACGTTATCTCCACCCATTGCATAACGTCTCGGCTACTCATTGCTTGCGTACGGTACGTCTAATATTTATGCATCAGAAGCCATTAGCAATATATGTATTTTGGATTGCACACCTAAAGCTGTAAGCTTATCAGGACGCTCAAGCGAGTGATGCGATGACATCGTCGTAATTGAATGTTCTTAACCTCAAAACGTCGTTGGACGGCAATTCAAATAGAAACTTGGACATGTATTGCGTGCAGTATCCTACTTGTTAACGTTAGTCATGCTACTAAGTTTTGTAATACGATATATATCTGCCCAATCTTATAGTAAATTTCACTAGCTGAGTAATTAAGAACAACGAAATGCTTTCGTCAGAGCGGCAGGTCATGTTCTCCTGTATTTGAGGCCGTGTGCTGTTTCTTACAGCAGTCAGTAAGCAGGTTGGGACGGCTACTTATAATAGCGTTGCGTTATCGTTCATTCTTTTATGTGTCACAAATATGACAAAACTTATAAAACTGCATTCTATCACAAAACTCGATCACGAAATGTAAGCTTAAGGTAACTTGCCGTGTTCACAAAATATCTGTCTCGACACGCAACCGCACAGAGCCGTCAGTAATTGTATTAACTCGTTACAATACATTCAGAACAAATACAATTCTATGGTTCCGAAATATCCTTCGGGTAAATGTAATCCGGCCTAATTAAGCTAGGACCTTAGTATAGTGCGAAGTGTTAAACTAAACACAAAGGGACATTATAGCAATCTAACACTAATAGATTTGAAATAGGGCTGCAGGTTAGGCATATGAAATAAAGAAAGCGCGTTATAACAACGGTTACGATGCAACACTACATTCCCTTCACTTACATGATACATTCCATTCACATAAAAAGAACTGGAACATTAACAACTAAGATCCCTCCTATTTGTTCATTACTACTTGTTCATTGTCCATGGCAATCCAACCTTGAATTTGAACATGAATGAGAGCTACCGCAGTCACCCGGCAAAATATCATTTCAAACATTGACATTAACAACATTGGTCATAATGTTGTAACCTCTGCAAGAGATGCCGAGTAAGGTACACTATGAGGTTACGGCGGTAACACAACTGAGACAGGCACGTCGACTGATAGTACTAGCGCCTGTACGGAATGAACATTAATTGTAATCCTTTTACTCACAGCTTTTCCTGCACGCCACTGATACTCATACGACAGTAAACTGATTCAAAACCAACCAATCAATTCAGCTGGAAGTGGTTTTGGGGTTTTAATAGCATTGGCTTTAGTCTGGCGCAAAAATGACAGTTACTACATTTGCAGCTCACAGAACAACAAGAAGACTTTTCGTCCCAGACTCGCAGTAAGGATGGGAATATTTTTGATAATTAAGCTCCTCTGATCATCTCGCCGCGCGAGTGCCCGACAGAGAATTTTAAGTGCGTATAATATATTGAAAACCGCCAAAGTAGATTTAGGCTCTGTAGCAATGTTTCTGGGATGGTCAACTCGTCTTCCCGGCTGCTGGTTGCTCACTTCAGGATGTCTTACTGTTGAGGCACTAATAGTTGTCGGAAATCCTGAATAAAAATCACATACATATAATAACTGGTCAAGAGCAACTACAATGCCTTTTCAATATGAATATGCATTTTAATACTTTGTATGAGTTTAACGCTGCTTGTCCGTATCCCAACAGCGTTTTCGGCTACCAGAGTATATGCATGGAAATGCGAAGACTGCACTCTGTTGATATATAAGTGTGTCTCCCATGAGACGTCGCTTTTATTCTGTATGAGTATGAAATAATGTGTGATGAAAACAAATGTATTTGTTGGCATTAGTGCCTGAGATGTCGATAAATCTACAACCTCAACACGTAAGCCATAGATACCTGAATGAACGAATGTCTTAGTCTATGCAATATGTACAATGGACACTGTATCCATTAACAATGTGGTACATTAGATTTCTGACGTCTTTCAACATCCAGTGCTCATTAACCACGCCCATATCCTCCACCTTGGTACCGTTGCTGTCAATTATCCAGTAGACGAGCGTAGGATCGTGTTTGGCCTGTATCGTGCAGCGAATAAATTTGCCACGGTCCCCAATGAATGCTGAGGCTGGATAGCAGGATATGACAGATGCGTCTGCAAGGAAGGAAATGACAAATTACCTGTGGCAATGTACCGCCTGGCAATGTCACCACCAGGGACGTGACAACCTAGCCGTTGAACGGAGCACCGTTGTTTTAAAAGCAAAACTCCAGATCCCTGCCTGGCAAAACATCTACATCCGTCATGGTTGTATCCATTCACATTAAGCTCTCTCTTATCATATTACAATGGAATGAATGATGGGTTCTTGGCATCATCAATCATGGTCAAAATGACGATCTCGTGTACAAAGGGTGTACCCGGGGTCGTGATTATGATCCATCATTTTGTTGGCTTACGTTCATAAAGGAATTCGAAACTCGTGCATTTCAGAGCGAATGTTTTGACAAGTTACTTGCATTTAGTGGCTTAATATTACGTATGATTTACTTCATAGATTAAATCTCTACATTCCGAAACCCGAACCAATATTTGCTGCGAGATTATCTGTCGCATCTATCATGTTCGCATGTTCTGAAGATATATCCTTGGTTAAGCATGTTGCTTTCGCCTTGGCATTTGATATGGGCCAAAATATAGAAATCAGGATCTGGGAACCCTTCTTGCCTGAATATTATGTAGGGTGACGTCATATTGACACTAGATCCTGCTTTTGCTTACTGAGAGTAAATTGCATGCATTAAATCCCCAGTTGTCTGGATATACAGTTTACTATCGCAATGAGAACGAGGCACAAAATGGAGAACGACTTACAATTGAAATGCACTTTAGGGCTGGAGGTTTTCCCTCGTGTAGCGTGATAACAGACGGAGTGTTGATGCGAGTGCTATAAGTAGATCTCACAGGTGCATCTGCCGGTTCAGGATGTTTAAACTCTGTGCTGGTGTTGTCTGTTGTGATGATCAAAGCTCGAATCAGAGCTTTTGACGACGGTGGAAATAAACGACATTATTATGTAAATACCATTATACAGTGTCGGTGTTGACAACTGTTCGTTGCATGAATCAAGTTCCATGCCTATTACAATTTTATGAGTCATACTGCAGTTTAAGCAGATATCTGTGATTGGATAAACTTACCTCTGATACATACGTGATGTGTGATAGTCCCTTCAACGGACGAATGTGGACCACGTACTTCACAAGCATAATTCCAGCTGTCCTGTAGTGCCACACCCAACGAAACATGCCAAACTCATTAGTCTGTGGACCTTCTTTTAACCAATATAAAATCACGCTACAAGTCAGACTAGAATTCATTGTTGCTAAATTGGGCCACGTACACGGTATCGTTACGCCTTCTTAGATACAGCATTGCGTAGCAATTGTTTGTTGAAGCAATCTTTGTTACTTCTTGATTGGATACGGTCTTGACGAGTCGCAGTGGAATATCGGTACATCACTTTGGCTTACAAAACCGTTTGCATCGGTATATAACGGTAGTCCATCCACCAGCCTGGTCTAACCGTTATATCCCTGTGATTAAATTAATTGTATCTATTGCAAGACCAAATCGTGTAAATTGTCCATGGTATCGTCAATCATGGCTGCGTAAGTGGATTTGTATCTTGCGTTGACGGTCAATGAGTTCTTTGCAGGCCCGTATATCTATATCATGCCTTGTTACCAGACGTGTTATGGATGCTCATCGCTTAAATTATATTCTAATAGTGTCACTTCAATATATATATATATTACTGCACACTTACCAAACGCAAACTAAGTAAACTGTAGAATTAAGTAATAGTCGTTAGTGGCCAATAATTTCATTGGCAAATTTGTCTATGTTCCTTTAACCATGAACCAATGTGGACCATATGTTTTGATCGTACTATAGGTTACTATGAGCGAAGATGTTATTTTTCTATCTCGCTCCGTGCATATTTCTACGAACGTCAGCACAGGTTACTGCAGATTCAAATCACTTTCTAATATTTCAAGTAGCATGCGAACTGTCATGCCAGCGTTCAGATGTGTTTCCAGCGTCCACCATAACAAGTCAATTTCACGTTACGCCTGTAAACATCAAATGGTCAAAACAAACCACAAATGTGCAACGTAACCATGAAGGGATCAGTAAAACGTATTTTACGCCAAATAGTTAAATTTGCATATGGATATTCAACGGTCTTCAAATGATTACCATGACAGTCTGATGTTTCAATTTGAAACGTGTACTGCTGTCATACGCGGATCACTTGATATCTCTATGTGACTTGAAACCACCAATCGGAGTACTAGTTAATTTTCACTGCCTCATATACAGTCGTTCGTCTGTGGCTATTTAAACAATACAGGTCAAGCTGCTGAATGATTGATAGCTGCGCCGTATCAATGATGACCGGCAATCTAGCTACAGATAACCGATAAACTGATTATAATAACGTCGATGAGATTCCTCATAACAAAAAAGGAAGACCTTATATTGATTGGTTTATAATTCAACGCCGGTAAATCAGCTCTAAGTTTGATTTGCAAGTACCGGGACTCGAAGATGCCTTGAGTCAAAACCGCAAGATCGAAAGGCCAAAAATTTTTGATGATAACAGTATTTCCTGCGACCGATAATCATTTTTACTCATCGTTTGCTTAACATGGAAATCGCCCACACAGAGTTTATGACCGCAAGGCTTATATGACCTTCTGCTAATTGTGAGGTTGTCATATATGGTTACATTCGGTTGAAATGACATGAATGTGCAGTGTAGAGACATAATTCAACCTTCATATGGGACAAAAATTTGGGTTGATAGACCAGAAGAGCCCGAGGGAATACATAGAGGACATTTGTAATTGTAAATATAAGTTCGCTGAGTTGTTCAAGACAACGAATATTTTTTCCACTTACAACAGGGCTGCTTTTGCATAGTTGTAACAACTACAGAGTTAATTATCCTCTAACTTTTATATAATGTGAGACGATTGATGAATATCTCCGTTACTGCAATAAGCGTAGCATTTATTCAATATTAATTCGATTTAACATTGCCCTTTCTCGCGAGACTGTAACTCTCATCGTATTCGCGTTATAAAGACAGTACTATGCAAGATAACCATGCATTATTTGAAATTGCTTATTACTTTCCCACAACATGCCAATTATGTTCAATAGCTCATCGTGTATAGTTCTTTGGTGCTTCGTATTTTGAACTTTTGTATTAAGTTTGTACTCTTGCTACAACACATATAACCCCCGGATATGATTCAACAATGCAAACGGCCAATATCCGTGTTTCATTCGTGTTACATTTATTGATACGCCAGGAAACTTTAACCTCTGATTTCAAGTCGATCAAAACTTTGATATGATAAAGAGTCTACTGAATTTTTGCTTAGATAATCTACGAACAGTTGTGGCATTATGCTTAAATCAATATTACGAACGCTCATCATATTGTGAGAAATTCATTATTTCTTCATTAGACTCATCAGCGCATGCTGAGATTGTTAAGAATGCATTGTATTATTCATTACTTATCACCATTAAATATATTTGTGCAATCGGTAAAGCACTAGGGTGGGGTTTAAGGCACGCGTCGGGCGGTACTGATATTTGCTTGCTTCATTACCGAAATGTACGTATACTGCAGCGGATTTGTGTTATTCAGAGACATGGCTACCGTATATCCGAGGACATTAGCCTATTAGCCCACTGATTTTGTAACACTATAAAATGCCAAAACAAATATAGATCACTTAAACCAAAACACATTTGCAGCGCATAACGTAATAGTACAATTCGATTTCGATTTTTTGCAGGAGTCTGTGTAGCCCGATGACGCATAAATTAATAAGATATCAGTTCGTAGGTGACATTGAGGCTCAGGCAGGATCTTACAGGTCAAGTAGTTCTATGCTAACCGAATGTTGTCCATGTGTTCACTCAGCAGACACAGGAGGTCAATGCCGTCCCAACAATTATTCCAAGTAATATAATTTATGCTGCGAGGCAATAGATCGATTGTCTTGATACCAGACACATCATCTATCACTATGGATGGTCATACCGCTGTATTCCATAGGAACAATCACATATTCCACGCAAGCTGATCCTCCCTAGACTAGTCGATCATTGCAACGGAATCGAGTCTAACATATAAGCAAAATGCAAACTGTGATGCTCTTTTGTTCCATATGATGCCTTGTAAAACGGGGCATAGTCAGGTTGAAACTATGGAGCATAGCAGCTTCAAGCTGTAATTGAATTGTCTTATCTATAAATTTAGATACATTTTTATTTACTGGCAGTCATGTGTACCCGACAACTTTGAGAATTGAGTGTTTAGGCCTTACCAAGTGCTACATAAGGTCACATTTGACAGCGCCATCACGTGTTTTGCTTTATACGTTCAAATGCATGTAGTTTGCTTCAGTGATCAGCCGAGTGTAAAACGGATACACAAATCACACAAACATAATTAACGTTGTCAATTATATTTCACCAAAAATTCTAAAGACAATCTACGGAACAAAGCCTTCATACTAATATTTGCGAGGCCCTTGATTTATTACCGGCCAGCACAAAAAAAGAAACATATTAAAAATATTCTTAGTATCTAGTGTTATTGCCCAACCGCCGTATCTAAGCAAATTCATCATCAAGCTCCATAATTTGAGCACAATCTCTAGAGAGGCATCAACAATCATTGATTAATGCTTTTATAATCCCTCAGTGTGCAGCCAAAGGGATTGAGTATTTGTTTGATATTGACAAATCATGTTCGTATGTATGATTTATTGCGAGAAGCAAAAATCTGACACAAAAATGATTAATGCCTTGAGTGAGTAGCGTAAATGCGAGCAAAAATGAAGACCAAAATATTTGCAAGATAACCGTTCCATTAATAACTGTAGGTTTTGGGGTAATCTATCCAATGAGAGCCAAACTTTGTTGTTTATACCCTGTTTATACTTTCTCCTACTTATATTCATTGGTGTAAGGAAGTATTGCGCTATTGTAAGCCGATATATAGGTTACTATTAAAACTGATGCCCCTTCATCACACAAATACATACAAGTCATGCGATTAGTATTAGATCTATTTAATTGTCGACATTCTTGAACGCTCTCGGATAGCATGAAACTGTTCTCTCTTGATTAGCAAGTTCGTTTTTACTGATCCAACAACAAAAAGTGACCCTGTAGACTTGCAATACAAATTAATTACAAAGTATTAAGTTTTCTATGGGAATGAGTGCGGGCATTTGGCCTCTACAGTCGTTATTAGTTCAAATGTACCGCTGAGTTGTTCTGTGCACTTTCCGTTAATCAACCATAATTGCGTGTCCAATATCCATCTGGCATGTGCATTCAATTGATAAATTATCATTATTTTGTTACTGTAGAAATAATCAGCGGCTTCTAACTGGTAGCGATTACGTGGATATTTGTTGTCAAAGTAGCGATGCACGCTTTGTCCGTATTGATGAAACGTGAAAAAAATATCGAAATCCTTCCCTATTTTTGTGTCACCCACGCACGTTTTTTGAAGCTATCCAGTGAGGTGATATTGTTTCATCTTGGCACACCTAATTAAAATAAAGTGCGTTCTGACCAAAATCAATTTAAACCTTGGCTTAAAGCTCGCGTTTGAACTAAAACCCTGATGATAAACGATGCAACGTTGTTGGTTCAAATAGGGCAAAACAAGCTCGCCCTGGGAGGATATACAGCACCAAAAGGCTTATTTGCTGTGTTCAGATGACAAAGACATTGCAGCGCTGAATCTGCACATCCCTATAAAACCACATTTGATATGTTAGAGCAAAAGTCATGGATCTATGGAGGCAATTAATCTGGTGCAATAACTGCTTTTTAGTAAATGTGCGCATTCCCATCGTAGCTGCTCTGACATCACATTTATCAGCTGCACATATTCCGTTATTTAGTTGCAAGTCTAAACAATGCACTGTTCGTATCAGCGACAAAATATTTATACGAGGAGAATGAAGATATTAACCATCAGGACCACACACGAGTAATCAATCAATTAACAACATTCACATTGGGTCGTTCTACACCAGCAATAGGCGATTGTTATTCTAATGTGAACCGTTTTCATGAACTGCTGTGTAGTTTTGACAGTACAGTTTTCACAACGTTTTATTTCCCAATTGCCACATTTCTTTCACTGCCCTCTCAACTGAAACAAGACGATGTGTATATAAGATGTAGATATGCATGGCTCAGAGATAGTGCCTGTTGTTTATAGACACTTAAAAATAGATTTACAATGCATCACATATCCATATATGCCGTGTTGCTAACTGTTTTCTCACATTGGTTAAGGAAATTTTGATGCCCGCATGTATGCTTGGCATCGAGGCTGCTTTAAAATAACATTATTCAAGTATAGGGTTATCTGGGTTCAATGTGATTCCATCAGCTCCGCAATCGCATACCGCGCATGACATATTGTACTCAAACCAAGACAGCCACACGTTGCCTTTGCATTAAACTGTCTATGATTCTCTTTAGCTCCAAGAAACACTTAGAAGGTTAAATTTCCGGCAATATAGAAATTGTTTATGCGAATAGTAATCTAATTATATCCGTAAATGAATTATTACGTCATATCGTGCCGTCGGCAATCAAATACTCACGCTTTATGATGTAGCCTGTGTTGCAGCTTAGAGACGAGCAACGAATGGTCAATATCACTCCGCGGTTAGGGAATTAGACCCGCACGACTCACAAATATGTTACGCATCTCATCAAAGTGATACATCGTATCGGGGAATCACGAGCATGAGGTCTAAAAGTTGATACTCTTACAATACAGAATGCTAAAATCAATAGTTGTTCGAACCGCAGGAGGTATGGCCAGCTAGTAATCCGTCTACATGTCGACCTGTTTGTCAACTGTGTAATCAAACGGCCCCAAGCATAAAAACATCATGCTTAGTAGTGATACATATCGGTGCATTAGAATGGCCCAAGGTCTTGCATTTACCGGCTTTTTGCATGATTACTATTGTTTAGTATTGTGATGCCGATTTGTAATTTTTTATGTACACGATATTTCGCAATGAATCAGTGATCATGTAATTTCTTACATGATACCGAAGTTGGTAATTTATGTGTTTTGAAACTGATTTGCTTCCATATTTCCTTACCGTAGAATAAAAATTATTGAACGCACATAAATTCACTGTCAAAAACGTTTGCATGGGCTTTTGCGTGCTTTAAATGTTGTGTGCTCTTACCAATATTGCAGTACATTTGCTCCAATTTCGACATTGTACAATAGATGAGGGCAATCATTGCATCACACTATCTATTTACTGCTCTTTGATGGATCAACAATTTTCTGCAACGTGTTATATATAATTACGTCACTATCCTAGTATGAATTCGACCGACGGTTAGCAGGCTAAACTTCTTTTTAGTTGGCATTTCGCAAAGTTGATCTCACTTCATCATGGAGTAGTTTAGTGATAAATTAAGATGACATACTATGGACCGCAGTAAAATCCTCATGGTCGAATGAACGTTTTTCCATTTATGTAATGTTGCATTAATCACATTCATGCCCATAATTGAATGCTCACAGCGCAGTTTTTGTCGGTGACATGGTAACAGGATGTGATGATTCGGTATCAAGAATGTAGGGACCTTCTATTCCTTGCAAACAACAGACGAATTTAAAGGGATTTAAACCTATGTAAAACATCAAATAAACGTTAGTGCTGTTCTGTCTGCATGCAACATTGTCGGAAGCCTTTACCTTCACCTTTTTTCACCAATATTGAAATTACAGCAGCACAGAGATAAGCCTTAACAAAATCCCGTGTGAATAATATCTCGAGCCGTGTGAGTTACATTTGCTAGCTAGGATGAGCGGCAATATCAGAAAAATGTGAGGCAGGATTGTACAACTCTTCTCTCGCTTGCAGATGATAAACACCACATTGATGTGCTCATACCTCTCACTTCGTCAACGCAATACAGCTTGTGTCACATCTAACGTGGCCGTAGTCTTTTTCTGGCAATTATTCAAACATGTAGATGCATTGCCATTCTCATCGGCCTCTAGAGCGGCAAGCGCTAGCAAGTCACATTTCAAAGTATAAAAAAAGTAACTTGAGTTTGCAAATTGCATTAAAATAATATGTTTACTCTCTGTTGAACTGCCAATAAAGCGCGAGGTTGAATTAAATAATGATATTCTGTATAAACTGTTTTGTATTCAGTTCACACGGTAATATTATTCAGCAGAGATTAGGTAACATTTTCCCGTCTCCATCATTGTGCGCTCTGTCCGGTCCGCCTTTTAATTAGCTAACTTATTGAGCCACAACTATCGGGGTTACCTTTCAATAATTGTGGCTCCAGTATACATGGCCCCCGTTTTCCAACACTAGCATAGTTGTGTTATTTGCCTCGTTCGTTGAAAGGGTGTCTGCCAATGAATTCCATGGCTTCTCACCAATTTGTTATTCTTGTACTTTGTCACTGCCTACATTTCATGGAAGTTCGGCGCTGTACCAATTACTTGGCGTATAGAGACATTGCTATGCACATTTGTCATACTATAAGCCAGATAAGTTATTTACGAATTAAAACTAAGGTTTTATTATACTGATTTTGATATTGATCTGGATCGATTTATAAAGAAATATGGGAAACGGGAGAGTAGAAGGCAGAATATGTCATTGCGATATTTATCGCTGGAAAACTCGTAATCATATCCGGTCTTGCAGGCAAATATCCCCCCCCCCTACCACTTATAATATCGCAGTATTATCGCATTTATAAAGATGAGACGATTTCTCCTCTAACTGACATTCATTGTTGGAAAGCAGCAAAGATAGCAAAGTATGCGTACCATATCGAATGCTCTAGAGCATTTACGTTAACTCTCAGAATGTTCACGTGGCATCTGTAAATGTCTGAATCACTAATGACATACCATGCATTTCCCCGCAATGGTTTGCTGGGACGTTATTGATTAAAGGTTAATTGTTATCATCCCACGATAGGCACTCATATTCGTAGTTAGTGATAATGCGAAGTAATATTTTGAAGTTACACAACAAAATGCCGTCTCTGATCAGACAATGTTATTTGATAATATTAATGGGCCACTTGACAAACAAGCGTTATCAGTTCTGAGGTGATTCATTCTGATCTTCTGTCTTGCGATGGTAATGTAATGTGGCAATATATGCTTCAACAACGAAGATGTCTACTCTCAAGGTAAACTTCACGAAACATATAGCGATTTGCCAAGATACATTCCACTTTGTTGCCTATTAGATCCAAACTGCTGCATGAAAGATATTTAATTTGATGCTGTATTCGATGAATCTATGAACAACGCAGCTGTATGCTTCAAGGGCCGATATCAACATTAATAATTAATGTTTGCTGAGACATTCAAAATATCTTCTGAGGCATCTTTTCTGCTCGGTTAACCCTGTTGAGAACGACAGATTTAACAGCAAGGTGAGCTTTTTGGCAATTCACTGACAGGATGGAACTCACGCGTCATTAATAAGAGTTTCCATTTGACATGAGAATCGTCGAATGCAATCGCCAATGCGATTGAACACTGAGATGCACAAATAATGCGCTATTCCTAGATGTGGTTATAATCGGGCGTTGGTGGTGAGAGTTCCATAACCAGTCTCCAGTGTTAACAACTATGCTGCTGCACATAATGGGGCTTTATTTTCCCTCTTCTCCCCTATTAGCGCCTCAAAGGACAGAAAGCTTTGAACCAATGCCCCGAATGAACCATAGTACACAAAGTAACAAAATGAGAGTTGGCTTAAGAAAGAACAAATTGTTATGATTGATGTTATCATTGACCGATTGGTGTCTCTTCACTGCCAACGTCTATTAAGCAACTAGGACTATAGCTAACATAATCATTAATGATATCGTTTAAAAGGGAAGAGATTCACGTCATGTGATACGTCAGATTCTCACTTGGTAAATTGTTTCTCGCTGTCTACCGTTTAAATACGCTGCAACCCACTAGCGCCTGACACAGAGAATGCATTACCTAGGAGTGTTGTGCGAGAAGTTGAAGGCTCTGATGAATGAGCAAATTACTAAAACATACATTGGTCATTTAACTAGAGGATAAGAGATAGGGTTTGGTTGATGGCATGCTCTGAGATGCGCCCCAAATCTGATTATCACTTTGGCTTAAGGAGGAAGATGAAGGAGAAATTGAAAATGCGCGTTAGGACGATAGCATTTAATGAGCAACGCGCTTGATTAAATGACTGCCCGACATGCAGCAACATCAGAAAGTCTGTAATCGCTACAGTGCATTCAAATGTAACCCATCGTTTCTGCTACAATCATTTATCAGACAAACCCAATGGAATGCATGCTGCAAGACTGATACCATCAGGAGTATCGACAGTCGCATGTAAATATATACCGCTCTTGTAGATGCGTAAGATACAGCTGTATGGGCTTATGCATTGCTAGTGTACAAAAAGAGAGAAGTGCTATAAGATAACATGCACAATCAAGAAACTAGCTTGCCGGGTGTTAAGGGTCCATTATTTAGTCGCAACGCATTGGTCGAGACCATTACCTAGCAGAAACCGCCCAAACACAAAAAACGCAATGACAATTGTCGTAGCATTACGCTGTATGTCATTTACCTGATTTCCGGTTCTTAGCATTAGACAGCACATCTTCCGAAATATTTTTATTGGTTGTGCAGGAATAACCCACTTCTTGTCTCTTTATAAGTATAGTACAGTATTTGTTGTCATATGTATTATTCCATCGGTCCTTTCCTTCTACATAGACTTTTTAAAGCCAGACATATTCGCCAAGGAAGCTTACACCCGGATCGGCTAAAAGCATATGCCAATTTATTTTTCTGTTTGGAATCTGGATATTTGCATATTAGTTTCACATTAGACATTTATCTGGGTTTTTTTAACTAGAATTTGCATTCTATTATGAAATGCACTCTTATTTGTAGCTGAAATGATAGTTAGTATTTGTTTGCAGTCAGTGATGGCAAATTACACATATGTTTCTGATTTTAAGACTAACGTACATGCAGTAATTGCAGTTGAGTGAAGTGACCCAACGATCTATAAAAATCCGAATGATACGCACTAGACCGTTGGTTGTAAATACAGGATATCACTGGACAAAGTGTGTTTTCAAGAATTGGCATGAATTTGCGGCATGCAGATGCATTGGTAGCATACGGACTACACATCTACTTAACTTCTGTCTCCCCTTCATCAGCCACTGAGTGTTGTACGTTTGTTAGCACTCGTGCATCCATATGCAGCACGTAAAGTAATGTTTACTAACCCGATCACGTTATCCAATCTGAGCGACCAAACGCCAATTTACGTATTCTGCTTTAGTTATAATGCCAAATAGTAGAGAGCTTTGCAGAGGTCCTTCATTGTAGCGCCTATTGTGTGCACATATGTCGGCTGTGTGTAGGGAATGCTAACCCCAATAACATGTTGGTTTGCAGAGCGATTGCCTTTTTAATCAGAGTTACATTGTCATTTGCATTAAAGCACATTATAAACCTGCTCAGTCAAAGTGACTTTTAATTATTCATACCACACAGCGATACAATATCGCCTGTGATACAGTCCAGATCGCATGGTGTGTTGATCGATTGTCGGTTGTGCCCTATAGACTGCGCAGTTAATGGCGTTGATACCCCAATAACAATCGATCACTAGGAATGGCCACACCGCAACATTCATGATCAATCGCATGGTCTATCGAAGTTAATTTTTTGTAGATAAGACAATGGCAACGTTCACGGAATGAAATTGTATGAAGAGAACATTGGATGCTGTGATAATATAACGGTATATATATATATATATATATATATATATATATATATATATATATATATATATATATATATATATATATATATATATATATATATATATATATATATATATATATATATATAGCATACATACTTATATATATAATTAAACCACATTACACGCAATGTGGTAGGCAATTAGAGGCATTGCAAAACTATGAATGTCCAAGCATAGTGAATATTTTACGGTTTTAGACTGAATATTGTTATGTTCCTCTTGTCCAAGCCTTTCTGCGCGTTCATTAATCAACTAAGTTGATCCTGCTTAAAATCGGTAATCCGGCGAGAAGATTTAACTGGGCAAATACCACGTTGTCTTTGTTTTACGCATTACATAAAGTCGTTAGTCTTCGCCCAGATGCCAAAACTATTCGCTCGCGCAGTAATTGCCACCGTGTTTCTTCATTAGAGTGCAGTCGCAAAATATCAAACCACAGCACCTTCTGCGCATAAGAATAGCTCATAGAAATACAAGCAAAATCAGCTGGGCAAAATCAGCAGTATCATCTTGTAAATGGTCCCAAATGCCCCAAACCTGAAGCTGCAGGTGTACCTTGTATATTTATGCCAGACATGCACACTGCGTAATAACCTACTCTTGTTTAGACCCAAAGAACTATAATTCCATTACTGGGAGATATATCATGCCTGCGCACCTCTCTATACGCGCCTCCAATGAGAGTTGGATTTT
Source organism: Urechis unicinctus (assembly GCA_034190875.2). Lineage (NCBI taxonomy): Eukaryota > Metazoa > Annelida > Polychaeta > Xenopneusta > Urechidae > Urechis > Urechis unicinctus. Next base: position 75,147,633 of record CM067354.1, on the reverse strand, counting down.
TAGCCAACTACGTTCTGCGGTTTAGTGGCTCGTATAAATAAGCGCTGTACCCAAAGGCGATCAGACTAGGAACTAAGCCACCCCCATAAGTGAAAACGTTCGGTCTAACAGTCAGAATTTCACACGCTGCATCACCAAAGAAAATTCGTATTCTTTGTGTGGGGGCGGAATATCAAAACAGATTTTGGTCGGTAACATTACCGGCAGTCAGAATATCGCTATTGATCACCATATTGATTTTAATGGTAGCTGCACTAATTGTCTGTCGAATTATTGTGATGCTGTTTACTGCTCCTATATTACTTTTACCTTGATTATTTTCCAGTAACGAATTTTCGGCTTACAAAAGCTTCGTAATAGTAGGAATCTGGTTATTTCAAATGTTTTTCGAATGATATATTTGCTATTGATTTGCTCGTTTACCATTTTAGACAATCCATGTAAGTCTTCTTCGGGATGGCTTTCCTCCGAAGGATGTCAAATATCAAACAAGTAAAATAGCCATTCGCTTTAGTTGGAACACGCTCGCCGAATAAGTGAGTATGTAGAACTTGTTACTACTCTGTAGTGATACAGATTACTTGCTCATACATAGTTTTATTCGTCATGGATGAAACTTTGCCACGTCCAAATCACGTGCATTTTATGTCAAGGGTGATAAGGTTGAGGCTCATTAATTGGACTGGATTTGTGTCTACCAATCATGTGCAAATAGGGTCAAATAATATCGACTTTGTTAAATATATTAGGTGCTGCAAACCCATAGAGACATTTGAAATGGGGCGACTATCTTCGAGACAGGTTCATCACATATCAATGATAATACATCACCTAGGGGTGACTTCAGTAGTCGTTGAAACAGCGATGTGTTGGAACTGTATACATTAATGGCAAAAGTTATGGTAAGTCCGCATTGGCATGCGGTGAGATTATTATACGGAAATTTTGCATTCGTATTACTGCTTTGTTCGTTATATATTGCTGTCATTAACCACATGGGGTGTAAAAGATATCAGATATCCTTATGGAAGCATGCAAAGAGTGAAATGCATCAATGACTATTTGTTATTTACCGAAGAAGCAACAAAATGTCGATAGGAATGAATGTAAGAATGTCTAATAGTCACGCTATATTAGATTATAGATTATTACACACGCTTGGGCTTGATCAATGATGTATGTCCGTTGAGAAAAGCAAGATTGTACCTCCAAACAGAAACTGCTTTATACAATACTGTCCAATCTTAGAGTCAGAAAAATAGCATACACATAGTTCATATTGCCACAACACTGGCATTTGTCTGAAGATAGTAATTCAAATAAATGCTGCTGGGTAGATGTTCAAAGCGATACACATGTCAAAAATATCACCCTCGCCGCTATGCAGACGATGCATACACAGTGCGATATATTATCATACTATGAACTTTGCAGCGCGATAATGTCGGAGCTATAAAGCTCATTAATTTACCAAACTATTGTCCACTAAGCATTTAATAACATGGTGAGCTACAAGTCAGATAAAGTTTACTTTATCATATATATGAGCTACAACAAAAACCTACGGAAAATTTTTGCTTCGTTCCGTCAGCTGCAGAGAGGCTTTTGTTGGAATATCCATGAAAAGCATTTGTTTGCGCTGGGAAAGTTTAAAACGTAGCCATTCACGGATTGATACAGAAGCTGTTAATAGCGACAATCCCGCAAGCTCTTATTAATACAGTTTTCGGGAGCGCAATCTCTAGCTCCCCATTGATTGTTGACATACACTATTGACTCCACTGTCTGCTCAAGGAACAACCCAAAATGTTTGGCAACATCAGCATGGCATTGTGTTTGTTCATTTATTCATCGTAGTTTTTAATGTGCCCGAACCTTATCATGGAGCATGTAGGCCATCTGGACAACTGCCGTTCGTTTCGAGAAGTGGGCGAGACAGAATTATACTTTCAACTGATGTTTTCTCGAATTTTATTATCCCTCAGCACATCAAATCAAATTTCAAGTCTATTGCGTTACCAATGCAACCTTTATCATATAACGCATGCAACATTTTGGTCTAGTTATTTTTAGATGGTTGTATCTAATGCATTATTGCACCCGTGCTGAATGGTCTGCACGGTGTAGTAAATAAGATTGTTCGTTTCTTACCGCATTTACAACCACAAGTAAGCCAAACCAAATCATAGCAGTGCCGCCCGCCCCACTAAAATAATTGCTGGTCTATATTTTTTATAATACTTTTAGTGCTCCTTTAGGCTGCTTCCATTTATTGCCACATTAGTTGAAAAGCATTTCCTGGAAGCTTAATGACCCAGAGGACGCTCAAGAGATGAGACTTGATGGTCTCAATGGTGGTTGCTTTGTCATTTGCGATTTGACCATCTTATGTAGTTAGCAATGACTCAGGTCGTCCACCGTGAAAATAACATGTCGTTAAATAAAAAGAGAGTCTTCGCCAGAAATAAAGCTATATGGTTTACTTGCTGGCTTGCCGACGGCTGCTCAAATATGCAAAATATTGCTGTACAAAGCATAGTTTTGCGCAATTTAGGAGTAAATCGATTTAACATAGACAAGGTAATGTTTGATAGTACAACACACCGAGAAAACAACGACTTGAAATTAGTATAAGATAATTTTTAGCAAACAATATTTCCTGCATGGATGAGTTAATTTTCAAAACCAATCCAATGAGTCGTTATGAACTGGCAAACGTATATAGAGTATCTTAGAAATTTATATGGAGGCTTAGTGGGAATTGCGTTTCAGATTAAATATCATTTGCACTTTCAATTCTACCTCCGATGTCATTTGAAGTCGCAGAACTTTTCACAAAATGCAGCATCTGGCCGTCTATACCAGCGGTGAAATGAACCGCTTATTGGCAGCTTATGAAAATAATGTTGCAACATAATGCACCACGGGCTGATATTTCCGTTTTGGAATGCTGCTTTTGTTACATCAGGCATAAATGTGGGATTATTACGGGGATCGCAGCGTTGATTGCGATGGGGTTCCTGGTAGGGAGGATAAATGGATCAAATGTTGGTGCCAGTTCTGGAATTTTGAAGGAGTATCGGCGAGTGCTAAAACAAAGTCACTTCGGGGATTAGAGCCAAGGAAATGCTTTTGATAGAGGTAGAGTCACAAGGAGTTTATGTATCGGACTTTAGTGGGATGAAGAGAGGATCAAGATCGCAAGAATTAGATGCTCGGAATAATAGCAGCATTGCATATTATGAAAAGATAACTGCTTGCGAAACGCAGTTATTTTATCAGACGAAAATGTTCTTTCCGAGACAGTTGTACGCGACGCTATGCCGAGTGTTTGAGTAGTCTTGTGGATACTTGTAGATTTCGTACCAAATGTCCAGTTTTAGGATTAGTGCCCCGGCAAATAATGGAAATATTGAACCAACTACACATGCCATGCGCAGTATTCGTACAAATAGAAAAACAGAATCCGTTCAAGTACTTCAATTGCCGGCATGTAGTATCAAGCAATAAAGTGTAAGTCGTAAATCATTCAATTGGAGCGGCTGTGTTCCAAATATAATCATAAATCGTGCAGCATACCTCCATTTTTTTAAACTCAGTATGCCATATGTGTTAATATTGAAATATTGAAATACCCTCGGTATGTATCCGATTCCGCTTTTTAGTCCCAAGGTAAAATAAATCAGATCTGCGTTGCAATACAGAAGCTTGTTATTGGACACCAATGGGCTGGCAACTTAAAACGCAGACTCCTTGTGGGGTGTTATTTGGTTATTGCCATAGGGCAGACTCACGTCTGCGGCTGTAGCGGTTGTTTCTCAGAGACAATGTATTCTAATTGATCTTAACTGATGTCACCCAGTTCCGGCACAATTTTCAACGGCAATGCAATATTTTCGTAATGCAAGTCTTACTGAATGAACATCACAATATGACGACATTTCGCTTTGCTATCAACGGACGTCGCATTCAGAAGACGGTGAATGTGCGTTTATCAGAATATATAGGAGGACTAAGTATTCAAAGAGTTATCAGTTGCAAAATGCAGTGTGATTATGCCACTTTTCTCGAGAAAATGTTTTTAAAAAATTCTCATATTTGGTATTTAGAGTTCTTGCATGTATGCCAATGGTTCTCTTCCCCGTTGCTAGCCAGTTCAAGGCTTTCTTTCTTATGAAATGTGTGATATTACTTTTTAAAGCAAAGGTAGATTAATTATCTTCATTCTCGTACCATGACACACGTAGATGAGCACTATTGGTGAGAGAGACGGGAGATGGGTAGAGAGAGAGATAAATGGACATAAAGAGAGTCAGAGGCAATTAACGTACGGTAAGCATAGCAGATGTTATTGCTGCACAAGTGCAGAAACGTATGTCTATGTCTACTACATAACAATTTGATATGTATATACTCAACGCCATAGCTCGTGTAATAGCTGTGATGGATTAGTTCGCGAAAGAACACATAAGGGCTCAATCAAGGATGCATGTTCTACGGGTAGTCGATCCGCAAAAGGTCGAACAGATTTAATCTCACAGGCAGAATGCGTTGTAACCGCAACGACTTATATTTACATTATTTAACTATGTTTACTGATCATTTTATTTTTAAAAACCATATGCCAATCAATTCACTACGAAAAGCCGTTATGTACTCTCCCTTGTCAGTTATATGTCATCGGTTAATTGCTTCAACATTATGTTACCAGCACTATCATAGATCAATCACGCAGAGTAAGAATAAAAACGTGTCCTTTTACAAACCATCGACGAATTAGGTTCAATAAAATCAGCCTTCCTGACCTTTAATTGCAGAGCCATCCATTAATCAATGCTAACTCATTACCACTTATGCCGAGCCACGTGTGTGCTATCGAACTCTTGGTGGGAACTTTCACAGCGGTTTTTTAGAAGTCTAAATTAATAGTACATGCTGTGTTTCCAGCGTAAAGCGCTTGCTGCTTTTTCAAACTACATTAGACTGAATTGCAATTGAGACACAAATTTAAGAAAATTACCGGAAGCCAGGTAGTCGACAAACTTCAAAGTTCATTTTGGCCAAAATTAAATTGTGCACACTAGGATAATCGCTGTTGGTCAATGGTTGATCGTTATCAGTAGTTTGTAACCGTGTATCTGATTAACAAATCATTTGTTGATCAAGGCTTTACATATCGTTACTTAGATACGGGCGTAAGATCAACCTGACATATTACCCACTTCCCACAGAGAACAATGACATTAATTTGATTGAGGAATCCATGGTAAACTATATTGCCCCTGAACAATCCATTAAATCGACGCTTCAGAATTTATTGCACCTAGGGGTAAAAAGACAGAACCAAATCATCTGGGTTTTTTCAACTTAATATCAGGAAAATGTACCGGGTTCGAATATCGAAAGGCAGACAGAGGACAAACAAATAGATGCGCAACCACGACAACGTGATATGTGAATATCTTAAATGCGTTGATAGTAGATATCCGTCCAGCAAAGAAATAAATACGTCATGTGGCAACTAAACGCTTGTGTAAGTTTAAAATTGTTTCGAATATGTGCATATCGTGCATACATTTTGAAAGAGATTGATAAGTGTATTATTAATTTGTATCTTGATAATGCGCCATTTTAATGACAAAACAAGCTGTTGATATCGTTATCTTAGTTGACGATACCACGCGTATTTACTGTACTTCTCAGTGTTAAACGCTGATCTCAGGATCATTATTGTAGGCATCAACACTGACGAAATGCAAAAGGAATGATGGCTACCTCGTTGTGTAGGATGTTCTTTTTGTCTACTTGTAAATTCATGGGAGGTTGGAACTCTCCAAAATAGCCACTTAGCACGAAGACCGCCTATTTCCATACATAAATAAATTTAAAACGACGTCCGATGCTTTCATTGCCTGTGTATGACCTTGTGCATCCTGTGTTGAATGAAAACCTGCATAGCAGATGCTGTATCAAGCAAAGTGATTAAAAGCTTCATAATTAGGCAATATTGATTTTGGCTTTAAAGTCGTTGAAGGTGAGAGGCGGGAATTTGTTTGCCGCATCAAAAAGCCCGATCAAGACATTTTGGCTTGCATATGGTGAAATAGATCCCATATCTACTCAAGTCAATCAATATTGTGACCCATGTTTCTACAAGGCTTATAAATTTTATTGGTCAACAAATGTGATTTTATGTTAACCATCTATGCCTGTGACAAGTTAATTGGTGGAAGATACCCCATGGTCACTGCAGCAGCAAAGAAACGACAAATATTGTTATTTGGTGGAAATCGTTACTTACATAAAAATCTACCGGCCTGAATAACCAATTCGCGGAAAAAATTAAGGTTATTGCCATTTCCAAGGCGTCGATGTATGCATCTGTATTATGACTTTACTACTTAGAATGTATTCATATACATCCACATAATCTCTTCTAACAATATGAAACTGAGAATCTGAAAACAGCAAATACTTGTCATCGCAAAAATAGGGTGCTGTAAGCCGCCTCCAGATCACGGAATGACTATTTGATTTTACTAATTAAAGTGTAGATCAATCCAAATTATGCAGACTTGAACAAGGAAAGCATGATAATATACATTTAAATGCAATTTAATGGTGTAATATGCTATACCTCGTAAACGAAGCTATGTAATTTTGAAAAGATTTTGTGAATGGTGTTCGTTGATTTTGGCTAAACGAAAAATATCGAGATCCTTGTACATCTACCACTACTATCTAGGTACATTGAAATACCAATTATCAGCTTAATTCGCTCACTTGTAATCCATGACATGGTAAGATTGGTATACATTACCTTATTCCTCTCAGTAATCCAAGATAGCATTTATCGTTTGCTATTGGTCTCGTGCACGCCTGATTTAGCCGGCCGTTGTGTTAACGTACGTTCCCGGCGGAAGTATGAATGAAATAGTAGCATGATGATGGCATCAACTATGATAAAATATTGAACACACGAGTATTTAAGTATATGGCTGTGGCCCAGGTAAACGCGGTTAAATTCTCGCCAATTCGTGCTACTCAGACTAAAATTTAAACAAATTTAACGACTTCTGGCGGACCGCATGCTATTGAATTCATCCGTTGAAATATAAGTGTTGAAATCGGACTTTCGTAGTTGTTAGATGTGTAACAAATGATTATTGCAATGAGCTTTTTTAAGGGTGCCAACTTGCATTGCATAGTTTATGTTGGGAGTGCTGCAGCGGTTCTTTTCACTGTGTTTGTCCCGTTTTATCACAGGGGGGATTATGTCTGTCATCCAGGTACAGTCCGCATATCGTACAAACAGCATCATTCTAACGGGACCGCCAACAGGTATCAGAGCACACCAGCGCTACCATCACAATGACTTCCCCACGCCCATGAACCATGCTGGTGTGAGGAATATCGGAATATCATCTCATATAGGGTAAGCATAGAATTACGTGGACCCCATCTTTATACTAACTCTAAAGCATTATTAAGAAGATGAGAGTAAGATGAGAGTAAGACCTGGAATTGGATATTTGAGCGGATGAACCCAGCTACGTCCAATCATCGATGCCAGGTAGTAGAAAGGAAAGTGAAGAATCCGCCGTTGTGGTTCGGACATGGCAATGCCTCTTAAACAGGTAGCCGGCCATAGTGAATAACGCATGATACGGCTGACAATAAGTTAATGGCAGTGTAGTTCTATATCTGACGAGCATAATTTAGCAAATCAGCAAGTGCGGCGCCAACAGAAACACACGAAAAAGAGTGCAAAAATACCTTCATGGCGTAAAATACAGCATAAATGATAATTAAGCTGTCTTGCCCATCAATACCATGATAACGACGAGTGCATTGAACGAGTAAACACTACTTTATGGAGCAATGAACCTGTCTACACCATCTAAGCAGACTATGTTAATACAGTGTAAAAGTCAGCCATCCCAAACATTCTGTGCGACTAATGACGTGTGCGTAAGATGCAGCAAGTATCTGTCACCTGTTTAGCAAAGGCCATCATTCCTTCTAAGACATCGCATCTGGCTTGCTCATGTTTTGTTATGCAGCATGACTCATATATTTTATCATGATAACTTTTCCCTCCGGTCATTCGAAATAACGAGCGATTTACCAGGCGCATTATCTAGCTGTTATAGCAAGGTTGGTACAACAGTATGATGGATTACTATACTGATCGTAGTTTAAACGCAATCTCGGGTTACAAAAATCCCAACTTAGTGAAGTAAAGCCTTATCACACAGTACATGTTAAATTTAGGATTAGAATAAATAGTCATAATTTCACGGACAAAAATATCCGCAAATGTCAATCGTGGTGGCTAGTGAATAAAGGCTTAATTTTTACTTGGTGTTTCAATTTATTTTATATTTCCGTTGCAGCAGGCACAAACAGCCGCATGCTATCTAACTTAGTTATTGCATATCTCGTAAACAAATAACCAGGATCGATATGATTCGGATTTCGCAGTAAGGATACTCTTTTTGAGAGAGGGGGGGGGATGACAAAGTGTGTGTAGGGGGGGACTGGGTGACTTAATGGGCGAAATTTCATACCATAAGTTGGTTCAGGCCTGAAAGATATCAACATGACCCTTTCAGTCTGCATCTGTAAGCATTATATCCGGCAACATCGGTATACACCAAACATAATATATGCAGATATAATAGGGTAGACCGAGATTATAGCATATCAGGTCAGTTGGTTATTCACAATCATCCACCGGCTACTCTGATATTGCCTATTACGGCTGCTCAATTGTTCGAATGGAAAAATAGGATAAATTCATGGTATATCGGTTAAAACTTGCACCCTCAAAATAGCATATTTGGTTGGTGCTTGCAAATGCTATCATTCTAAATGGTTATAATTGCTGCAAATCCCTAATCGGTTGTCAATGCGGTGTGTTGGCCTGATAATTGCGGGCTAATTACGGGCGTAACAACCTTATTTTGCCACTAACTTACACAACTTTTCTCCAACCGTTGGCGTTTACGGGGAATGAGAGTCAGAGCGAATGATGATTCGAGCCTTCAGGCTTGATTTGGATTGTATATTACTTGAGTCTTTATTTGAAACGGAATTACGCACTAGCTACCCCAACATGAAGCAAATGTGACTGTGACTGATATTGCTGTTTTGATATTGACGAACCCTGTTAGAGTTAAAGTACACCCCTGCGATAGAAACATTGCAGCATTTCTGGAATCCTTATCTAAATGCCTTATTATCATGCAATTTTATCGAAGAGCCACATTGACACAGAATGCTTCAATAGCATGTACGTTGTGCATGAATCCAAATAAGGTATGCGTATTGGCTTCTGTTACCATAAGAGTAACCCCACAAGCAAGCTTTGATACGGGTTCCGATGAAATATTACTAGAATGTGAATACTGTTATCGTGTTCACGGTTTACAAGATGGTCTTATGATGCAACCATGAGACCAACAACCTTCCATACGCTAATCTGTTATGTACACTACCTTATAATGACAATATGTATCACCAAATAGTATTTATATGCGCTTGTAGCCGCGTCCTTGTGCCAATGATAGCGCGTGCACGTCCTTGTTTCGATGATAATCTGTAACATCGCTACAACTTAAATATTAGTATCGTTATATACTATTGGTGCGTTGTGAATTTTAGCCAGCGGGGTTGAATGACGACATAAGCAGGCACACCGTGTTGTGTTTATTCAAATCCAAAACAAACCAGGTCAATGCTTGATCTGTGATCTCTGCGTAAATCACTCACACTAGACCGGCATATTAGATACATATCCATCAGATAAACGCAGATTTGCGGTTAGCTTAAATATATCATGAATTTCACGGTGTAGTTTATGCCTCCCTATTGCATTTGACAGTGTCCATCCTGCCATTATGGTATCAATTTTTACCACATATAAGGAAGAGCTTACCTTTTTATTAGTCTTGCATAATGCATGCTGAGTATCCTGATATCATGGTGTTTGCCTTACATATTCTGAAGTATTATATCCCACTGCGTCCCGTCTTGTGGTTTTTGACATCACATCACGTTTTATGTAGCGATAAAATACATTCCGTCAACATCTATCATATGCTATTGGCCTCGTGTACGCTTGATGTTGCAAACACCTGATCCATGTGCCAAGGATTGCTCTCGCGATAGTGTTCCCTGATTATAAATGATATTATAGTGACAATATTGTCAACCACCGCGCTTACACGTTATATTCTGCTTATTGTTGTTCCCCTGCCGATGCATAAAACTAAACTTGATGCCGAAAAGTATTTTTTGTAGTGCATTTTATAAGTAAAAACTGCTTTATAGAGCCATAATCATATCCACATAATTAAAACAGATAAGTCAGCTATGGTTTTGCAGCGCTAGGAGGAGCCAAATAACATTCTTCTCCGTAAAGTATTGATAGGGAATCATATTGCGGTTCAGTCACATTGTCTGTTTGATTACTGAGTTCTTTAATATGACCATCTAGCATTAGCGCTGCTTTACCTCAACAGAGCTTTTACATTTTCAGACTAGCATAATGCCCTACGACTGCTTGATGTTACAAAAAGCCTCTTACGAACACCAGAAGTGGCGCATAGCCTGTAGTTGTGGCACATCATGAACTCGACAAAATCAATTTCTACTCTTGCCTCAACACCAATAGTGTTTCCATATTGTTAAATTTACGAACATAAACTCTGCACTGTGAGCGAATAACTGTGTTTAGTATTAGTAAGGGTAGCAATAAAATTATATAAGGGACAAACTGCATAGAGAAAAAAACACCAAAACTGTCTGAGATATGTTTTGAGTGCCGAAAAACAAAACAATATTTAAGTCCGCTGTCGCTTGACACTATGCTGAGTCTTGTTCATTTAACATTGAATGCGAATATTATGAGAAAGGTCGGGTTTATTTTCGCATGTTGACAGTATGTTTGGATTCGACTTCTATCTGTCAAGCTTTTCAGTGCAAGCTTCAGCAAGACGAAGTTTTTCTGTTGTCATTTTACAGACTGTCAGAGTATACGTACTGGGTATTCTGTTTTGCTGATCCAGTTATTACCAAACACTTTTGCAGCAATATCACTGGCGTAATATTTACTGAGAGCCCCCCGTTCCCTCACCCTCTGACTCGTCACGTTTGACACACAGCACACGTATAGTCACAAAGACTCGTCAAAGTAGTTTTCCTTTCTGAACCAATTACTGTTTCATCCTTAAAATTGTACCATTAATCAACACGAGTACAACAAGTCGTGATATCATGTCATATCAACGTATCAACGAATCGTCCTTTCCTCACAGTGCAATTTAGGAGTAAACCTTACAAATAAATTAATGCTTAACTTTTGCTATGCACCACAACACTGTTTCCAGATAAACCTGTATTTATATGGTAGACTGAAAACATCGCATTCGCCGTTTATAACATACACATCTTTAGCTAACAAATCAATCCGCGGACGTCATGATAAATTTGTTTACTGAATCATCCAATTATTCTTGCAAAACTATTTACTGACACAACTACCGGCACCATGTTATGAACACATGTGGGATATTTTCCCTCCAATATATTTATCACTATACAAATATAATATGTGTTCCTAAGAGGATGAATACTTTCAAAAATATTAATGTGATTTACATTAGCTGATGTGTGTTAATACCTCCTGAAACAAATATAAAGTGTAACCCAGCCGGAAACAATGATAAACGGGCCCGAAGGATAAAAAATATCCGCATATGTTAATAGTTCGCTATCTTGCTTAGTTACCGCACATCTCATGATCAAACGACCGGATACTGTATATTTCCGAATTTCGAAATAAGGATACTCTTCTTTTTGGGGGAGGTGGGCGAAAGTGCATACTGTAAGTCGGTTCAGACCTGAATGATTTTGCCATGTTAGTCATCTGTAATCAATTTCTCTGATACCAACTGCATAAAATTAACATAGCATATTGACAATTAAGGTATGCCACCATTACAGAATATCCGTACTGTTTTGGCTTCGTAATCTGCCACCGACCACTCTGATATTGTCAATCCTAAGTATGCCAGTGGGTCTGGGACCTCTAGCTTGTCGATGTGAAATGCAACATTTATTGAATATAATGGAACACTTTTTGCGGGTAATTAGTGTAAATCAAGATTGATGGTCTAAGCCTATGGCGCCTGTCATCGATATGCATAGATTTTGAAACTAACTCGAAAAGCATTTTCTATAGGAAGTTACTTCCAGCCTTTATATTTCTGTGAAGTTGAATTTTTATGGTAGCAGAAAATCCCGACTTGTGGCTCCCAACATAATAAAAAATGCTGGACGTTACATTTTTTCATGTGACAATAAAAGACATCCCGCCAGCATTAATCCCAGTTCATTGGTCTTGTGCAAGATTAGTTTTGCAAACACCTGACCAATGTGCTATGCAATTGCCCACACGAGAGTGCTCATTGATCGTAAATGTTAGAGCAAAATTCTGTCAACGACATTTTATATGCAGTGTAGGCGTATTGTTGTTCCCCTGGTGAAGCAGCAAATAGTACACAAAATATGGGCTGCTTGTGAGTAAGTGTGTTTATAAAGGGACACGAACCAATGTTTTGAAATAAGAACTGTATCTGCGTTGCCTTAAGAGCTGATATTGGAATTGGACAATTGTCTGAATTGTCGACAGCGACGTATCAGTAATGACTTTGTGGTCTTGAATGTATTCAGCCATCACGTTCGTTTTCAGATGACATCATGACGTGTCAATTGACATTATCAATCACTTGGAAAGTGTTCTATGTAGTCACATGCATAGGTACGCCATCAGTATTTAAGTCTGTGCATTTATGTCACTATATATAAGCAAATATGTATATATGTATCTTCAAATATATATAGATATATACATATACAAATGTATATATAAATATATTTATGTACATGCATATGTATATATATATATATTATTATATATGAACATGTATGCATACATGCATATTCATACATATATGTACACATTAATATATATATATATTTATTTTTATAAATTTATATTTATATCGATATATATATATATATACATAAATATAAATACGTAAACACATATATATGCATTAATATACATGAATATGTATGTATTCATATATACTCATACATGTTATTACATATGCATATATATATTTATATATATATACAAATATATGATAAATAAATACATATATATATATATTTATATTTATGTACAAATATATATATATATATTTTATATATATATATACATAATATATATATATATATATATATATATATATATATCTTTTAATAAATATATTTGCTTTGATATATTGACATATATTGTCAAACTAAAATACTGATAAATACATGATAAGACACACGTATGTGTATGTATATAAATACACACACACATATTATTCTCGACAAACTATTGGTCTAGCTTCTATCATATAGGATGTCTACATATTGTGTTTGTATGCAAAAAGACGGGAAAGTTGAATTAATCCGCATCGGAGGTAATGCTGTCATGATCGCATTAAAGAACATAAATCCACCGACAGGATGCTATCAACTCCCAATCACACATAGCTTTGACCTGAGATCCGTCCTAAACACCAGCGTTCATGTAATAGCGAGAGCGCAATATTGGTTTCGCATGTCGTGGGCCACTGATTTAAAACACTGGACTGCTATTTTTGAGTCACGGGAATTAGTTTAGAGATTGCTTCCGAATAAAAGTATAATTGAATTTCGTATATATAGACATGCGACGCTGACACTTTTTACATCGTCAAATACAAATGTCTATATCTGGCTAATTGACATTTGCTTGCGTCATGAATAAATGGGTTGGCGTCAACCCTACTTTTTGAAATGCTCGAATCCGTGTATGAGACAATGTGAATCGTTGTGAAAGAGTTTGGACGTAATCTTAGAAAATTGTATACACATTCAATTTGTAGGTGCCAATGTAAAAGCGTAAACTAAGTGCAAAAGCTACATTTATTTTCAATAATAAATAATTCCAGAACAGTGTGCGATGAAATATATTTTCACTGTTTTCAAACATCGTCCATTTGCTCGGACCGTATTGACGGTTTTTAACAAATACGTAAATTTATTTTGCGCCACCATGCTTGTTTATAACACTATTACTTTAAAGATTAGATATATTCGACCTTTGTGACGATTGCATTTTACCGAAACCATCTTCTCCCGGACTCGTCAGAGTTAAGCTAAGGTGTTGTGACACTTCCTCTGTGATGTGAAACCTCTATCGTTCTGCGCTGATATATTGGTGGTTCCTGTCACTTGTTCACGTGAGGCACAAAATACATCATTCGGAACACTTAGGTAACAATGTGAGGCTCAGCTTTGATACACTAGAGGCGCTTTTGTATCCTACGTCAGGCTGCGATGTGTAATTGGAGCGGTGTGCTCGTGTAAGTCACCTGCAGAATTAAATTCCTGATCCGGGATAAAACAAACTAGAGATGTCATCCGGCTTAAATTAAGAGTTTGCCCTAATAATGAGCCATAAATTATGATATTTACAGGAGCGCAACTGATAGTTTATACTAACCAATACAGGAATACCCAGTGTAGCCTATAACTTTCTGGTAAAGGGATCCATGGTCGATAGAAATGTAGGCACACAAGAATATCAAAATACCTTGAAGACAACGACCGAGTTAAAGAGTGTGATGCTAACGGCGCCGATGATGTCATCAATATTCATTACGTGGGAACGTAAACTTTTCAGACGTATTCGTTTTCTGGCTTCTGCAGCCATTTTTCGATTACTTGTCGTTGAGGTAGCTGTTATACTAGAGTCTCATTGTTTGAGACGCAACCAAACTGCTTATTGCTGCGATCTAAAGCATTTTGATAAAAGCAATATATGAATTGAGTGGCATATGAGCAAAAACATGGGTTATCTATTTAGGGACGCGCCTTATGTAGTGATGCCTTCGATCGTTTATAATGATATGTCTGCATTTATCGCTTATGATACCCTTGTGTAGACTCCGATTTGCGCTCGGCTTTACCCAATGTGCCACAGAACAATCCCGATATTAGTCACGTTATATTGGGGAAGAGTCATCCCATCTATAGGGGCTTTATTTGAGAGTAATCAAAACCAGTGCGACTGATAAAAGAAGTATATTGAATACTTATGAGCTATTAGTCGTGACATTAACAATTAAGGAACTGCATTTATACAATCTTCCTTGTCTTTATGAGGGATTATTATCGGAAACATGGCTAGTTTCTGCGAATCCTCTGTGGTTGTAGCTAATATTAGCAATCCAGCCGACACAACAATGTAGGACTTTTTTGCACGTACATATATGTGTTTTATTCCTCAGAAATATTTTTTACTTATTGGCCCAGGGCGAAACATTATCGATCGGCCGATATTCCCTGGCAAGTAGATGCAGCCGTCGATAAACGCTTGTTCTTTTGGGGTCAAATTTCGAGAATTTTACTGTCGCCAGATCCATTGAATAAAGCGTTTGCGTTAAATTTATCTGCAAACTAAATAACTGAATGTGACACAAAATGTATGGGAAGATTAAGAATGGGGAAAGAACACCATAATATGACAGATTCACCACAAACTGAAAAGCCATTCAGATGGAATGTAAATGAGCATGTAAACATGTATAAGTGCATTGTTGTGGTTTTACCTTGCATGTTATTATGCTGGAATGCACCTACCACCATTTACATCATTGGCACTCAATCACAGATGCCGAGTGTTTAAATAGGATGACAATGAGTAACAACTAGAGTTAAAACCGTGACATGTAGTCACTGCTTTAAGGGTAGGAAGAAATGCTCAACAACCGTTATTAGACATTTACAAATTCGGTTAATGTCACCCTCTAGACCTAGCCAACATTGTGAGCATGATAATACATGGGCATTTTGCATTGATGTGTAGAGAGAGGTCTTGCATGATGAGATGCCGAGGCTGATACATCATCAAATAATCAAATATGATGAATAATTTTCGTGGCCGCCAGTTGCATTATGATCGGACGTCAATTTACTATAATGCCTCATCCAAATAAACAGTGGAAGTTATGTGTACGAGCTGATGTGTGGCTGAACACAATATACCTAAATAATGCTGCACTCGCCCTTGATATTTAAACAACTCGGAATATGTGTAAAATGAGCGATACTGGTAGCGTATAATTTGAGGACATCTGTTCTGTGGTACTACTGTGCGGCATGAATCGCAGGAATCGTAGCAACAATAGGACACCATAGCATTAGCTCATATAGCGTCCGAATAACTCGCATTGAGATTTGTTGGTTCTTTTATTGATTTCAATTGGTATCAGTTCGGCGTGCTACATCATTTTGCTACCCACAATACCAACAAGCTATGGGCCGTTGTTGTTGATGATCGGGAAGATAACGCCTCGCTTCGCTAGATCACTTACATTTATCATTTCTTAGCTATACCACAGCCAAATTGTGAAATAATGACCCAACCATAAAACAAAGAATAAGCACTGCCTTCGCGCCATATACTCATATAAGCAACAGCAAAAGCGGGCAGTGCTGATCAAGGGCGTATCAGTGCGGAAACGTATCATCCCGGGGGCGTATTGTCCAGTAGGTGAACTGCTCAGGGGGCGTATCGTCCCGGCGAGGGCAAATCGACCCGGGGCGAATCATCTCGGGGGCGAACTGACCCGCAACCGTCACTTCAGTATGGCCTTTTTTTCCGGGTCTGCTGACAAAAATAGATTCAATCATGAAAGCTTTCACAGTCGATTTAGTTGATATATCTAGATAAATCAATACTTTGCTTGAAGCCGGTCAGACGATCATCGCAGGATCGCTGTGACATTCAGTGCAGCTCGATACCGCGCCTACACGAATATTTCAGATGAATTTTGTTAATGGATTACCAATAAGCGAACACGCGACTCGGCGATGCATAATATCTCTTACGATATTGATGTAGACTATCATCCCAACGCTACTGTTAGTTCGCGGGCTTGATAGCGAATGCACATTAGTACGCAACATTTGTACATAGCGTTAAGAAAAACGCCTGTAACTTAAGAAAATGTCGTGTCCAAAGGTGAGATCCCGTGTAGGTACACTACTCTACGCACTTGTTGGAGGTAAATGACAAAACAATTACTCAGCATTCTGTAATCTCTGTGCGCATATGTTGAGTGGGTATGCACTTACACGGGGGGACTGATGGCCCAAACGGTAGTCTCTCAAGGGTCAGTCCTGTGTCCCGTCCCCTTTCTCAATCAACACTTAACTAGTGTGATTGACGCTATGATAGAACACTTGCACATGGACTCGAAACTGTGCTATATATTTAACTTAGACGAGCAGACGCATAACATCTTACGGACGTTTATTGATGCCTTTGTGATCATGATTGAAAATATTCCGTTTTGACCCCATTTAACATTTTTTTATTCCCAATAGATTTAGAGAGCTTAGTGAATATTCAGAAAAAAACAACTGATGTGCATTTTAAGAAAAACAGTCGTAAATAATGTTTCAACTGCACCTTGTTTGTATATCATTTAATAGATTATGTCGCACCACAGATTATGTCAATGACGTGGTGTGTAGCTAGTACCCACGAGAGCATAAGCTTGTTCTATTTATTTACTTGCGTAAAAACACAGTTGTACATTGTGATTCTTGACATCGCAAAAATTTTAAACGCTACCTGATGCGTGGTAGCGATAACCGATCTCTCGTCAACACTCGTAATATGTTGTTGGTATTATGCACGCGTCAATGCGGGAAGCATCCGCCAATAGTGTCACATGATAATCGTCAGCGCAGCAGCAATCAGGGGTACAAAATGCGACCATGGTGCAATACTAGCAACGACTTAGCGTACTACTCCAACACCTATATATGTCAGCATTTTGATATTTTTCTGATTTCACAGCAGAACGTAAGACTTTTGTTGCTGAGGCAAATTTGTATAAAAGAGCTAAGATTAAAAACCAAACATTGTAATCGTCTGAGCATCGCTTAAATAGGATGCCTTAATCTCCATCTATACTTTTTTCAGATTTGTTACAAACAATCAAAAAAGGGAGATTACTCATAGAAGCCAACAGATTATGTTTAGTTAATATGGCTTTTCTAAGGACGCCAAGTAGGGTGCCGTAATATGAATAGCATTGCAAAGAAAGGGTATGTACTTAGCTTGAACAGCCACTTAAATCCCAAATATATCATGAAGAACATAGTTTTAACCCGACAATTAGAGTGGCCACGCAATAGTGCCAACTTGACTGACGCGACATGGGCCAAGCAGCGTTCGAAGTAGAGATTGACGGGCCAGACATATAGATCAACAAGTGCAACTTACCCACAACCTCTTACTACAAAACTACTTCCACAAACCCACTTACAATGTTTGTTTGTTACTAATGGATAATAGCTGCTTTATCCTCGTTTAGGCCTCTTAACATGGAGACCGCGTTGCTCATCTAATCCGGATTTCGAATTTATCTACCTCTGTGCACGCTCTTTATATCATCCACCCAAGAAAGATCTTACTAGGTTACAGTTTTTTGGTAGACTAACCCTGCTGCAATGCTGCGTCGATGTGCGGCACCGTTGCTTGATAGCACTGGATTGTGACTAACTGCGTACAAATATTTCGCGCCGATGGTATTTACTTCAGATCACCTCAGATAAAGGTATGATGTAGATTTCGAGTATTCATTAATATTATAGTGTAGTAGTTTGATGTTCCACATATCATGCAAACTGGTAGAAGATTTAATGCAAATCGTTTAAAACTAGTTGGGCATTAAAACCAAGGAGGAATTATTCAGATCAGTAGCATTAATTGGCTTCTATTGCTGTTGGTATCGGTCGATCTGTTCTTCATCAAGCGTATGTTTGGGGAGAGTAACAAAGCTGTGTAGCATCTGACTTCCTTTGTAGGAAAGTTGTAATGCTATCTGGATTTGTCGTACCATAGCAAAGCCCTATCTACGAGCTGCAGTCATATGGTTGCAAGTCGTTACTCTACTTTCACATTAGTAATGCATGAGAGCCTTTCGGCAGCTTGGACTACCACTCAATGCAGGTTTCGACACTCCAAACACGTTATTTGATAATTGATGAAATATAAATCGACGGCAGGAAAGGAAACATAGCAATTTGCGGAAACATTAAAAATGTAACTGATCCAATGCTGTTGCCGAATATGTCCAATAATGATGCCCCTTGATTTGCAACTGCTGTGTCATTGCTTGTTATACATATATCATTAGCGCTTATCCATATATCCGGTAGTTTAAATACCCCTACCTCCGCTTCCCACATCCCGGATACTAGCAATAATCCCATGAAGGTGTGTTACGCACGCTCTGTAAGCTGTCGTCGTTAGACAGCTGGAGAAAAACAGTTTCAAAGGCGACAAACAAGCAAAACATACATTACTTTTCCCCAGTTGTTTTAAATTCAATAACTAAGACCAGAGGGCTTCCCAACATGCAGGGAGCTGCCCTTTTAATCATATTTTGCTTGTGAATGCAGCGGGTCGATCTAATTAATATGCAGTGTTGGCGACTTGACGTTAAATGTGGTAATTATTGGTTTCAACTTCACAACAAACGTTTTAATAGGAGCTATCTAACTCTGCTCCGCACATACTTGTTCAGGAGATGGTTTGCACCCAATTAATGCAGTGGTTTTAATGTGTATGCAGCCTCTTCAAGGCATTTCCGAATAGCCTTTTAGAAATATGATTTGATAGCTACCTTGGCCTCGGACATAAATCGAAATCTGCCTAAAACCTGGGAAGCACAACTTCATAAACTTTCTTATTCACTTAATGAAGCGGAAATGATCAGTCAATCTGAGTAGTTTACATTACAAATTATTGCCTATCTACAATATATAAACGTAGTTGCAGCTCGTGCCATTGCAAGTTAATGTGGCTGAATGTGATGCGGATACGTTATGGATTTTGTTATGCAAATGGTGCTGGGACAGGAATAATAATTTGCATAGGAAGCATTACAAGGACTTACCGGACAGACTGAGGGATTACATTTTGTGGTCGCGGTCCAAGCGTCACAAATAACCAAAAACTGCAATTAGTGTATTGCCTGTGGTCACCACGCCCGAATGACGTATCAACGAGCCACTGACAGAATTCGCCATCGGAAGAATTTTCTAGTATTTATCACGGTAAAACGTGACGTTTTTAGGTTATGTTTGATGAAGGTTCAGTATGTTGGCCTCTGACATGTACTTCCAATATCTGGATTTTAGTTGATGCAATGGGGACGGTCAGACCATTTACTGAATGTTAACTGCTGCTGATAAACGACGGCCAACTGCTTGTGAGCATTCAATTAGGTCGGTATAACTAACTTAAACCTCTCTCTGTTTCTTTTTACCGGTCCTGCAAACGTGACCCAGCTTGAAGTCATAGTCAGGATATAAAACGCAATGATAACGAATAATTCCCGGAGGTGTCCTACCCTACCTTATAAAACACGCCTTGTATGAATATAAAAAAAACGCCCATCAAGAATCAATAACTCAAGCAGTAATTGGGATTAATAGCCTCTATCAGAAAATCCTTCCCAAGGGTAAAGCGGCCTGCTTCCCGTAATAAGGTCGTCATGTATGACTGACATCTGGTAAGGTTTGTATTTGGCTAGAATTTAGAGACATCTCCATCACCCGAATGTAAAAGAATTCTTTGATATCGAGGGAGCTAGACCTTTTACATGCCGACTAGATAACAGATTTCTATTAGGTGATCCAGAGCTGGGAAAAATATCATATGCATAGTCATCTGCCATTATACTCAGTAATTACATGTCACTGCACCAAAACGTTAGAGCGAGGGCATAATTAGTGTCTATATTGGCCGGACTTTCAATTAAATACTTCGTTATTGTAGGAAATATCGACTCCGGTGGGAAAGCATTAACTGCTCTCTCTATCCCAATCAAACATGTAACAACTGTCAATCAACATGGACTCCAAGATTGGTCACGTCTGTTTTCGTACATCTGTACAAATCACACAGCATGTCTACCTTGTTTAAACTAATGTGCCGCCATTTATTACATATCACGTTTAGAATGCATCATATCAAACGAATATGTAAATCATTTACCTCTTTATCTATTCCTGAAAATAACCCCAGGCTTAGCCATTTGTTTATGTGAATGCATGCTCAATATGAGGTTTGTCTAGCTAGCCGCTATGTCGAAAAGCAAGCGAACCATACGGTTTGTTCTATTCAAATACCATTGTTTTGCTATCGCGAAACATCGTATTGCTTGGTATACGACTTAATCGCTGTTTAAGCTACAGCTCCTATACGGTCACCTCTCAATATATCAGTTCTTTTGTTGTGACGCAGTTCCGTGAGGATGATCAATTGCTGGGATTGTCTGGTCACCCTAGCAGATAATGAAATTATTCGCACCGGTACTGGAATACCCATACATCATTGTATCAGCTCAGACCGCAATACCCCGTGGATTACCTTGGATGCATCACAAAGAAGACCAAAGTTAATTGCCCCTTGTGTTATCAATCATCCGAACAAATGTGCAACAATCTTTTCCTGAATACATACTGTATGTAATACATGTTTTGAATGCTAACATTATGGTTGCAAAGCTGAATTTCTTAGCTTCCTTCATTCATCGACTTTTGAAACATATATGGTTTGCATTTGGTACATTGTTCGTCGTATTGAGGCCCGGGTAAGAGCACAGGCATTTGTTACAAAAAAGACTCCTGGGTCTGTCACCAATCAAACAATTTGCTTCTAATGGCGGTTATTGGTTCTTGTATGACATATGGCGTGGTGTGCAGTCGTAATCGACAAGAGCTATTTCATCTCATTTAATCGGGAGACACTGATGGCGCAACAGTACTTGCATTATACAATAACAGTGCTAATTTGCCGTCAGTAACAGTAAGTTATATCCTAATTGATTTGTTTGACGCTCCGCTCCATACTTATAAAATACGTGTATCGGAGCGGGAACTAACGTTAAAGTGAGAAGAATCATAGTCATGTGAAATAATTGAAGGTGACGTATATTTGTTTTTTATAGCACATGAAGAGCTCGAATGAACATAAGGTTTTGAAGTGAATTAACTCACAATATACATGAATCGTAGCATGGAATAGTATTCTATCCCTACATGAAAAGCGCTGATTTGGTCGCAATCATAATGAGCATTGACACGCCGTTCATGTTAAAAGTAATACACAAAATAACCAGACTTATTTAATTTGTCAGGTTAACGAGCGCCTTGGCATAATCAAACCCAATCTTCCTGTCTCTTACCGGTGATAAGAGAATCACCCAAAATATTCGTCGAAAATAAATGATTTTGCTTCCGCTGTATTATATAGATTCAAGATTGCAATAATATATAGATGGAAAGCTGGCAACGCAAGATGTGACACACTTAGAACCTTATTTTTGACAACTGCTATAGGAGGCGTATAAAACATCTTCAATCATAATATTCTCTCATCGCCAATCCATTGTGTTCTGCTGTGTAATGTACATGCTACGCGTTCAGCATTTGCAGAATTCGCGAGATAGGTAATGATCACAAGAATTACGTCAGATCCAATATTGGAATGAATAGCGCTGGTTACGATATCTATATGATCTTCCCAGAGGATTAAACAGACAAGATGTAAGATGCCGACCTTAGTAAAACGCTTTGCGGGCTGGCACAGTACAAATGGATCAAACCTCAACGGAACATTATAAAAAAAAGACACCGTTGATCACTCTTGATAACGCCCAGCAGACATCCATACCGCCTGGGCAAAATGGCCTGCTTTTCGTAATAAGGTGGGCAATATCGGATAAAATTTGGTTGGGATAGTATAATGCTTCAACATCGAGGCATCGAAAAAAAAATAATTAATTCTTTGTTATCGAGGGACATGGGCAGCTGATTAGCCTACTTGTTAACAGCTTATCGGATCTCACCATCCAGTTTTAGATTCGACAACAAAACGTTTGCATGATATTATGTGCATACAATATTTGCCAGTTATTGCAGAAAAGGCAAGAGCACAGATAAACATAATTTATGGCGACGACACCGACTTTCAACCAGATTGTTTGTTGTTGCAAGACTCTCTATCGCTCTCTTCCTCTCTCTCTCTTTCTCTTTCTCTCTCTCGTTCCCTCCCTCACTATATATATATATATATATATAGATATAGATATATATATAGAGATATATATATATATATATATATATATATATATATAGATATAGAGAGATATATAGATAGATAGATATATATATATTTATATATATATATATATATATATATATATATATATATATATATATATATATATATATATATATATCTATATATATATATATATATATATATATCTATAGATATATCTCTCTCTCTTCTCTCTCTCTCTCTCTCTCTCTCCCTCTCTCTCTCTAGATCTATATATCTATATATATATATCTATATATATATATATATATATATATATATATATATATATATATATATATATATATATCTATATATATATATATATATATATATATATATCTCTATATATATATATATATATATATATATATATATATATATATATATATATATATATCTCTATATAGTATCTATCTCTGCCTCTTAGTTCTTTGCCGTGCATTTTTCGAACACACATTATAAATTGAACTATAAGACATGTTTCCATCGTGCTTTTGGTTCTTGGGTGCAATGCAGATAGAGACGGTTGCTGAGAATGTTGCCTTTTATGAGCCATGACAATCGTCTGCTACCAAAGGTCAAAAGTGCGCAGTCATCCTGGCGTCAAGTATCCATTTTATCCTCCCCCATGATTGTCAGGATGCCGCACAAATACAGCACACGTCAAATTGCAAATACTCGTTTTTTTCTCTTCTTAACCGATTTTTTTTGCTTCATGGAAATTTAACTATGAATAGATATAGATATTTTGATGATTTTATGTGGCATGATAGAATCGGATTACATCGAACTACATTAAGTTATCTTTATCCACGCATTAGTCTGTATATCGATATATGAATTTGTGCCCGGGCTTTTATGACTTTTCACAGAATCAATGACTGGTCCCGGACGCATTAATGCTGAACAGTGTATTTAGGATGGAGAGGGAACAAGTTATTATATATCGGGCTAAACTTTAGAAACGTAATAAAGCAAACTGTATGTTTATGATAGACTAAGAACATCGTACATGCATTATATTGAATCGACATTTTCATGCAAACCAATGAATACGCGGGTGTAATTTTTACTTGATCAACCAATTAGAATAGCGATCTCTTTTTTGACATAACTTAACCTACAACTAGCGCGATTTTAGAGAACTATACGCGATTCACTCTCCTTTTTTCTTTATCAATATACAAATATAATATATGTGCGCAAGAGAAAACATTATTGTGATTTACATTTCCTGGTGCATGTTACTGCCATCTTAACAAATATAACCAGCAACCCAATCGGCGTCCAAAACTACAATCCCTGGTCGAGAGTAATGATAAACGGGCTTGAGCAATATACGCCCAGCAACTGATTAACCTAGCCATGGTGCAACTGTGCGTTACCATTAGGTGTTAGGTAATTGCAATAATGTGTGATCCACTACTTTTCATGCGCCATTGTATACCCTAGAACATTTAACATATAATCCAAAGGCTGAAATAAAATATGCGAGTCTCTTTTCATGGTATTTTGGTTCTCTCTTACATTAAAAATTCATGATAGACAAGACTTAGGTTAGGTGAATTGCAAGACATAAATCAATTGTATCCCGTCCTTGCTGTAACCATTTAGAGAGGATGACCTTCTCCATCCTGTGTTGAACGAGACTTACATAGGGAATGCTGCAGAACGCCATGTTGCTTCAAGCATACCTTAATTATACGTTGAGCTATGTTTTCAGTCGGAACCCAAATGAATTAGCAATATTCTATGGCATCAATATAGAGCATGGTAACCATTTTTGCAGAATTTAAAATTACGTTACGTTAGAATCACTTAATGTTATGTTAATTGGTTAACTACACAACTGCGCAAGTAAATTGTGTCTCAAACAATAAGCCATAAAATAAATATTTAGTCCGAGCCCCCACTCAGGAAACCCAGTCAGTAATCGCGTGACAGCTTGTCTAGACCGTAATCAACCTGCTAAATCAATAAGATGACCGCTGTGTAAAATAAAGTCAGTGGGTCAAACAAGACGACCATACTTCTTCTAACCCAATATTGATACGTTAAGAATATGTTCACTCCGAGTTGCACTCGGCAGTATAGAAAAAATATATTTCTGCAGTTAAAGATCTTGTTGATGATACGGTATCACCAAACTGAGGCATTTATGGGAATGTATCCATACCGACTGCATATAAGGCATATTCAGCAGAACCAGTTGTATTGCACTAGCTCGAGCGAAAAACTATTGTCCGGATGAGGTTGTTCATTAATCGCTCGATGAGAATGAGATTCCAGGTTTATAGTACCGAGGCAGCATATCCCGTTGTCTGATGACATGTGAGTGGCTACCTAATTTTTATGTCCCAGTCCCGTATATCCAAAAGAGGCGAATAGCACAGCAAGAAATATGGTCAGGGCAACATTTTAGAGTATATGGGATGAAGTTGTTATTTCAAAGCTGTCCTTATTGCCTTTGCTTTTGCCCCTGGGAACAGCAGCGGTGAAAACATTACTAGTTGGTTGGTATGGAGAAGCTAACTCTATTTAGGCTCCTTGTGAAACGGTTGTTTTATTGCTGTTCCGTCTTATATCATAGTTCGTCCGACATTGTGTTATGCTAAGTGCATATCGCCATTAATTGTGTATCAGCGTAGGAAAATATTAAGCTTGGTGCGCTTGGTGCATAGTAGGACATACGTCAGAGAATAGCTGCAATCTGAGATACTTCACACATAGACACTCGCAGTTCCGATATATGCCGGAAATGTCATGCACTATAAAGCCAAGATGACTCTGTCGTATATATGCTCACGCTTCATGTGCATTCACCCTACAAACCTGGCAGGAAAATAATGTGCATATGCGTGATACAAAATGCAGTCGCATGATCATCTGTGCTTGCAATCTATTTCTTAATTACCACGGTCATCACTTTGTTTCCACTCACAATGTTATTCAGGCTTGAAATAGCTTATCCCTTATCGAATAAAATGCACGTAAAACCGCATAACAGAATACAAGCCACTCACGTTATTCATATATGTAAATCATAATAGCGATCATATATGCGCGAAGACACCATTCTCCATACTTTATGTTGGTAGTTGTAATGCTGTGATACATCTTAAGTGATCTAGATAATATGCAAATTGTTTCGATGTAAAAGAGAAATGTACAGGCAATAGTTTTTACGGCAAGGGCAGAGTAGTCCGTTAAGGAAAGCAGATTAATAAGACAACCCAAACTCCTGCACTAGACAGGTGGCGGCGGGACTTGCGTAGCATTCATAGATGCACAGCATTTGGACCATAAAGGTTTACATGCTCGTTATTTCTCAATCACTTGTGAATTAATGATATATCAACTCACCCTATCATTGCTAACTCAAAGAAAATTATATCCATTGTAAGGTAGTGTAATTTCCTTTAAATAACAGGTAGCACTTAAGCACGGAAATATCGGTAATGCTCTTTAAAAGCTTCTGATTTGAGCAATTACAATCGAACTCTTTCTAGGCGAGAGCTATGTAAATCGTAAATTTGGGAACAGCGCTACTGTTCTTTCAGTATGTAATAAATGAGCTATATTGCTCGTCGGTAATTACTTCCCCCTCCATGCCAACCCTGCAGCAGGTGCTTTGCAGCTCGATGTGGTCATAAGCTTATCGCTTATTTTGCGATGACGCATCATCGTCGTTGTTTAAAAGATTCACCAGTATTTAACTCTTATGCAACATCAGCCCACCGTTGAAGGCCGCATTAAAGATCTGGCAGGAACATTGTGGATGCGGCTGTCCGTGCTACACACCACAGCAATCCATATTTGAGGATGTTTCCTTTATTCTATAATGAACGCCTTGTTATGAAGAGAAACGTAAGTTACTGCGTTTCTGCATTTGTCCGCAATGAATTATATCGATGAGTCGCAGGGAAATGAAATGCTTCAACTGCAAATATGTTGAACATTTATATAAGTATTGCAGGCGTACCCCAAAATCAACTTTTAATACGGGTTCCAATGAAATATTGAAGGAATGCACAACCACTAAGGACATTTTGAGCCTCAATTGTAAATTCCCGAAAGCATGAATGTCCACCCTGGAATGATGACTGCTGTTAAACTATAACAATGTATTCTGTGTTTGCATGTGCTTGACAAATGCATTTCTCTATACTAACAAAACATCGGTACCGATCTTTTTTACCACATATCAGTAAGCGGGTTAAAAGTCATAGATAGCCGACTCAATAATGCATTTTACTCGCTGGTTAACTAATAAAGTCCCCAGCCGGGAGCAATGATAAACGTACCAGGGCAAAACACGTATAGCAGCTTGTTAATCACGCCATTGAACAACTGTACCTTACAATTAGAGATAAAGTAATTGCAAAAATGTGTAACGTTATGTTATCAAACCATAATTTTAGCTGTTCCAAACATTCGATACGTTCCATAAAAAAGGTGAGCATATGCCAGCATTTCATCAACAGTACATGTTTTCATTATCATTCCGTATATCAGTTATGCCCTATATCAGACTCAATGATGCATAATTAATGGTTTGTTGACTGATCGCAATCAAATGCATCTAGTTGCCCGAATTTTCATTCATCACGCAGACTTGCAACAGAGATTATGTATTACAACAGTTATCTTAAGTAATCTATGCTCCATTGCGACGCGTGGCTAACTTGCAATGTTCTTGATCAAAACCCTTCAATGCACTATGCTGCTTTTTAAGTCTCATTAGATTATAACATTTAATGGAACATGTTAGGCATATGCGCTTTTAGACCCGTCCTTGTGCAAACGCCAGCGCGTCCTCTACTTTTCTACTCGTGTTAATCAGATGCATCTCTACAAATAAACCATCACAGGCCATTGTTGTATCAACCGGCGGGAGACTTCGCTATTCAATGCATGCATCTCGTTCTTTTACAAATCCCAAACAAAGCAGGCCATTGTTGTATCTAGACTCGCTATTCGAACTCGACACTAATACCCGATATATATGCATCAAATTAGTGGTTAACTGAACGATATTATGAAATTTCACGGTGAAGTTTTAATCACCTTATTGCAATTTACATTGTCCCATCTACCTTTGCAGCATCTAGTTTTCACAGCTGTGCTACTCCAATATATGGTGAATGAATGTACTGTTGCATTGACATTCATAACTGAATTTTTTAGTAATACATCGTAAAAACATAATGAATGTGCACAACAGCTCATTGAATTTTCTTGAAGGTAGCCACGTCAACTGTATTATTGCAAGTAGCATCATTCATCCGGGCAGAATAGAAAATCGCCAAGTGTAATCTGCGGCTCCGAAAAGTATAGTTTGGCCGCCGCCACCCACACCACTCTACGCACCTACTCCTTAACCGATATATGGCTGGTCACTGAAAATAAGTATTTTAAAGAAAAATATGCGTAGCAAATATACAGCTACAATAAATCGTATTCCAGTGCCGCACTCTCCTCAGCGCACCACACATGTACTGCGCAAGACAACGTGCTCTTGCTCTCCGATGTCAGCATTACATATGCATCGACCATACTACAAATGCCGGTTGGCCGATGAAATATACATATACAGATGATATATATATAATATATATATTTATCGATATATATATAGCAATGATATAAGATATAGAGAGAGCTATATATATATATATATATATCTTAACCTATATATATATACATATATAGATATATCATCGATTATATATAGATAATCGTAAAATCTATATATATAAATGTATATGATACTATATATATATTATATATCTCATATATATATATATATATATAGATTATATATTTATATATTAAGCTTTGTGCATATTAATATATATATTTCAAATAGTGCATATATAGAGAATATATATATATATATATATATATATATATATATATATTTATATATGTATATTATATATATATATATATATATATATATATATATATATATATATTCTATATATATATATATATCTATATATATATATATATATATATATATATATCTCTATATATATATATATATCTCTCTATATATATATATATATATATATATATATTTATATATATATATATACACGAACCATGGGATAATTTGTAATTTCGGTTTAGACAAGTAATTGTTCAAATAACTTTCGTCTAGGCTATTTAGAGTACCTTAATCCATATGCTATTTTGAAGAGACAAGGCGGATGTATACAAAATGGCATAAATGATACATAAAACAGCACAGGAAATAATTCTTGCATGATCCCATTAAAGAACACAAAACCACCGGAAGGATGCTATTATATCCCAATCATACAGAGCTTTGAGATGACATCCGTCCTAAATAGCGGCGCTCATACAATAGCAGGAAGGCAATATTGGCTTCGCCTGTCATGGACTATCGTGCTGAGTTTAAACATAATACTGTTATTTGTGAAGCACGGGAATTAGTTGATAGATTTCTGCCGAATAAAAGTTTAAATCTATTTCGAATGGATTGACATGCGATGCTGACAATATCGTTATTAAGTAAATACTGGTATGTGTTTCAGGGTCATATTTGTTTGTGATGGTAGAAGTTTCATAAGTAAAAAAAT
Organism: Urechis unicinctus; assembly: GCA_034190875.2. Lineage (NCBI taxonomy): Eukaryota > Metazoa > Annelida > Polychaeta > Xenopneusta > Urechidae > Urechis > Urechis unicinctus. Next base: position 75,117,729 of record CM067354.1, on the reverse strand, counting down.
AAAGTCAATTGATTAGATACGCTGTATGTGTAGATGTAGTACAAATTATCAATTGGCTTCTTATTAAACTGGTTTGGTAGTTTGATTGGTATTTTGTGACAAATTGTAAGTATTGATCTGTGCATTGTAATTACTTACAGCTTTATCAGCATCAAACGTTTTTATTGCATCATATCAATTTTGGATCATATGCTCTATTATTGCTATATGAACGCTGTTTCATGCGAATATATACTATTGTTTTCATGAAATAGTGGTTTGAAAGTGGTCAAGCAAGCTGACCTAATGTCACTTTCATCATAAAACATACGGGATACGTCATCCCGTTTACATTTTTAGTTTCCCATAATAATGGGCTCTACTATAAAGAATGTAATCTACGTGTTGAGATCATTGCAACTATCGAGATATATTTACAGAAATGAGTCTTAACGGTTAATGACCCTTGGTTAGCTGCCTCATGCCGTAAAAAGGAACCAAATCGATAGCATTGACAAGTTGCACAGTCCATACGCCACTCGACCTATTTACAAGCGGTCACGAACAGCGGATCCAATGTCCATCAAACTATAATTAGCAATGCACGAGCCGCTTTACATAATAGTGACCGGGCGGGGAATAGAATTCCTAACACAGAGGACACGATAGAATAATACAGGAAACGAGGAGCACATAGACACAAGGTAAATCAAGTTTTTATGCAGGTTAAACATTCAGTGTAAAAAGCTAGGTTTCCCCACACCACGATGTGATTCCCAGAGTAGGGGTATGTAAATGAATGCATCTCTGAGTGTTTGTAGCAAAATAATGTTCAATCATTTTTACGTCCCAGTTACTGTTCAGTCCATCATGCTTTATCTAAACGCTAGCGCATATCCGAGAGGTGACTTCCAGACGCCAATCAAAACAAAGCAGATATTTCAAAATCAATATTCAGCTCGTGACAAGGGTCAATGACTCCGGCAAAATAAACACCTGATAGTCCTACTTTAACTACGTACAGCCAATAGATATGATAATATGCACCCAGCTTTAGATATCAGCCTTAACTATGCATCGATCTTATAGCAAATGCCTGGGGAAACTAAAACTTTCTTAGTTTATACGCAATAAAACAATTCCGGAACTTTTCGGTGTATTCAAATCCCTTCTGGTCAATAGATCGATGATCAATTGACACGTTAGCTCACAGGAACTTCAGAGAGCTGTGTGGAGTGGGACCGATTCCAAGATGGGCGGTGCTAATGGCACTAGTGATTTCATCAGTATTCATTACGCAAGAACGCCAACTTGGCAGATGTATTCGCCTTCTGAATTCTGTAGTCATTTCACGCTTCCTTTCCTTTAAAGTGATGTTTTATTACAAACTCATTGTTTCGGGCGTAACCAAAACGCGTACTACGAACTAAAGCATCTTGAAAAAAACAATATAGGAATTGAGCGGCATATGAGCAATAACATGGGATATCTATTCAGGGAAATAAGTGTTAAATGCGCCTTATGTAGTAATGCCTTCGATCATATATATTATTCTGTCTGCGTTTATCGCGTATAATTACTTTTTGTAGTCTCGGTTTTGCAATCAGCTATATCTAATGTGCCACAGAGCAGTCAGGTCAAAGGTCACGTTATATTGCGGAAGAGTCATCTCATCTACAGCGGCTTTTTTGAGAGTTAACCGAAGCAGTTCCACTGATAAAAGTAGTATATTGAATACTTCTGAGCTAAGAGTCGTGACATTACCGAATATAGAGCTGTTTTAATATGCTGTACGGTGTCTCTACGAGGGAATTATCATCGGAAACATGGTACATTTATGTGGATCCTCTGTTGTTGATGCTTATATTGACAATCTAGCCGACGCAGCAATGTAAAACTCTTTTGCACGTACATATATGTTTTATTTGCACAAAATAGTGTCGGCTCATTGGCTGTTCCATATAATGGCCGTTGGACATCGTCGTAAATCGGATTGCAACTAAAATAGAAACATGGACATGTATTGCGTGCAGTATCCTACTTACTAACGTTAGTCATGCAACTAAGTTTTGTAATACGATATATATCTGCCCCATCTTATAGTAAAGTTCACTAGCTGAGTAATTAAGAACAACGAAATGCTTTCATCATCGCGGCATGTCATGTTCTCCTGTATTTGAGGCCGTGTGCTGTTTCTTACTGCAGTCAGTAAGCAGGATGGGAAGGCTACTTATAATAGCTTTGCTTTATCGTTCATTCTTTTATATGTCACATCTTTTATCCGGGGGCGACATGAATGCTACATCTCACGTGTAATTAGCAAATGCAACCGACGGAACAAAATTATGGTTCTCAAAGCTTCATCCATGGATGCTATTATGAACCCGTTCATTCATTAACTAAAATTCGTGCATTTCCACAAATCAAAGTTGCTGTGAACTATTTAAATAAGTTTATTTAGAATCGAGGATGGAATGCTATCTAGCCATGGTGCGGTCTTGTCTGATGGATTTGACAGTTTGTTTGCCAAGCAATCGAATTATGGCAGACCAGCACATGATTAACTGGAATAATATAAACACAGACTCCAGTGTAACAATAATACAATTATAGGATTGCGTGACAAAACTAGTAAAACTGCATTCTATCACAAAACTCGATCAGAAAATGTAAGCTTAGGGTAGCTTGTCGTGTTCACAAAATGTCTGTCTCTACAATCAACCGCAAAGAGCCGTCAGTAATTGTATTGACACGTAAAAATAGATTCACAACAAATACAATTCGATATGTTTCCGAAATATTCTTCAGGTAAATGTAATACGGCCTAATCAAGCTAGGACCTTAGTATAAGGAGAAGAGATAAACTAAACACAAAAGGACATTATAGCAATCTAACACTAATAGATTTGAAATTGGGCTGAAGGTTAGGCATATGAAATAAAGAAAGCGCGTTATAATAACGGCTATGATGCAACACTGCTACTGCCAGAGTATATTTATAAATATAGATATCTATATATTCATAAACTATCGCTCACGCATATTTATATATATGTATACATATATATATATGTATGCATATAAATATACGTATGAATATATTTATATATATATATGTATGAATTGATATATATATATGCATATATATATATGTTTATATATATGTATATATATATATATATATATATATGTGTGTGTATACATGTATATATATATACATTAATTTATATATATATATATATATATAGTTGTATATGTCAATATTATGTGAGTTTCAATGCATCTATGTACTTATATATGTTTACATCCACTGTGAGAGCCAACTATCGATGCAAGACGGCTTTCAAACATTCGAATTCCATCGAGATGTTAAATGTGGTTAACCATAGTTCTATTTAAGACAAACCGTTATGTGACCCACCATTTTATGACAACAACACCAAGTAATTTTGTTTTCTGAATTCCAGGTAGTATTATCGTTGTCATATGGTTTGATATCTAAGTACACAGGACATGCGCCACCGACGTTTATTAAATGTGGGGTAGGGGGCGGGGCGGTGTTGCTGTCCTCAATCATTATAGTGCTGAACGAAACTTGTTGAACAACACAAAGCTCTTAGCCAAATTACTACCGCATATGCCGTCCAAGATGAAGCTCAGCATTCGAGCTATTCTACCAAATATAAATGATTTCAGAAACTAATAGATCATGCACGACTACAAAATTGGACTGTTGAGAAAGGTTAATGCACGATGCACGAAGTCAATTCAGAACGAATGCAGCCGTGCGCGTCCTTTCTGCATGAACGTCGCGGGCGTAAGAGCTCCTTAGCCAACCGTTTTCTTGGAACCGGATAACTGTAGACTGCTCACAAAGACCATAAACCGAGCAGGTACCATAAATTGGTCATTTAACGTGTTCTCACCATATTGGTACCATGCCACAATTAGTGGTACTTAAACACTCTGATGAGAGAACGAGGAAAACTTGTTGCAAGATATAACTGATTATATTGTAAACATACGTTCTTAACTAGTTAATACATGTCTGGCAGCCATATTTGTACCACAACGCTATAACTTATGCAACCGGTATATATGCAACCGTGTAACTGCGGTAGCTCTCATTCATGTTCAAATTCAAGGTTGGATTGTCATGGACATAGACCAATAGTTATGAATTGACAGAAGGTATTGTAGTTGTAAATGTTCTAGTTCCTAGTAAGTGGGGGAATGTTTCATTGAAGTAAATGGAATGCATCATGTAAGTGAATGGAATGAATCATATAAGTGAATGGAATGTATCATGTAAGTAAATGGAATGTATCATGTTCGTGAATGGAATGTATCATGTAAGTAAATGGGATGTATCATGTAAGTAAATGGAATGTATCATATAAGTGAATGGAATGTATCATATAAGTGAATGGAATGTATCACGTAAGTGAATGGAATGCATCATGAAAGTAAATGGAATGTATCATGAAAGTGATTGGAATGTATCATGTAAGTGAAAGGAATGTATCATGATTCCGTTTGTCTAAATATAACTTATCGAATGCACTTTTCCAGAAATCTACAGAAAACAAGGGTGTAACGAGAACGGGAGTTATTATCAATTACATGCTAGCAGAAAAGGCGCAATTGACGCCATTACATCTTTGTATATCAAGGTATTAACAGTTAACAAATAAGCATTGATTTATTTTCATGATGATTATCCAATAACCGAATATTCAAATAATCAATTGTTATGGAAAAGGCATTCATGAAAATTTTCATGACACGTGGAATGCAGGCAAAGTATCATTTCAAACATTGACATTAACAACATTGGTCATAATGCTTAAACCTCTGCCAGTGATGTCGAGTAAGGTACACTATGAGGTTACGGCGGTAACACAACTGAGACAGGCACGTCGACTGATAGTACTAGCGCCTGTACGGAATGAACATTAATTGTAATCATTTTACTCACAGCTTTTCCTGCACACCAATGATACTCATACGACAGTAAACTGATTCAAAACCAACCAATCAATTCAGCTGGAAGTGGTTTTGGCGTTTTAATAGCATTGGCTTTAGTCTGGCGCAAAAAATGTTTGGTGTGACAGTTACTACATTTGCAGCTCACAGAACAACATGAAACTTTTCGTCCCAGACTCGCAGTAAGGATGGGAATATTTTTGGTAATTAAGCTCTCTGATCATCTCATCGCGCGAGTGCCCGACATAGAACTTTAAGTGTGTATAAGATATTGAAAATCGCCAATGCAGTAGATTTAGGCTCTGTAGCAATGTTTCTGGGATGGTCAACTCGTCTTCCCGGCTGCTGGTTGCTCACTTCAGGATGTCTTACTGTTGAGGCACTAATAGTTGTCGGAAATCCTGAAGAAAAATCACATACATATAGTAACTGGTCAAGAGCAACTACGATGCCTATTAAATATGAATATGCAATTTCATACTTTGTATAAGTTTAACGCTGCTTGTCCGTATCCCAACAGCGTTTTCGGCTACCAGAGTATATGCATGGAAATGCGAAGACTGCACTCTGTTGATATATAAGTGTGTCTCCCAGGAACCGTCGCTCTTTTTCTGTATGAGTATAAAACAATGTGTGATTAAAACAAATGTATTTTTGGCATTAGTGCCTGAGATGTCGATAAATCTACAACCTCAACACGTAAGCCATAGATACCTGAATGAACGAATGTCTTAGTCTATGCAATATGTACAATGGACACTATATCCATTAACAATGTGGTACATTAGATTTCTTACGTCTTTCAACATCCAGTGCTCATTAACCACGCCCATATCCTCCACCTTGGTACCGTTGCTGTCAATTATCCAGTAGACGAGCGTAGGATCTGGTTTGGCCTGTATCGTGCAGCGAATAAATTTGCTACGGTCCCCAATGAATGCTGAGGCTGGATAGCAGGATATGACAGATGCGTCTGCAAGGAAGGAAATGACAAATCACCTGTAGCAATGTACAGCCTGGCAATGTCATCACCAGGGACGTGACCACCTAGCCGTTGAACGGAGCACCGTTGTTTCAAAAGCAAAACTGCAGATCACTTCCTTGCAAAAAATCTACATCCACCATGGTTGTATTCGTTCACATTAAGCTCTCTCTTATCATATTACAATGGAATGAATGATGGGTTCTTGGCATCATCAATCCTGGCCAAAATGACGATCTCGTGTACAAAGTTTGTACGCGGGGTCGTGATTTTGATCCATCATTTTGTTGGCTTACGTTCATAAAGGAATTCGAAACTCGTGCATTTCAGAGCGAATGTTGTGACGTTTAAGTTGCATTTAGTGGCTTAATAATACGTATGATTTACTTCATAGATTAAACCTCTACATTCCGAAACCAGAACCAATATTTGCTGGGAGATTATTTGCCGTATCTATGATGTTCCCATGCCGTATCTATCATGTTCCATGTTCTGAAGATAAATCCATTACGTCTTGAATTTAATAAACAAAGACGACCTTGGTTAAGCATGTTGATTCCGCCTAGGCTTTTGATATGGGGCAAAATATAAAAATCAGGATCTGGGAACCCTTCTTGCCTGAATATTATGTAGGGTGACGTCATATTGACACTAGATCCTGCTTTTGCTTCACTGAGAGTAAATTGCATGCATTAAATCCCCAGTTGTCTGGATATGCAGTTCACTATCGCAATGAGAACGAGGCACAAAATGGAGAACGACTTACAATTGACATTCAGCAGAACTGTAGTGGTGTTTGATGGTAGTCCTGTCACAGTAGACACACATCGCAGAGCTGCCCCGTCATCACTGGCCAGCGCTATGAAGGCATTCGTCCACTGTTCAGTGGTATGCTCCATTAGTCGTAATCCACGCTCACCTTTTAATTCAGTTCGCATGGCTAATGTGAACTTATGTGTGATATCTCTACGCTCCAGAAAGAGTCGTATATCAGGCGGCGGATAGCCACCTCGTGAAATGCACTTTAGGGCAGAAGGTTTTCCCTCGTGTAGCGTGATAACAGACAGAGTGTTGATGCGAGTGCTATAAGTAGATCTCACAGGTGCGTCTGCCGGTTCAGGCTGTTTAAACTCTGTGCTGGTGTTGTCTGTTGTGATGATCAAAGCTCGAATCAGAGCTTTTGACGACGGTGGAAATAAACGACATTATTATGTAAATACCATTATACAGTGTCAGTGTTGACAACTGTTCCATGAATGAACCAAGTTCCATGCCTATTACACCTTTATGGGTCATACTGCAGTTAAAGCAGATACCTGCGATTGGATAAACTTACCTCTGATATATACGTGATGTGTGACAGTCCCTTCAACGGACGAATGTGGACCACGTACTTCACATGTGTAATTCCCGCTGTCCTGTAGTGCCACACCTAACGAAACATGCCAAACTCATTCGTCTGTCAACCTTCGTTTAACCAATTTAAAATCACGCTACAAGTCAGACTAAAATTCATTGTTGCTTAATTGGGCCACGTACACGGTATCGTTACGCCTTCTTAGATGCAGCATTGCGTAGCAATTGTTTGGTGAAGCAACCTTTGTTACTTCTTGATTGGATACGGTCTTGACAAGTCGCTATAATCGCGGGGCTCACAGGGTAATTGACCAAACCAATACACTATCCAGAAATAAACAATATATATGTAAATCGACAATATACCGCCTGGCCATAGGGACGATTTATCAACTGAGTGGGAGCAGATGAATGTGAATGCTAATCAGTTGCATTTCCCATAATGCAGATATTAGAGGCAGATCTACAGCGAGTCGATAACAAATATAACCAAATGAAACGCCGAGTCATGTTGTTTAAGTTTTGCCCATCCCCCTCCCTCGCACTCCCCCAGTGATATCGTGGTCGTCGCTCTGAGTAGCTTCCCCAGATCGCAAAGCGATCATATTTTAATGTACAACATAATCCTTGTTAACCATTTCCGTCCGCAGACGTTTTAATCTCAATGCCTTGGATGCAGCTGCAGTTTAATACGCAATTGTAGATGTGGTGTGATTACCTTTACAATGCCAGCACGTACTTGAGAAAACTGACTTACCAAAAAACTAGTTACATAACTAAATTTATTTGTACAAGAAGGGATAAACGTTTACCGAAACATTTCCCAGTCGTAGTCAACTCACCCGATATCGCCAATGTCAGTGTATATCTTGGCGGCTGCTCAATGAACTTCACCTCAAATCGCCCTGTGGCACGGAAAGGAGCATTAACGTTCCTCATCATGTTAACCTGTGTAACCTCATCCCCCTGCGACTTGACCCACAACAGCGGGTTATTGAATAGGCTGTAATCGGCATCATGAAATTCACATTCCAGGTGAACGCTGTCGCCGACATTGAGGTGGTAATGGTTGCTACGAGTTGACATGTGGAAACTCTCCTGTTTTCCTGTTACACATTCACACGCCCAATGGACGGCCAATTCGTTATACACATTTTGCAGCATTTACTGCAAATATAGGTTTATTCATATATTAATGTTTTAGTACGCTGAAAAGACACGGGATGGCATCAAAACCAGTTTAAAGGTCGGAATGTTGGTTATTTCGTTTAAAAACTCATGATAGAGATCACCATACACCCGACAACAATTCCTAGCGGGAAAATGTTGTCCAATCTAGCATTTACTCGTATTGCTGTGGCTTCGAGAGATAATATGTCCCCAAGTTTTCCTAAAGGTATCCACTTACAGCAGCAGCCCAGTGAATACAAAACGCCAGTAAAATGACGAACAACGCATTCCAAGTATAACACGGTATGTTCTAAGTGCTATGTTCGTCCATAGGCTAAACATTGTTTAAGAATTCTTAAGTTTGCCTATCGGATTCCATGATGTTGCACGCAAGACGACGGAATAGGCCCAATGTTAGTAACTTAAGCACACGCGTTAAACGAAGTAATCACGGGGTATAATCAGGCTAAAGCGACAACAGCGACCGCCGATCCTGACACAATGTTGTCTTGCACACATAATACAAATAACCACAAATAAACCAGGATAAAACATTCGATGGCTATTTATATATATATACATATGTATATATATATATATATATATATATATATATATATATATATATATATATATATATATATATATATATATATATATATATATATATATATATATATATATATATAGATATAGATATATATATATATATATAATATATATATATATATATATATGTATATATATATATATATATATATATATATATATATATATATATATATATATATATAAACATACATTTATACAGAAAATATATTTATAAACATAGATAAATTCATATAAATGTATATATATTTATATATGGAGTTTCGCGACATTTAATTTGTCATATCAGTTCATCACAGAAGAGCACGGTTCCTGAGGGTCGACGAAGTCGCGCATGTGTTTTTTAGGGGCTTGGCGTGGTATTGCTCTCAGGTAAAACAAACACTAGTGGATAGAGAGAGGGCAGGAACTACATTGTTGGGATATCATATGTAACTATACGACTTCATCTTATCCCTGTGATTGTTACAATAGGAAAGCTCGATGTGGCAGTTGTTGGATTATCTCTGCATACATCAATACTCAGGTCGATGAGCGACTTCTGTGTGGCTCATCGCTGCTATTTCGGACCCAAAGTCAATCAAACAGCTCCGACGTGCGGGTCTGCCGTTCTGCGGGCTTCAGTTGCGTCAGACAATAATTGCCTTTATGTGGCCTCCAGACTAGGCTACGCAATAAAGGCATTTCAAGAATGGAGCAATTATGTTCTTTCACCACTAGCGACTGCTGCTGCACGCAAGAAGAATTGTTTGATGATACTGTTCAAGTGACAAATGTAGGATTCGACGCATGGGGCATGTGAGGTAAACAACTTGCATGAAAAAGCTGATCGTATATTGATTGTCTTTATCATTCGCTGCCGGTAAATGGGTGGCACTTACTAACACGGGTAGTGATATTTCCTGCTACTGATCTCTAATGATCGAAACGAAACTCATTCTGTTTTTATCATACATCGCATAAACGGCGCAATAGTTTAGCGAATATGCGTTGGAAGTGCAAAATTAACATTTTATGGAGCAACAGGTTCTGTCGCAATGACACTGGGTGTCACATCAAACCACACCCCTGATGACCTACAGCATGATACGCGGCGTCATGCATTACACAAGTCATTCCCTGTTGGTAACTAATATAAGAAAAACTATCTTGGTCATTGAACATTATAGCGAATAAATGTCTTACCGTAGCGGCTTTGTAAGAGCAGGACGAGACTGCATAGCAAAACGTTACACAGCGGTATCCCTGACATGTTCACCAATAATCCAACGGACCGCGTGGGTCCCAAGTTGTGCATCACATTGCAACCACAAACTGGCCCTAATCAACCAACGGTCAGTTGAATTGTGCTTTGCAGAGTCTACAGCCTATAGCAGGAAGTGGGCCGGATTCATGCTGGAGAAAGCAGTGACTACGCGCGGAGCGGCGGCGCGGCGCGCCAGGTGCATCGACTCGCTGCTGCTGTAGTTTGCTGGCGTGGCAGATTTGGCGTGAGATTTGGCGCGATGCAATGATCGCTTTGGGAGCGGGGCCCTTTTGCATCTAACCGCCTTTCGTCAAGCAGGCAGCAGCCGTCCTGCCTTGCCAGCCTCACTCCCACTGTCCCTTATCTGACCGTTATCTGCAACCTTATTGCCCGTCCCTCGTTTCTGCTCCAATCATACGCCCTGTCCATGCTATTTATTGGCCAGCAGCGCTATGCTGCGTGTGTCGGCGCTGTAAGTTCTCATTGCTATTGGCAAGAGGCTTAGCTAGATGGAAAAATGCATATTACACGCTTTGCTTCGGCAAGAGAGAGAACGTGACTTTGTCGCCGAGGAGTGTTAATCACATGACACTAAATTTAACGACATTCGGGAACCATGACCTGTTAGGCGTACTGGATATTCGCCATATCGGAGAGAGTGGAGCGGCTGATGTTAGATATTCCCCATATCGGAGAGAGAGGAGCGGCTGTTGATGTTAGATATTCTCCATATCGGAGAGAGTGGAGCGGCTGATGTTAGATATTCTCCATATCGGAGAGAGTGGAGTGGCTGATGTTAGATATTCCCCATATCACAGAGAGTGGAGCGGCTGATGTTAGATATTCCCCATATCGGAGAGAGAGGAGCGGCTGATGTTAGATATTCTCCATATCGGAGAGAGTGGAGTGGCTGATGTTAGATATTCCCCATATCAAAGAGAATGGAGCGGCTGATGTTAGATATTCCCCATATCAAAGAGAGAGCCATATCAGAGAGAGTTGAGCGGCTGATGTTAGATATTCCCCATAGCAGAGAGAGTGGAGCGGCTGATATTAGATATTCCCCATATCAAAGAGAGTGGAGCGGCTGATCATACATATTCCCCATATCGGATAGAGTTGAGAGGCTGATGTTAGATATTCCCCATATCAAAAAAGTGGAGCGACAGCAAAAACTGCATTGCTTTTAGCGTCACAGCTGATTGTTCAATAACCTAACCCTTCTCTCTCATTTGAATAACTTCTCGGGGTGAATTCACATGACAAACGCAGCTATAGGAACTATTGCTGGGAGAAGCATGAGATATAGTGTCAAGCCTCCAAACCGCAAATCCCATTTGTTGCATTGCCGCAAGTCCAATAAGTCATTGTATTGTAACGTCGGCTTTGTTACATTTGTGTGAGAAAAAAGACACACCGTTAATGGAAGCGTGTCCATTCAGACAAATTAATCCCTTAGCATCACTGAACCTCGCTGCTGGTTTTTTTATGGGAAGAGAGGAGATTATCTTGGGACGCCACACAGCATACGGAAATATGTTTCATTGTGTAAAGAAAATCCCTGTAAGCTGCACCTCCCGTAAACATGCATGGTTATTCTCCTGTCTTTAAGGCATGGGAGAACATCAATTCTTCTCAAAGGAACAGCACAACATTTTCGATTCAAACTGTTGGACATATGCAGATTATCGAAGGGTCATTAACAGGACATAATGTGGAAACGCAACCAAGTTCGCGGTCAACCGTTATCTAAGAAATACATGATGTAGCAACATTCCAAAAGCCTCGGGATCAGTAGCCCAGCAATGTCGGGATTGCTGTGAGTAATTGTCGCAGATCTCTCTTGCGATATTCCGCCAATCCCGAGAAATATTTTCTTCTGCCTGTTTTTTTTATAGTAGGTTCAAATTACAACCGTTGCGTATTCTTTTTATGATGTATGTGTAGGTTGTACTACGGAGAATGCTCCCTACATTGGTCAGATGTCACATCTGAGATAAAGGATTGCGCCCCTATCTTGTCTTTTGTCGTCTAACGAATCATGCGGCTATGACCGCTTGAGCCATGGTTTTTATCAGTGCCCCTCCTGTACATCGTGGGACGACTCCATGGCAATGGCGATAAAGAAGCCGAACAGATTGCAATGTCTATTCATAGCGGTACTTTGACTTGCAAGAATAAAAACGAGAATTCGACAGAACTGATATCATGGCGGCCTTGATGTCTCTTATGCCATCTGTGACAGATATCTAGACGTGTTGTCTGCATTGGTTTTACGTTGTGTCGGAGAATGTGCATTGTATTTTGATGTTCATTACAGGCGGGTGTTAATCAAAATGAATGAATATGCAACAGCTAACAATGTCCTACGTACTTATTTGGCAAATACATTTATTAAGCAACGTCGCTCGATGAGCATCACTTAGACAGAGTCAGCTTTCTGATGTGTCTACGTTAAACCGATGGCAATAGGTCATCGACACAATAGAAGTGGCACAATAGCCATTGTCACAGTTCTCGCACCTGTCGCGCTTACCTCAGTACACAGGTTTCTCTGATGTTGCCAATAATTTAAGTTGCACTTAACATGCACGCCGCGGAATTTCTAGACAAATAAATAGAATCCCTCTTTAACGCCAAAGACTTTTTTATATCAAGACAATCCAGATTCGTCCGTTGAAAACCTACCAACCTAAATCCCTGTATGTGGCAAAACACACCAGATTTACTGGCGAATGGTATTGCTGTTACTAATTACTGCAGCGGCTTCCACATGCATGAGGTAATTTACGCGCAGCAGTATTTGCTCAAGCTGCTATAGTGTTCTTTGGTAAGCAAAAGAATGTTTGCGGTATGCTGAAAATAAAACTAGAATTATATGTTATCCTTCTAGCGACCATCATGGTTTGAGTTATGGGCCGCGAACTTTAAGCCCCTGTAAAGGAGAGCTCGTATCTACGGTTCTTGGGGCTGAGTAAACTTAACAACATAGGCGCTCCATCTAAAGGCTTCATCATCAGAAGAGTATGGTTCAAATTGCACAGTTGACTACCTACTTGACTCTGTACAATTGCAAGGTCGGTAAAATCTACGGGGAAGTCACCGACATACGTTGTTTTCGTCAATGACAAATTAGTAATTCCAAATTGCTGGTGAATGCTTAGAATACTTACATTTACCATACCTGTTCGTATGCAAGGTAGCCGCTACAATCTGTAACAAACCTGTTATCTTCATGCAAATATATGTTTATTTTTTTATATATGCAATTAATTATATATATATATATATATATATATATATATATTTATATTAGAGGGATATAGAAAGACATATATATATATATTATATATAGCAAGATATATACATATATATAAATATATATATATATATATATATATATATATATATCTATATATATATATATATATATATATATATATATATATATATATATATATATATATATATATATATATATATATATATATATATATATATATATATATATATATATATATATATATATATATATATATATATATATATATACATATATATATAGTAAGTATATAAATATATATACAGCAAGTCCATTGAGTCATAACAGATGCCGCAGTTTATTCACCGGTACAGAATCATGCATTTGCTAGTTATACCGAATCCATTGGTCATAAAGATGCCGCAGTTTATTCACCGGTCCAGAATCATGCATTTGCTAGTTATACCGAATGGCATAAATGTCCTCAATCCAATACCTCAGAATAGGTGGCACGATGAACATACTCGCTTTTCGCTGCATTGTGTTTAAGTGGACAATAGCATCACTTTTTCAGTCCAATCCTCGTATTAAAGTTGGAGATATTTGATAGATCACACATTAATCTCTTTGACAAATATTGTCGAATTAAGGACTCAACACTGAGGTGGCGCAGTACGTCGCTTATCTAAATAATTCAAGGCGCTATTGTAAAGTCCCTAAATATTTTGAATCTCTGCCGTAATGATGAACTCATTTGCCTATATATCATTGTTAATTATCGCAGACAACCGTGCGGTCCTGTCAATGTTCTGCTGATGGACAAATGAAAGGCTAACTAACTTCTTACGACTAACTCAGGTGGTTTCCTTTCTATATATGTGCTCAAAAATAAAATCATCATCGAAGGTGTCAAGAGCTGCTGGTGTGTCAGAATGTTTACCCAGGGTTCTTGTTCGATGATTTGGTAATAAAATTGAGTTCATCATTTGGGTTCGTGAACATTATGTAGTCAGGTGTTTTGCCTGCTTTAAAGCTTCAAGCCACCATATTTAACAACAACCATAGCGGGACTTGTAACCAATAAAGAAGGCGCAATATTTGATACGCTTGTCGTATCAGAATATGTATGGGTAAGATCATCTCACAATAAAAACCATCAAACGAACTTCGGGATTAGTGACTCGCATCGGCATGGGTTTGGAGCTTCTTATTGCTACAATCTGTCTTGCTGACAGCAGGCATTTGTCATCGGGTAAAGGCGAGGGCTTAAATAATATGGAGTGACCAGCAGCGGCGCTCACTACGTATGATTGGTATTTGAATTACATTATTGGCATGTTTTTGTGAGATTTTCGGCATCTTATTTCTATTGATTATAAAAATGAAAGAGAACTATTGCAAAATGTTCAAAATATCAATAAATGTAATTTAAAAATTGACGCTTAATTATATCAAGATAGCTGTCCATCGGAAACTCTATTCAGTTCAATTTGTACTTTTTTTTATTTTCACTAGCTTGTGATATCTGATAATTGCGATCATATTTGATTAAATGGACGACATCAACGTCAACATTTATAAATTTAAACAAACCAAAAGGAATAACAAAAAGTACTTAAATCCCAAATGTTCGACCTATGGTATTAATCGTCGCTACGGTATCTAGAGCGCGAGAATAAGGCTTTATAGTGCATGCTGTTCTATATTGTATCTGTATGGAACGTACAATTACCAGAATACTATTATATATTCAACGAATTAATTTGTATCATCATTAGATCTTCCAATAATGACATTCCAAAAAACCGTAATCATTTCAAACACTGTCATCTGATGGAAACCCTCAGCACTGATGTTAACTTAAATTACTCTGTATATCCCAATATACTACTCGTAGAGCCAATTCAATTCAATCACAACAATAGCAACGCTGATTTGCTTTACTATTATGAGTGGTAATGAATAGGTTTGTTTGAGGTAATGGCTGAGTAGACCAGTCAAAGAATGCAAATAATGGATGCATAACCCATGGAAGACTCTGCAACTATCGATTATTTGTTCTACAATATCCACTTAGCTTGGTTGCACATCAGCCATCGGAGATCAGATTTGACTAATTTACTATCGCTATACATAAATAAAGAAGGCTATTTTTGGTATACATTGTCAAATATATAGCTATACTCAATGTGCGCTAAATGGTTTGTTTCCATTAACCAACAATTACAACAAGAAACGAGATCAAAGGAGTAACTAAAATTGGATTGAACAGCTCGACCGCGGCTGCATGAACGGTCTGCAGCAAATCTAGAGCGCTGAACAAGTCCCCGTCTGACTACGGTGTCAAATGTGAAAGTATTGCAGCCCAGCGAAATCACCGGGTATGCTTGTCATTGTGACATATAAAAATAGATTGAAACTGCTGGTTGTAATTGTCTTATATGAACATTGCATATCAGCACAGACATTTCAGAACGCTTACGTTTCCATGTCAAATGTTATTTTTTTTTCTGTTCCTATGAAGATGGGCAAACAGCCGATGTCGACCATACATTATGGTAGATAGAAGAATATTGATAATAATCAGTTGCACACCATCGACCGCACAGGCTGACATTTGCTGCTTTGCCTTGCGTTAATGTCGTGATAAGAACACCTTAGATGTTTGCTCTGCGTATTGAAGTCTCATGGAAGTCACTGTAACCCCCCTCCCCATACCTCGATGCGCATGTGATATACTTCTGCTGAGATATATATCTGATTTATTTCTGGCGACTCGGCTAGCATCGACCCGTTGACAGACGTTTACTCAGTACAACTCGACCCAATGCCTACCACTAAACACCGATAGATCTGGCGAGGTAACATGATCTCTAAATCAGGCAAAAATATATAATATATATATATATATATATATATATATATATATATATATATATATATATATATATATATATATATATATATATATATATATATATATATATATATATATATATATATATATATATATATATATATATATATATATATATATATATAAATAAGTGCCCAGATGATAATGGGATTGATCTATATTCGTTAACGCCTCAGTAGACGTCGAGATAATTGGCTCACATCGGCTTGGCGGCTGTCATGAGGTTCAAGAATGGGTTTTATCTTAGACGGAACTCACCGTTGTTGTTGATATTTAACGACCAGATTCAGGTCGGTTACATCAGGTCGGCAAAATGTCTTTTGTGAAAAGTGATTACCCCAGTCTTTCAAACACTAATCGTAAAGGTTCAGTAATCCAGATGATAATCCATTTGACAAGAGCCATCTTGGTTTAGGGCCAGAAGCTTAATGATCCGTAACCAACACATTGATAAAATAGCATTGGACGTTACCGTCGTGTGGCTGATGTCATCTTCAAGCAAAGGAGAGTTTGAGTTCACAGCCAGTATCTCATTAAATAGCTGCATTATCACTGAATAACGGATTCCAGCAGGCAACACATTGCAGGATATGTTTTGCTATTTATCGACTGCAGCCTCAAATGATAAATATCAGCCAGGAAATAAGCGGGTTACAAACACGTTAAATAGGGACTAATACCGTATTATATTAACATAGGCCATGCGACATGTCATGGCCTCGCATCAAGAGAACAACCATCATTCCAGTTACGCCAAACGAGACTTGTGATTCCAATGACCAAAACAACCGGCAGTCAATGACGCTAGTCACTCCAAGCTCTACAATCCTCAAACTTGTCAAACTCAGTTTTATCGAAGCGCACCTGACAATCAGTCTGGTTTACAGCGACATCACTCAACTGTCATGAATGTCTATGCGGTTACGAATGTTATTGGATGCTTCACTGGTTTTGGTAGCCCGGTATTAACATGGTCTTTACACGCCTTAAATGCTGTTGATAACATTGGTAATTGGAAGGGATGCAAAAAATTCCACTAACGTAATGTTATATGCGCTATTTGTGCGTGCGTCAATGTTCCCATACCAGCAATATTCGTAGTCCATCTGCTCGATATTGGCTATCATTGTAGTGGTGAAACGAACATTACGTTTAACCCGTTGAGATTTGTGGCGATGGTATTTAAACCGGACAGCCGTAAACCGCCAAGCCCGCCTATGCATATCTGCAAATAAACGATTGCCTATTCAAAAAAGTACTAAATAACTTCACTGTACATAAAGCGATAATCACCTGGATGACCAATAAATACTGCGTTAAACGCGGTGGAAGCTTTTTGTTTGTATGTTTCTATTGCAATAATGCTTAGAAATAGGTCATCAAGTGTAAGGGACCTCTTTACGCACTGTAGCCGAGAATGCTGTGTTAGCAAATGAGCAGATGTTTGTAGCGCGTCAATAGCTGGTCTAGTTTTACAGTAGCCTTTTCGTCTGTGAAGTTGACAACAATCTAGTTAAGCCAATTTGAATTTGAAGTTGGTTTTTGGTGAAGGTTATTTCTACTCTGCTCTTCTAAACCAATCATATATCAATGATATCTTCAAGGCTTTCACGATTTATGGCTGTGGGAGTCCAAATGTGAAAATACATTCGGTCACTGAAAAGGTATCATTGGCAGTTTTGCATTCTTTATTGGAATAAAATAAATGAATACGTGTTGGATTATAATAGAAAAAACCTAAACAGGTGGTACAGATGTAATTACCTCGTGGTTGGTTCTTGTCCCACAGTCACACATCCAGTGGAACTTTTGTAATTGCCTAGTGCAGTTGTTCTATATTTGCAGCCTCTCCGTGCGTTTATCTATGAACACGGCACATCAATAATGCCAAAAACACCAAAACATTTTCGATTGCGACAGATGACAAATACTTCGCATCATAAACCTCGCTGCTCTTGTTCTTTGTCGGAACAGAGAATATCATATTTGGACGCCACATAGCATACGGACTCATGTTTCACTGGGACAGGACATAACGTAGTATAGCACCCGAGATCGCCGTCAACCGTAATCTAAGAAATAGAAGATGTAGCAGCATACCAAAAGTCTTGGGGTCAGAGGCCCAACAATGTCTTAATTGCCTTGAGTAATTGTCATAGATATCCTTTGCGATATTCCGCTAAGCCCGCAAAATATTTTCTTCCGCTTTTTTTTATAGTCAATTTACAACCGTTCTGTAGTCTTTTTATGATGTATGTGTAGGTTGTTCTACGGAAAATGCTCCCTACATTGGTCAGATGTGACTGCTTAAGACCTGGGTTTTATCAGTGCGCCTCCTGTACATCGTGGGACGACTCTATGGCAATGGCGGTAAAGAAGCTAAACAGATTGCAATGTCTATTCATAGCGGCACTTTTACATGCATGATTATTAAAAACCAAGAGATTTCGACAGACCGGATATCATGGCGGCCTTACTGTCTATCCCGTCATCTGTGACAGATATGTGGTTGCATTTATCATCTTGACGTTTTTTCTGTATTGGTCCTACAGTGTGTCGGATATGTTTATGTTCATTACAGGTGGGTGTTAATAATAATTAATGAATATCAAGAGCCAATAATGCCCGACGTACTAAATGGGAACTGCATTTATCAAGCAACATCGCTTGATGAGCATCACTTAGACAGAGTCAGCTTTCTGGTTTGTGAACGCTATACCGTCGGCAATCAGCGATCGACGCAATCGATAACACGAAGAGGCACACTACTTATAATCTGTGGCGCAAACCTCTCAATACGGGTTTCTTTTATGTTTCCATTATCACTATTCCATGAGATTACGCCTTTAATACAGCAGTAATAGCTTTATGGCCCTTGCAATGTGAGTGTTACTAGCACAATGGTGACATATCCGACGCACACTAGCATGGACAATGACACCCACTGCCGAACTCTTATAATGAATTAATACACGGCCATGTGGTTGAACCTATGCTCTGACACAGTTGTATCATTATAAGGCATCGCGACTGCCGTGTTAACTAGTTTGAAGTATTCAAGTGTTGTCGACATCAATGCGCTTGACATATACAAATAGCCTTTCTTCTGAATGGCATCACGAGATAAATCCGGCAGATGCGGTCCATCAGGCTTATAATTACAGTTGCACTGGCTGGCGCAGCATGGAATTGGATTTTGTTTTTCGTTATGATGTTTATATGCGTCCCTTGAAGCTCATTGAACAGCTCATTAAGACCCTTTACTCTTTACGGTGCTTGAAACGGCGTGCTCCTCGCTCAAATTATAAGCGCTTTTTAAACTTGCTATCGTCCTGAATGCATGACGAAACGTTGCGTGAACGACATAATATTTGCAGCGATTCGTCTGGGCGGAAGAAATTGTAGTTACACATCACATGCACGCCGCGGAATTTCCATTATAATAAATATAACCCCACTTGAATGTCGAAGACTTTTTGCTATTTTCTGGCGGTATTGTTGTTACTAATTACTGCAGCGGCTTCTATATGAGTTGAATTACACCCAGCAGTATATATGCTCAAGCTGTATTTGGGTCATTCTGCAAGCAGAAGAATGTTTTCGGTATTCTGAAAAAGAACTAGAATTAGTTATTTTCCTTCTGGCGACTCAAGTCAGCATACTGGACTAAAGTAACTCATACCTACCGCGTTGTGATGGTACTCTCTTTGCGATGGCAAGATATTCTCTCATGGATTTAGTTATGGGCAGTGAACTCTAATTACATGAAGAAAAGAGCGCGTATCATCGGTTTAGGAGGCTGCGTCAACTACGCAACATCGGCGCGCAAACTAAAGACTATATAATCAGGAGCGGCTGGTTTAAATTGCACTAGTTTAAATTGGTAAGCCCCGTTTTGTCTCTGCGGAGTACAAACGTCAGTAAAATCTACTGTTAAGTCACCGAAATACGTCGAGGATACGCAAGTCATTCAGACATCCAGTGGCATATTGGGATACATACAATCACTTGTTAGTAGGCCCGGCTGTCGCTGACCTCCGTAACAAACCTTTCCATACATGCAAATAAATTTTTATTCACTAATATATGCAAAATAATATATATATATATATATATATATATATATATATATATATATATATATATATATATATATATATAATTAAATATATATGAATAGACAATAAATATAACGAATATATCAATATAATATATATTTATATATGTAAATATATATATATGCAAATACACAGATAATATATATATATATATATGTAATATATATAAATATTTATATATGTGCATATATATAAGAATATGATAAATACAAAACATTCGTATTAGATATTTATTTATATATTTGCTGATATAGAGCTTTAATAAGATAAGGTACCAGCATACTATGATATTATACATATATTGTTTTGTGATATTTTCATTCATTTCCATATATAATGATATTAGATCATTGCGGTAATGCTATATATATAAGTGACCTACAATCAACGCTTATAGATATATATATAACTATATCTATATATAATATCATAAGATTATGACATATGACTATATGCATAACTAAATCGAATAATTGTATATCATATTGCTTTAATGAGACGACATATAACATTTATGCTATATTGAAAAAAGTATATTCTCGAACTCTATATATACATGCTATAATTATAAATGAATTGTAGCATCTTATCTCGCATGTACAAGAACGAAAACGCATATAATATATAATGACAAAGCTTGTATATAGAACTTGCTATATATATCGGATAGAGTTTTTTTTCTATACTTGTGTAGAATATATATACATATATATATATATATAGGTGTTACTCATATTGAACACTATATAATGATATTGTTGATAATACATATATATATATATAATCATATATATATATATATATATATATATAATATATATATATATATATGATTATATATATATATATTATATATAGATACGCTTATTGGATATATTTGATATATATATATTGGATATATCATATATACCCATCACATAAGCCCTCAACAGGAGAAGGCGCTTGTATCTCCCTTACAATTAAATTGTATACAAAACGCTCACATTGACAATATTCTGAAAATATAAATTCAGTAATAGATCATCATTAACGATCTGGATTATCACTCGCGTCAGCATGGGTTTGGAGCTCTTATTGCTACAATCTGTCTTATATCAGGTTAAGTCGAACTTTAATAAGATAAGGTGACCAATATGATTGTATTTGAATTAAATTACTGTTGTAACAATGATTTCTTAAACTAAAATGACAGAGAGATCTATTGCGGAATGCTCAAACGATTAATAAAAGTGACTTACCATTCAACGCTTATAAATATTATCTAATTTAATTATAATATCATTTTATAAGATTATGACAAGGCTTTGTGACTTATATTTGTGCACTAACTGAAATCATTATTGTCATATTTTTTAATGAGACGAAATTTCGTCAACATTTATAATAACAAAAACAGTTACTATTATATTTATTTTTTAATATAAACGTAAATATATCTTTCTGTGCGCATTACAAATTAAATGACATTGATATATGCATAAGAGATAAACCTATGCATTGTGGTGGCAAGCATAATTTATATATTTATGTTCAAGCTCGGACATATTTACATTTCTCAACAAATACAATTGAACATTGCTACACATAAATGTATATATCTGCATTCTTGCTATGCACTTGTATATATATTTTATTTATAATATGTATAGATATTATATAACGTTTACATTCATATATATATTCATCAAACAAGTATATATATATATATTATATGCATATATATATATTAATATAATATATATATTATTTTTGGCGATATATATATTCATATATATATATAACGCATATATATTTATATATATAAATATATCTATGATAAATAACGATATATATATGCATATATATATATTTTGTGTATGTAATCATACATATAAGCATATGTATAGTCAGCAGAGCCGGATTACATGGACACTGTATGATACAATGGGTAAGTTTCAGGATTACGTTTCTTTAAGATGTTATAGTTTCATCAGTACAATATTCATCACAGTGGTTGCTCACCGCCAATATCTGTTGTGGAGAGAGAAGCGTTCCCATATATTTTTGGAATGTATTTGGTTTGGCGTTTACTAGAGCGAATAAGTTAACTTCGTAAGGCTTTTTTATTTGTACCATGTATTTTGGGGGAACTAATTGATATGGCGACGGAGCAATTAAGGATAGCCATTGTGTTATTTTTGAGGTGTGAATAAACAGATTTTGCGGCAGCTCCCATTTTGGTACATTCAAAAGGAGTAAAACTGATGCTATAAGGTGAATACATAGCGAGATAACATTGTCTCTCTACAGCTGTGACTTTGCTTGCATGATTGTGATATTGGTAAGTAAGACGAAACTCAGGTGAGGGTGGCTAGAAGCATTCATCGTGCCTGTACAGATGGACGATCTTTCCTTTCCTGTTAGACACGACATCTACCAGAATAACTTAAATTATGCATACATCATGGCTAGCTATACGTCATCTACCCTAGCCTTCAACATTAAATAAGCGCAGATCGACCGTATGTTGGCTCTGAAATTAACCAATTTGCAGATTGTACTTGATCAGCAATGCGTGTTCTGTGGTTGCAGATCATATATGACGGATGTAAGCTGCGAAAATGCTTTTGAAGATGGTATTTGTTGTACATCTCACTGCATAGACTTTCTCAAGAAGACGTTAATCCCCAATTATAATACGGTGTATAATTGACAATTCGACATTTTCAAAAAGCTTCGACATATTTCACAAATGCACATTATGTCGATACAGATATTTTATTTGGCTTTTATTCCACAGTTTACGCAGTAGGACATTAATGTGCGGTGCTCCGATGGATCCTTGAGTTTTAGATATTACCATTTTTATAGCCGGGTTAGCAAGTTACCCTACGATAAAGTGTTTTGATGGTTAACCTTGTGATGGACGTAGGGATCCTGTCGTGATGTAAAATCTGCGTTCAGGCACGTAAACGCTAAAAACTAGCCCCAAGAAGGGGCTCGATATTACCTCTTTTTAACGTATCAGTGCACATACAGAGCACACCACTTTCAGGAGCAGCGGGCTGAGTTGACCATTTATTGAGACATGCTATGCTGGCCACGTCTTAGTATGATAAAGATTCAGAATGTTAACTTTAAAAATAAACCACATCATTAAGCCATTAAATCCACATTAACTTGTTATAGCCACTAACAGGCTAATTACACTAGTAATTCAGTACACCTGTCATACCTACGACATACTTTGCTTTGTGGTTAGCATATCAGAGGAATAACATTCCATTTTAGGACTCATTGCCATTTTCACTGGATATCATTTTCACAAGAAAGATAGACTATTCGTATCATCATTAATGATGACAGCCTCTTGTCAGTTAAGAATGGATCCGCTGCGCTATTAGCTACTGATAGCTAATAGTTTTCTTAACTTACCACACTGCATGGACGCCATGGATATTGATTATCGACGAGACATGGCGTGTTGTTATTCGCATTGCGGTGATTATTGTTTACACGCAAGTGAGTCACCTCAAGGCAGAGAGCAAAAGTTTCTAAATTGAAACAGACCAAACTAACCAAAAAATGGTTAAACTAACACGACGAAAAGTATGAAATGACACTTTCAACACCGTATATTCTCCCGTATCGCTAATTAGTGGTGGAACATGGCGAAGCGATATGTTGTCATTTCGTCAAAGAGTTTGACAAATCAGAAATACTTTTTTCCTCTGGAAACCTATCAAGAAGAGTACCAAACAACTGATTATATTAAAGGTTGTTGCGCCTTTACAACTTGAAGCTGACCGAATAACCAAAATGACACACAACCATCGCCACAAACAATCGATAGGTTGGTAATGATCACGGTATATTGGATTATCGTGGGATTGGTTTCTAATTGCTTCCCCTTATGGATTAAGTTCCAAGAGTAGACATAGTTCATACCGAAGCTCATATGTATGCTTAATTCCAGTGAAATGTGCAGTAATTGGCGGAATCGATACAAATGTTACATGGAATTAATTGCATGAGGCAACAAGAAGACGATATTGTCAGTTAACATAATTAACGGCAGCATTTGTTCTTGCTTAATGTATAGAAAGCGTTGCTGTGATTCTTAACAAAACGCTTGTTACACCCTGTCCGGCGCTACGGTATCTAGAATGAGTGCGAGGAGGAGGTTATATAGTGCATGTTGTTCTATATTGTATCTGTATGGAACGTACAGACAACAACGTACTAACATATCTTCAACGAATTAATTTGCATAATCATTTAATTGGCTATATTTTGCAATAATAACATTCCAAAGAACCATAATCATTTCAAACACTGTCATTTTATGGAAACCCTCAGCGCTGATGTTAACTTAAATTTATCTGTACATCACAATATGCAAATTTGTAGAGCCATGTAGGACTTGAACCTAACTTCTAAACTTCAATCACAACAATAGCAACGCTAATATGCTTTACTGTATTGAGTGATAATGAATGGTCCTTTTTTGAGGAAATGGCTGAGCAGAAGTGCCAAAGAATGCAAATAACGAATGCACAACCCCTGGAAGACTCTGCAGTTATCGACCTTTTGCTGTTGTTTCTCTTTATTCTACAATATCCACTTAGCTTGATTGCACATCAACCGTCGGAGATCGGATTTGACTAATTTATTATGTCTATACGAAAATGAACAAGGCTATTTTAGGTATTTATTGTCAAACAGATAGCTGTACTCAATGTGCGCCGAATAATTCTTTTCAATTCACCAACAATTGCAACCAGAAATCAGATTGAACAACTCGACCGCGGCTGTATGAACGATCTGCAGCTAATCTAGAGCGCTGAACATTCCCCCGTTTGACGACGTTGTCATATGTGATAGTATTGCAGTCCAGCGGAATCACGGGTATGCTTGTCGTTGTGGCGGTTAAACTCATAACAATAGATTGAAACTACTAGTTGTATTTGTCTTATATGAACATTGTATATCAGCACAGACATTTCAGGATGCTTCAGCTTCCTTGTCAAATGTGCTTATGTCTAATCTGGTCCTCACAAGATGCGCATACAACAGATGTCAACCATGCATTATGGTAGATAGAAGGATATTGGTAATAAAAGTTTGCACACCGTCGACCGGACAGGCTGACATTTGTTGCTTTGCCTTGGGTTAATGTCGTGATTAGAACACCTTAGATGTTCGCTCTGCGTATTGAAGTCTCATGGAAGTCACGGTTACACCCCCCCCCCCCCCCCCCCACCCTCCATGATATGTAAATCAGGCAAACATAATGACAAAGAACGAATATTATTTATTTTTACACAAGTGAACAAATAATGATACCGTTATATTGCTAATCACTCAAATAATATCCGAAAGGTCCTCTACGATGCCATCTGACCTAACTGGCAACCATTCCGTGCATTCTAGTATCAGCCGTCGTAATACCCTTACGGTTTCCGCTAATGCATGGTGTAGGCTTTACAACTTTAGGAACTGATAGTTATCATCGTACTTTACTGGATGAAGATTCCATTCAAAGAAAAGGCGAACAGGAACAGTCAAGATATGCTACATATTCTAAAAACCTCCGGACAAATTCAATACATCAATCAAAGCGGCTTCATGTTCTGTGTTTCTGAACAGTCTAAAGCGATAAGACTACACGCTATATATATTGACGGTTAAATATTAGTTATAAGTGTGCTCTTTTCATATTTGCATACTTAGCATGAACCTAGTTATGCGAAAGTGGAGATACGCATACATAGTAATGCATTGAAGGAGATTATGCAAGATAGTACGAGGATCAGCATATCGCGTCTAGCACCATTAAATATCTTCCACTGGCATTTGATATATACAAAATTAAGCTATGAGTAAGATAATCAGCTGCGACTTTCGTCGTTATGACTTACTTTCTATGCACTCCGATAAGTCACAAGCAATGTTGTGTGGTTAAGACACAGTAATCACACATCTCATTGGGCCTGTTTTATACTCTTTTATAAGGCGTTATGATATCATGGATTGAATACTCGAAGCAGGCATTTATTCATAAAAATGTCAACTGAATAGTGCAAGAATCTGTAAACTAAGTTTGTCATTTGTTCGATTCAGATGCAGGTAAATATATCAAACCTACTTGCAATAGCAGCTATTAGTAGTCTGAAGTCACTTTGCCAGAAAGCTCCGATCCGCTTAATTATTTACCCCAAATGCGAATGTACACCAGGTTGACTTGACAACTTGAAATATTAAGGTAATATTTATATAATTTAGTGCCCAGGGCTCCTTCTAGAAATATAATGGGATTGATCTATATTCATAAACGCCTCAGTAGACGTCGGGATAATTGGCTCACATCGGCTCGGGTTTGGATAAGTGTATTGTTGCAATCTTTCTTGCCTCCAACAGGCGGATGTAATGAGGTACAAGCAAGGGTTTTATCTTGGGTGGAACTGCAGTCTTTTCTGTTGATATTTATCGACCAGTTTCAAGTAGTTTATACAATGCAGCAAAATGTCTTGTGTGAAAAGTGATTACCTCAGTCTTTCAAACACTAGTCGTAAAGTTGCAGAAATCCGGCGGATAATCTGTGTGACAAGAGCCATCCTGGTTTAGGGCCAGAAGCTTAATGATCCGTAACTAAAACCACATTGATGAAATAGCATTGAACGTTCTCGTCGTCTGGCCGCTGTCAGCTTGAAGCAAAAGAGATTTGAGGTTTACAGATCCGCACACTAGCCAGGTATTACCAAGGTGTTATTCAATGAAAAAGCGAGTATCTCATTAAAGAGCTTAATGTATTACCAAGGTGTTATTCAATGAAAAAGCGAGTATCTCATTAAAGAGCTTAATCATCACTAAACTATCGCCTTCCCTCAGCATTATGCCAGGCAAAGAGCTTATATGTTTTATCGCTTCCCTCAGGCAACACATTGCCGGGATATGTTTTGCTTGTTATCGAATGCAGCCTCAAATGATAAGTATTTAACAGGAAATAAGCCGGTTACAAACATTGAAAATAGGGACTATTACCGTATTATATTAATATAGGGAATTACTCGTCTGGCAACCAGTAGTTGTCTTGGATATTTAGCTCCTCACATCGTGAGAACAGCCATCATACCAGTTATACAGAACGAGACTTGTGATACTAATGACCAAAATAACTAGTGATCAGTAACGCCAGTCACTGCAAGCTGTACAATCCTCAAGCTTGTCATACTCATTAATATCATATCTCGAACCTCACTCGACTGTCATGAATGTCTATGCGATTACGTATGTTGTGGAATTCTTCACTGGGTTTGGTAGCCCTGTATAAACATGGTCTTTACATGCCTTAAATGCTGTTGATAACATTTATCATTGGAAGGGGATGCTCCGTGGAATTCTTTCATTGTATTGGAAGTATACATGGTCTTTACATGCCTTAAATGCTGTTGATAACATTTGTCATTGGAAGGGATGCAAAACACTCAACTAACGTAATGTTATATGCGCTATTTGCGCGTGCGTCAATGTTCCCATACCAGCAATATTCGTAGCCCATCTGCTCCATATTGTCTACCGTTGTAGTGTTGAAACGAACATTATGCTAACCCATTGATATTTGTGGCGATGGTCTTTTAACCAGTCAGCCATAAACCGTCAAGCCCGTCTAAGCATATCTGCAAATAAAAGATTGCCTATTCAAAAAGTGCCAAATAGCTTCACTGATACATATAGCGACAACCACCTAGATAGCCAAATATATCCTGCATTAAACGCGCACCCTTTATGCCTGAGCAATACACGCTGTTGTGGAGTTTTAATCACTATTCGATGCCTGTGCAGATTAGCGTAAAAAAGGTTTCCGTGCTTTTTATTGCTCATTTAGGTGGCAAAATGTCACATCGAATTAATGTACCAAAATTCGCCCGGCCTTCGATAGCATTCAATGCGGATTTGTGTGATACAGAATGCGTGATACCGCCAGGTCAATATTGAGTTATTTTTTAACATTTGAGCATTGAAAGTCCTACTTAGTAAGTACCTGCGCGGTTGAATACTGAAAACAAACAATACGGATTATTACATTAAATGATTGTTAGAAAGCTCGCTTTGGAGCAACTTGGTCTCAAGGTATTATATGATGTATGCGATTTAGTTTTTAGACATGTATCAAATTATTTACATATATATATATATATATATATATATATATATATATATATATATATATATATGTTATATATATATATATATATATATATATATATATATATATATATATATATATATATATATATATATATATATATATATATATATATAAGCATATATATATATATATCTCTATATATATATATAATATATATATATAATATAGATATATATATATATATATATATATATATATATACCCTATATATATATAGATATATATATCATATATATATATATATATATATATATATGTATAATATATATAAGTATACTATATATATATATAAATATATATATATATATATATATATATATATATATTTATATATATATATGTATATGTGTGTGTGTGTGTGAGTGTGTGCGTGCATGTGTGTGTGCGTGTGCATATATGAATGTGTCTATATGTTAATGTGCAGCCATTGTCACTGTTCTCGCAGGTGGTTATAATTTGTCGCGCTAACCTCAGTACACAGGTTTCTC
Organism: Urechis unicinctus; assembly: GCA_034190875.2. Lineage (NCBI taxonomy): Eukaryota > Metazoa > Annelida > Polychaeta > Xenopneusta > Urechidae > Urechis > Urechis unicinctus. The sequence continues at coordinate 75,088,425 of CM067354.1, read as the reverse complement.
TGATGTTTCCATGATCACTAATCTATGATAATACGCCTCTAATACATCAGTAACAGTGTTGTGGTCCTTGCAATGTGAGTTTTACTACCACAGTGGTGATATATCCGACGCATACTAGCATGGACAACGACATTCACTGCCGAATTGTTTTTACGAGTTGATACGTGGTGTGTATAAGATTAACTAATATGGTTGAATCTATGCAACAGTTATATCATGGTAAGGCTTCGTGACCGCCGAGATAACTTCTTTGAAGCATTCAAGTATCTTCGACATCAATGCGCTTGACATATACATAGTGGCCGTTCTTCTGAATGGTATCACGAGATAAATCCGGCAGGTGCAGTCCGTCAGGCTCATAATAATGGTTGCATTTGCTGTCGCAACATGGATTCTGATTTTGTTTATCGGCATAATGTTAATATGCATACCTTTACTCGAGCAGTTTTTTGAAACTGTGGTCTCTTCACTCAATTATCAGAGTTTTTAAACTTTCAATCGTCTTGAATACACATTGAAACGTTGCGTTAACGATATCATATTAGCAGCGATTCGTCTGGGCGGAAATGATTTGAGTTGCACATCACATACATGCCGCAGAATTGTCATTGTTATAAATATAATTTCACTTTGACATCAAAGACTTTTTTTATATCGAAGACACTTTATTCATGTTAGGTCTGCAAATAAGATTCGTACGTAGAAATCCTTCCGACGTAAAGCACTGTAAGTGGCCAAACACACCAGATTATAAAAACTTGAATTAGTTGTTAACCTCCTGGCGACTTAAGTCAGCATGCCGGTCTAAAGCAACTCTTCCCTGTCGTCTTGTGATGGTTCTCTCTTCGTGATGGCAAGATAGTCTATCATGGTTTTAGTTATGGGCCGCGAACTCTTAAGTACCTGCAAGAAAGGCGCTCTCATCAACACCGAAATACGTTGTTTTCGTCGATGACACGCAAGTCATTTAGACATCTAGTGAATGATTGGGTTACTTTTAATCAATAGCTGACGATAGGATGAGCTCAGTATATCATAGTTAATTATCGCAGATAATCCGCGGGGTCCTGTCAATACACTTCTGATGTATAAATGAAGGCTGTGACTTCGTATAACGAGCTTAAGTTGTTTCTTTTCTATATATTTGCTGAAAAAGCAAATCGTCATCGAAGGTGTCAAGAGCCGCTGGTATATTAGAATGTTTACCCAGGGTTCTCCTTCGGTGATTTGTTAATTGAATTGTATCACAATGGAGATGTTCGTGATCACATTGAGTCCAGTATGCTTGCATCGCAAGCACAGTTCATTTGATTTCGTTAACATTATGTAGTCAAACTTATCTACCGTGAATTTCCTGCTTTAAAGATTCAGGCCACCATAATTTCAAAGCGATAAAATAGGCGCCATATTTGATACAATTGTTGTATTTATGGGTACGGTCATCTAACAAAAATAAAACACTCAGCGAACTCCGTGATAAGTGACTCACATCGGCATGGGTTTGGAGCTTCTTATTGCTACAATCTGTCTTGCTGACAGCAGGTATTTGTCATCAGGTGAAGTCGAAGGCTTAAATAAGATGGAGTGACCAGCAGCGGCGTTCACCATAGATGGTTGATATTTAAATTACATTATTGCCTTGTTTTGGTGAGATTTTCTGCATCTTATTTCTACTGATTTCTAATATGACGGAGAACTTTTGAAGAATGCTCAAAAGATTAATAAAACTGACTTTAACATCAACGCTCAAATAAATCAAGACAGCTTTACATCAGTAGCTATATCTAGTTAAATTCGTATATCGTTTTACAAGATTATGACAAGGGTTTGTGACTTATTTATGTTCACTATGTGCAATCTGATAATTGCAATAATATTTATTTAATGGGACGACATCAACGTCAACATTTGTAAAATCAAACAAACCAAACAGTGTACCAAAAAGTACTTAAATATCAAATCATCGAACTCTAATATTAATCTTAGCTTATTTTAGCGTGACCCAAACTATGCGCATGCCTCATTGTAAAGACAAGCGCTTGTATTTCAAATTACTCATCAAATACAATTAGACTTGCTACTAAATCTGCGTTCTTGCTAATCAGCTGTGTAGAATTCAGAATAGATTTGAAACGTGAGAAGCTTACGCCACCGTTTATATTCATCATCTGTGTTAATAACTATATCAAACGTCCCATTGATAGCGACTGTAACCCTTTCGTAAAGCAGCTAGGTGTGCCCAGTCGCGAGAATCTAGTAACGATAGTCTTATTGTTGCTATCCTTTGTAACTAACAACACACTAACATCCAAAGTTTTGTGCCGTTTGCAATACTGTTGGGTGAGCTTCGTCAGAAAGGCAGTATGAATTGCTTGATTCGTATGACACACAAATATCTCATGGAAAACGGATAACTCAACAGCTCAATATAATAGAAGATGCGCGTAATATTCTGCCGAATGGTATTGTTAATTAAAATGTTTTAGCATTTTACACATTTCAGTATAGTCAGAAGCAATTATTAATGCCCATCACAGACCAGCAAGCAGTGATATCTAAGTATAATTATTAATTGCACTAACTATCGCGAACCGATCATTCATTGTGTTACCCACGAATGGCAGTGTGCACAAGGCAATACCTTTGTTTTGGCTGCTCATTGTGGCGTCGATTTGTATGGTATGACCAAGTTCTCTATAATTATTCAAGTCTATTCTTCTTAAGCATCTTCGTGCATACCTCGCTTAACGCAGAACGTTAGCTGTTACTGAACAAATGGCATATAAGTAATCCGGCTACGCACCCAAACCTGTTAAATGACATGACGAATGCGCTTTCTGCTGATGGCGCCGTTGATGAGAACAGTGGGCGCATATGCTGTCCGATTGAGTGGTTTTTTTCTCCAGGCATCCTGCCTACTGACCGTTTTATAATTTGTCGCGCTAACCTCAGTACACAGGTTTCTCTGATGTTTCCATGATCACTAATCTATGATAATATGCCTCTAATACAGCAGTAACAGTTTTGTGGTCCTTGCAATGTGAGTTTTACTAGCACAGTGGTGATATATCCGACGCATACTAGCATGGACAACGACACCCACTGCCGAATTGTTTTTACGAGTTGATACGTGGTGTGTATAAGATTAACTAATATGGTTGAATCTATGCAACAGTTATATCATGGTAAGGCTTCGTGACCGCCGAGATAACTTCTTTGAAGCATTCAAGTATCTTCGACATCAATGCGCTTGACATATACATAGTGGCCGTTCTTCTGAATGGTATCACGAGATAAATCCGGCAGGTGCGGTCCGTCAGGCTCATAATAACGGTTGCATTTGCTGTCGCAACATGGAATCTGATTTTGTTTATCGGCATAATGTTAATATGCATACCTTTACTCAATTATCAGCGCTTTTTAAACTTTCAATCGTCTAGAATACACACGGAAACGTTGCGTTAACGATATCATATTAGCAGCGATTCGTCTGGGCGGAAATGATTTGGGTTGCACATCACATACCTGCTGCAGAATTGTCATTGTTATAAATATAATTTCACTTTGACATCAAAGACTTTTTTTTATATCGAAGACACTTTATTCATGTTAGGTCTGCAAACAAGATTCATACGTAGAAATCCTTCCGACTTAAAGCACTGTAAGTGGCCAAACACACCAGATTATAAAAACTTGAATTAGTTGTTATCCTCCTGGCGACTTAAGTCAGCATGCCGGTCTAAATCAACTCTCCCTGTCGTCTTGTGATAGTTCTCTCTTCGTGATGGCAAGATAGTCTATCATGGTTTTAGTTATGGGCCGCGAACTCTTAAGTACCTGCAAGAAAGAAGCTCTCATCAACACCGAAATACGTTGTTTTCGTCGATGACACGCAAGTCATTTAGACATCTAGTGAATGATTGGGTTACTTTTAATCAATAGCTGACGATAGGATGAGCTCAGTATATCATAGTTAATTATCGCAGATAATCCGCACGGTCCTGTCAATGTTCTGCTGATGGATAAATGAAGGCTGTGACTTCGTATAACGAGCTTAAGTTGTTTCTTTTCTATATATTTGCTGAAAAAGCAAATCGTCATCGAAGGTGTCAAGACCCGCCGGTGTATTAGAATGTTTACCCAGGGTTCTCCGCTGATGATTCGTTAATTGCATTGTATCACAATGGAGATGTTCGTGATCACATTGAGTCCAGTATGCTTGCATCGCAAGCACAGTTCATTTGATTTCGTTAACATTATGTAGTCAAACTTATCTACCGTGAATTTCCTGCTTTAAAGATTCAGGCCACCATAATTTCAAAGCGATAAAATAGGCGCAATATTTGATACAATTGTTGTATTTATGGGTACGGTCATCTAACAAAAATAAAACACTCAGCGAACTCCGTGATAAGTGACTCACATCGGCATGGGTTTGGAGCCTCTTATTGCTACAATCTGTCTTGCTGACAGCAGGTATTTGTCATCAGGTGAAGTCGAAGGCTTAAATAAGATGGAGTGACCAGTAGCGGCGTTCACCATAGATGGTTGATATTTAAATTACATTATTGCCTTGTTTTGGTGAGATTTTCTGCATCTTATTTCTACTGATTTCTAATATGACGGAGAACTTTTGAAGAATGCTCAAAAGATTAATAAAACTGACTTTAACATCAACGCTCAAATAAATCAAGACAGCTTTACATCAGTAGCTATATCTAGTTAAATTCGTTTATCGTTTTACAACATTATGACAAGGGTTTGTGACTTATTTATGTTCACTGTGTGCAATCTCATAATTGCAATAATATTTATTTAATGGGACGACATCAACGTCAACATTTGTAAAATCAAACAAACCAAACAGTGTACCAAAAAGTACTTAAATATCAAATCATCGAACTCTAATATTAATCTTAGCTTATTTTAGCGTGACCCAAACTATGCGCATGCCTCATTGTAAAGACAAGCGCTAGTATTTCAAATTACTCATCAAATACAATTAGACTTGCTACTAAATCTGCGTTCTTGCTAATCAGCTGTGTAGAATTCAGAATAGATTTGAAACGTGAGAAGCTTACGCCACCGTTTATATTCATCATCTGTGTTAATAACTATATCAAACGTCCCATTGATAGCGACTGTAACCCTTTCGTAAAGCAGCTAGGTGTGCCCAGTCGTGAGAATCTAGTAACGATAGTCTTATTGTTGTTATCTTTTGTAACTAACAACACACTAACATCCAATGTTTTGCTCTCGTTTCGATTGATGTACATAACAAGTGAAACGCCGCTAAAAGAAATGCCGTGTGCAATACTGTTGGGTGAGCTTCGTCAGAATGGCAGTATGAATTTCTTGATTCGTATGACACACAAATATCTCATGGAAAACGGATAACTCAACAGCTCAATATAATAGAAGATGCGCGTAATATTCTGCCGAATGGTATTGTTAATTAAAATGTTTTAGCATTTTACACATTTCAGTATAGTCAGAAGCAATTATTAATGCCCATCACAGACCAGAAAGCAGTGATATCTAAGTATAATTATTGATTGCACCAACTATCGCGAACCGATCATTCATTGTGTTACCCACGAATGGCAGTGTGCACAAGGCAATACCTTTGTTTTGGCTGCTCATCGTGGCGTCGATTTGTATGGTATGGCCAAGTTCTCTATAATTATTCAAGTCTATTCTTCTTAAGCATCTTCGTGCATACCTCGCTTAACGCAGAGCGTTAGCTGTTACTGAACAAATGGCATATAAGTAATCCGGCTACGCACCCAAACCTGTTAAATGACATGACGAATGCGCTTTCTGCTGATGGCGCCGTTGATGAGAACAGTGGGCGCATATGCTGTCCGATTGAGTGGTTTTTTTCTCCAGGCATCCTGCCTACTGACCGTTTGTATATCTCAGATCCATCCATCTCTCTCTCTCTCTCTCTCTCTCTCTCTCTCTCTCTCTCTCTCTCTCTCTCTCTCTCTCTCTCTCTCTCTCTCTCTCTCTCTCTCTCTCTCTCGCGCTCTCTCTCTCTCTCTCTCTCTCTCTCTCTCTCTCTCTCTCTCTCTCTCTCTCTCTCTCTCTCTCTCTCTCTATGCTCTAGAGTCTATATATATATATGTATATATGTATGCATATATATACATATATATATATAGAATATCTACATATATATATAGATATATATATATATATATATATATGAGATATATCTACTATAGAGAGGCAGATAGAGAGAAAGAGACATTTAGGGAGAGAGAGAGAGATACAAGGAGGTATATAGAGAGAGATATAAATAGAGAGAGAGAAAGAGAGAGGGAGAGAGAGAAAAAGAGAGAGAGAGAGATATAAAGAGATATAGAGAGAGAGGGAGAGACAGAGAGTAATAGAGATATAAGATATATAGGGAGACAGAGATAATAGAGAGAGAGAGATAGAGACATATAGAGATAGAGATATAGATAGAGAGATAGAGATATATAGATAGAGATAGAGAGAGAGATATAGATATATAGAGATAGATATATATAGAGAGATATATAGAGATATAGATATATATATATATATATGATATATATATATATATATATATATATATATATATATATATATATATATATATATATAGATATATATATATATATATATATATATATATATATATATATATATATATATATATATATATATATATATATATATATATATTTGCTTGTATGTAACCCAACCATGAAGTGAACGCCTAACAACTACCACAAAAACGGTCTTGATATTGTCACAAATTAACGTATCAGCGCATCTACAGAGAGAACCATTTTCAGGAGCAGCTGACTGAGTTGACCGCTTACTGGGACGCGTCTAAGTAAGTTAAAGATTCAGGTTGTAAATTCTATCAATAAACCACATCATTACGCTATTGAATCCCGAATTACCTGTTATACCCACTAATAGGCTAATTGGGTCAGTAATTAAGTACTCCTGGCATCTCTTTGACATACTGGGCTCTGAGATCAGAACACCCGAGGAACAAAATACCTTTTTAAGGCTCATTGCCATTTATACTGGATATCATTTGCACAAGAAAGAGAAACTATTCTTATCGTCTTTAGTTATGACAGCCTCTTGTCAGTTAAGAATAGATCTGCTGCGCTATTAGCTACCGTTAACTAATGGTTTTACCACACTGCATGGACGCCACGGGTATCAAATATCAATGTTACATGGCGTGTTGTTATTCACATTGCGGTAGTTATTGTTTGCACGCAGGTGAGTCACCTCAATGCAAAAAGTGTCGATATTCAAACAGACCGAATAGTTAGCTAACTACTCCTACATCTAGCACGGCGCAAAGTATGAAAGGACACTTGCATCACCGTATATTCTCGAGTGTCGCTACTTAGTAGTGGAACATGGTGAACGCGATAGATTGCCTACTTGCCGTAGAGTTTTACAAATCAAAATGTATTTTTACCTCTGGCATTCAATCGTGAAAAGTACAAAACACCAGCCTATATTAATTTTGGTTGCGCCTTCATAATTTGAAGCTGACTGAATAACCGAAATGACACACTTTCATGGCTCCAAGCACACTATAGGTTTGTAATTATAACTGTTTATTGTTAGATCGTAGCAATGGTTTCTAATTGTTTCCGCTTACGGATTTAGTTTAATGAGTATACATAGTTAATATGTAAGCTCAGATGTATGCATGATGCCAGTGGACTGAACAATAATTGGCGGAATCGGAACAAAAATGTTTGATGGGTTTGATTGCATGAGGCAACAAGGAGACGAAGTTGACTGGAAATATTATTATCGGCTTTAATTATTTTTGCTAAAAGCATGGAAAGCGTTGCAATCATTCATAGATGAAAGTTGTCTAGACCCTGTCCGTCGCTGCGGTAGCTAGGATGAGTGTAAGGTGAAGGTAAAACAGACGGGTCTTGACAAATAACAATATATTGATACAACCCGAAAGGAAAATGCCCACGAGCATAATCTGACAAATAAAAAAAACGTCAGATACTATTATCCTAGAATTGCTTTTGTAGACAACAATAGCTTTAGGTTAACTCATTAGCGGATGGACATTATTTCATCAGACGCTTTCTAACATAGACAACATTGAGACTCTATGTCTTAAGGTATCGGAAAGTAACACATTCCGAGAGACTACACAGAACATGTTGCAACTATATCTTACCATTAACGACCAGGCAAACCACTTGGCAGTCTGACACGCCCCCTAAATCAATTACAAGCCATCTGGCTAGCAAACTGGCTTGACAAGGAAACAACTCATATGGAATTGCAAGGGTTCTATTGGTTACATGCCTTAGCCATGCTATCGTGATTTGAGCTCGGTGAACTGTGAACACCACCAGCGTCAACCTCAAATAGGCGTTTCCTGTAGATTGCCCCCATGTTATTCGCATTTGTGCTATTCTAATCATTATAACGAGCAGCACATTAATCTGCTGCGTTTGCTAGATGCGAATCGTTTTCTCATCCAAGCGCAATAAAATATCAAAGCATCAAGAGAGACAATTAATTGATATGGCTCTATATTTCTGACTCATACATTCATGACATATGATATCGTCGAGCTGCATTCTGTTGTAATGTATATATTTTGGTTAGAAAACACTCTCTCTGTAACAAATACTAGCCATTTGTGTTAGTAGCCGCCACACATCAGTTCTCAATTATTTCTTCGCCGTGTTAGCAAATGAGCAGATGTTGGTAGCGCGTCAAGAGGTGGTCTAGTTTCACAGTTGCCTTTTCTTCTGTGAAGTAGACATCAATCAAGTAAATCCAATTTTAAACTTGTATTCGTTTTTTAAGGTTGTTTCTACTGTGCTTTTCTAAACCACTCATATATCAAGGTTTTACGATTTATGGCTTAAAGAGTCCAAATGAAAAAATACATTCGGGCACATTTGCTTTGTTCCATTCGTTATTTGTTTATCTATAAAACAGGGCACATCAATAATGCCAAACAACAAGACATTTGAATTAGAATTTTGCAGTTGTTACAAGTGACAAATTAATTCCTAAGCATGACAAAACCTCGCTGTCTTTTTTCTTTGTGGGAACAGAGGCGGTTAAATTGGGACGCAACACAGCATACGGAAACATGTTTCACGGTTTTACAGGACATAACGTAGTAAAGCATCACTGTCAACCGTAATCTAGGAAATACATGATGTAGCAACATTCCAAAAGCCTCGAGGTCAGTAGCCAACCAATGTCTGGATTGCCGTGACTAATTGTCACAGATCTCTCTTGCAATATTCCGCCAAACCCTGAGAAATATTTTCTTCCGCCTTTTCTTTTATTGTCGGTTTAAATAACAACCGTTGCGTAGTCATTTTATGATGTTTGTGTAGGTTGTACTACGGAGGATGATCTTTATATTGGTCAGATGTGACATCTGAGATAAAGGATTGCGCCCCTACCTTGTTTTCTGTCGTGTAACGAAGCATATGGCAATGACCGCTTGAGACATTGGTCTTATCAGTGCCCCTCTCGTGCATATCGAGGGAAACTATATGGCAATGGCGGTAAAGACGCCAAACAGATAGCAATGTCTATTCATAGCAGTACTTTTAGTTGCATGGTAAATACACCGAGAGAATTGGACAGACCTGATATCACGGCAGCTTTGAAGTATACCCTTGAAGCTAATTGAACAGCTCATTCAGATTCTTTACTCAAGCAGCATTTCGAAACTGTGTACTCCTCATTTAATTATCAGCGCTTTGTAAACGTTCAATCGTCCAGAATATATGAAGAAACGTTGCGTGATCTGGGCGGAAATATTTTTGAGTTGTACATCACATGCATGCCGCGGAATTTACATTATAGTAAATCTAATCCCACTTAAACGTCGAAGACTTATTTATATCGAATACACTCTATTCATGTTAGGTCTGCATACAAGATTCGTCCTTAGGAAACCTCCCGACTCAAAGCATTGCAAGTGGAAAAACACACCAGATTTACTGGCGGATGATATTGCTGTCATATACAGCAGCGGCTCAAGATGTTATAGTGTCCTTTGACAATCAGAAGAATGTTTTTAGTATTCTAAAAAAACCTAATATCAGTTATTATTCTTCTGGCGAAATAAGTCAGCATGCCGGACTAATGTAACCCATTCCTACCGTCTTGTGATAGTTCTCTCTTTGTAAGGGCAGAGAAGAGGTCTTATCCGCGGTTTGGGAGGCGGCGTCAACTGAACAACATCGGCGCGCAAGCTAAAGACTTCTGAATCAGGAGCGACTGGCTCAAATAACACTTATTGCTATCTGATAGTGAGCCCCATTATGTCTCTGTGCAATTAAAGCGTCAATACAACCTACGGTGAAGTCACCGAAATGTGCTGTTTTCGTCGATGACACGCAAGTTATTCAAAACATCCGGTTAATGCTGGGAATACTTGCAATCACTAAACCTGTTTGTACGCACGGTTGCTGGGAAATTTTATAATTGTGATCAGGTTAATTTATTGCGACAACATCAAAGTCCAAATTTATAACTTTAAACAAACCTAACCAAAAATATTTAAGCCCAAAGTCATCGACCTCTAATATTCATCGTAGCTTATTTTATACCAACACAAAGTATGAAATGACACTTGCAGCACCTTATACTCTCGAGTGACCCTACGTAATGGAGGAAACATTACGAACGCATTAGGACGCCCCCATGCCGTATGGTAACGTTAATTTCGAATTTGGATAGCTCTTACCTATCTCGATAATGCCTTTACTTAACGAATCTGCGCATCTACAAATGCCTCCATTGTCAGGAGCAGCGGGCTGAGTTGACCATTTACTGTGCAGCGCTATGCTGATCTTGTCTAAGTAATATAAAGACTCAAGACACTAGTTTTAACTATGAACCATACCATTAAGCCATTGTATATAGTAACTAGTTTTAGCCATTAATAGTCTAATTGCATTAGTTATTTAGTACACCTGTCATCTCTAACACTTACTTTGATTTGTGGTTAGCATACCCGAGGACAAAGACACCCTTAATGATTATGAACGAGTCATGACGTGTTACTCTTCACATTGCGGTATTTATTTTTTACATGCAGGTGAGTCACCTCAAAGCAAAGAGCAAACGTCTCTAGTTTCAAACAGACCAAACGGAGAACTGAATAATGCTTAATCTAGCACGACGCAAAATATGAAATGACATTTGCAACACCGTATATATTCTCCAGTGTCGCTACAGTAGTTAAGCATGGCGAACGCGAAAGGTTGCCATTTGAGCAAAAAGATTTACAAATTAAAAAATTCTTTTTCCTTTCTGGAATACACATCTTCTGTTCGGTCACCACAACAGCTACGTCTTAACACATAACAATAGATTGAAACTGTTGTTATTGTCTTATATGAACATTGTCAATCAGCAGAGATATTTCAGAACGCTTTTGCTTCTTTGTTAATTGTGCTTAATTCCATTTTGTTTCTATGAATATGCGCATGCAACAGATGCAAACCGTACATTATTGTAGATAGAAGGATATTGATAATAATAATTGGCACACCATCGACCGGACATGCTGACATTTGTTGCATTGCCTTGCATTTTTGTCGTAATTAGATCACTTAAGATGCTCGAATGGCGTGTTAGAGTCGTTAATATCACTTGTAATTCACTGTAACTCAACATCGATGCGCAAGTAATATTCTCCTGCTGAGATATATATCTGATATATTTCTGTCACTCGGTTAGCATCGACTCGGTAACAGGCGTTTACTCAAAAACATCTTGACCCGATGCTATCCACTAAACACCGATAGGTCTGGATATGTAACATGATCGATAAATCTAGCGGTTGGTAACAAACATGATCCCTCAGGCTAAAATATAGACGTAGAATCAGCGTTTCAAACTAGGTTTGCGACGCGGTAGCTAAACATTCCGTGCTTTTTTGCTTGATTATCTGAATCATCGTAGTCATAATAACAAAAGCTGGATGTGACTCATAATTACATAAAATAACGCATAATTATTCCGTTATACTGCTATACAAAGTTAAGCTGTGAGTAAGATAATGTAGTATTCACTGCGTCCTTCGTCGTTAGGAGTCATTTTCACAAGTATTGTTGTGTCACTAAGACCTAGTACTCACACATCTTTTAGGGACTGTTTTAAACCTATTTATCTAGCGTTCATTCTATCAAGGCTTTAAAAACCCGTAACTGTAACACAATATATCAATATAGCGTAGGAATCTGTTACCTGAGTCGGTCATTTGTCGGATTCCAGTGCATGTAAATATATCAAATGTACTTGCAACAGCAAAGAGGAACAAGTTTCCCATATAACTGACATAAAAATAACCATTGGTAGCATGAAGCCACTTCGCTAGAAGGCTCCGATTCCGCTTAATGATTTACCCAAGATGAGAATGCTACTCAAGTTGACTTGACGACTTTAAATATTGAAGTAATTTATAATTAAGTACCCGCGCTGGTTTGAGCAATATTTGTAAACGTCTCAGTAGGCGTTGGGATAATTGGCTCACATCGTCTTGGGTTCGGGTAAGTTTATTGCTGCAATCTGCCTTGCCTCCAACAGGCGACAGTCTTGAGGTACAAGCAATGGTTTTATCATCGTCTGGCCAAGCGCCGTTGTCTTAGATATTTTGTTCCTTACATCATGATAACAGCCATCATACCAGTTATATAGAACGCAACTTGTGATGGCAATGACAAAAATAGCTTGCGGCCAATGGCGCTAGTCACTGGATGCTCTAAAATCACCAAACTTGTAATACTTAGTATAATCAAAGCGCATCTGACAACCAATGCCAATCAAATCGGTTTTTAGTGATCTCACTCGACTGACATAAATAGGTATGCAATTAAGAATATTTTGAATGCTTCACAGGTTTGATAGTCTTGGATTCATATTGTTTTTGGATGCCTACAAGTTTTTATTCAAATTTGTCATTGGTTGTTATGCAACATTCTCCTCCAACGTAATGTTATATGCATTATTTGTGCGTGCGTTAATGTTCTGTTACCAGTAAATTACTGAACTGCACACTAACCGATAATCGCGTAGATGACCAATAAATCCTGCGTAAAATGCTGTGAAAAATGTGCTCGTGTGGGATTTTAATCACTATTAGATGCCTGTGCAGATTTACACAAAAATAATTTTCTGTGTTTCTTTGAATGCTTATTGATGTCGACAAATGTCAAATCGAATTTCTCTAGCAAAGGTTGCACGGCTTTAGAAAGCATTATTCCAGATTTCTGCGATATTTAATACGTAATAGCGCCAGCTCAATATTGACTTATTTTCACGTTTTAAGCTATGGAACGTTACATATGGTCGGATACTGAATAAACACAATACTAATAATAATATAAAACTATCAATTGAAAGCATGCTTTTGTAGTAATTTGGTCTCTAGGTATCGCATGATGCAAGAGATTTAGCTTCAGGACAGTAAAGATTATATACATACATATATATATATATATATATATATATATATATATATATATATATATATATATATATATATATATATATATATATATATATATATATATACATATATATATATATGTACATATATATATATGTACATATATATATGTATATATATATATACATATATTTTTATATATATATGTATATGTATGCATGTATATATATATATATATATATATATATTACATATATATTTAAATATTTATATATACGTATATATATACATAGATATGTATAAATATTTGCAGATATATATATACATACATATATATAATATATATATATATATGTATATATATGTATATAGATATATATATAATTATATATATATATATATATATATATATATATATATACATATATTTATTCATGTGTTTTGCTGTGTGTGTGATTCTGTACATGTGTAATTATAAATATATATATATAAATGGATGTGTTTACATGTGAATGTGCATGATGTTAATGCTGTGTCAACACGACATAGATCATTCATGCGCAGGGCTACGAAGTACTAATTTGGTGTAAATAATAACGCCGTTTATTGGTAACGGTAGTTGCCCTATTGTGAATCATCGTACACGTGTTTTGTGACATTACATTTAAACCGAATAGTATCGCAGTGTTTGACGTTCACATAAGTTCTGACGATAAGAGCTGAATTGTGTATATTGTAATGATGCTTAGCATAATCTAACAAATGACAAAACGTCAGGTCATGTTATCCTGGCTCCTTTAAACAGACACTTTGTAACATGGACATCAAGGAAACTAAAGGTCTTTGGGTATAGGAATAATATACATTCCAGCAGACTACACAGTGCATATTGCGAATATATTTTCTATCAACGACAATACAAAATGCATGGCTGTCTAACATGCCCCCTTAATTAATTACAAGCCGTCTTGCTAGCAAAGTAGATTCATTACGAAATAAATACATGGTATGGCGATGGTACTATTATTTGAAGGCTTTATCCATGCCATCGTGATTTGGGGTCGGTGAACTATGAACGCCAACAGGTCGACCTCCAATGCGCGTTTCCCGTAGTTTGCACCTATATGATCCGCGCTTCGGTTATTTTAAATATTATCACGAGAAGCACATTGATCTGTTCCGTTTGCTTATAGTTGTGAATCGCTTTCTCGTGTATGCGCAATGAACTGTTAAGGCGCCAGGAGGGATGATTATTTGATGTGTCTCTACATTACTGGCTCATATATCTGTGACATCCAAAATCGTCAATCCCTATTCTGTTGTGATGTATATATTGTCGCATGATAGTCCTTTCTCAGTATCAAATACTAGCCCTTAGTGTTAGTATCAGCCGCGCATCATTGCTCAATTAATTTCCTGCGGTGTAAGTAAATGCACAAATGTCAGTAACGCGTCAATTGCTTGTCTTATTTCACAGTTGCCGTTTCGTCTGTGAAGTTGACATTAATCTTGGGAACCCATTTGGTAAATCTAATTCATTTTTCCGCGAAGATTGTTTTTACTGTGCTTTTCTAAACCAATAATATCCACAATGCTTTCACGATTTATGCAATATTGAGTCCCACTGTAGCATTGTTCAATGGTTATTAATAGCCTTGACAGTATCCATTATAATGTGCTCCCGTCTGGAGGTCTCAAATGGTCGCCCAATTTCTAATGTAACACTTTGGTTTCTTTGTTTTAATAGTTTGTTAAAATGGCACCTATCGTGATACACCGTAGCCTTACTCGTTGCAATCCAACTTTTGTGAATGCTTTCCTAGTATACTGATTTTAATAATTTTAGCATAATTGTGTTGATAAAGCCTATACTATTTTAGGCGATATTTATTTTCGATAATCAACATTGAGATGAAAACAGCGATGGTTGAATATCAAAATATATTGCAATCAAAATGATAATAACGCCATTATTTTTATTATTCGTTAATTATGTGGACAAAGTTTGCGTCTGAATACGGTAAATTGACCATAAATCTATCTGACTTGGTTAGCAAAGCGTTACAAAAGTCCAAATATATTTTCGTTAAATTACACAAAGCGCACTAACTGTTTGCTTGCTACCATCTATGCACACGTGTTGGTCGTTCAGACAACCAATATCTTATATAAGCCTGACAAAGGCGGTTCATAAACCTTTGCCAAATAGTTTGCTCCATATGCTACTAATAGGGTATAGGTATTCTTTGACAGTAAGCATTATCCAAGCCAACATGTGTTATGCCTAAGACTATTTTGTCATTGGTCGCGATTGAATGTGACCTTTTCGAGGCAGAGAAGTACCTTCATTGGGAGAAGTATAGGGGACACTCTCTAACCATTTGATGCATTGGTGGATATCCAATTCATGTTTAGTTGATGTTTAAGAAGGTCGGTTGTTTGCTTTGTTGAGCAAAAATTAAACCAAGCTCCACTTCTGAAAATAAATTGCTTATCAATGCTAAACCCCATCACAGTTGTTATGTGGGACGCGACACATATTCTATTGTGTAGACAGGATCACCGTAATTCGCACGGCTAATACAAATGCACGCTTCCGCTATGTCTGCCCGGGCACGGCAATTAATGTGACCATCATATCCTCTTAACAAACAGCATGTTTCGAATCCAACATATTAAAGCCTTTGTAGATCCTTGTATAAGTAGAACGGTCACAAACAGAATGTAAGACAGCGCGTTGATAAAACAAAATATGATATGATAGCGCAATAAAGTATGTGGATAACCGTGATCTTACAACATTCTCACAACGGAGCATAGCATCCATCTCGTTGTTAGTGGCCCAGCATCGCATGATATCCATTGAGCGACGTTCGCAGGTCTCTGTATTTTCTTCTATCTTGGTTTGGTTGTCAACACTTCGAAAAGCTAGATGGTGTTTTTGAATGTCAAATAGCAATTAATGATTATGGTACCAGTCCGATCTGACAAGGGATACAAGTTCTATGAACAGAAAGTTTTGCGGGCGTCGAATTAACTTGTTTGAAGTATTCAAGAATCTAAAAATATGTTAGGGTATTGATGAACCCTTCCGGGGCAGTGCATCACGCGTGGACTTCATGTTGCATTGGATGGCTCCGCTTTGCTTCGGATCACTAGTATCTGAGTGATATATACACAGAATCCACACGCAAGAGGATAGTAGAGCGTCTCATTAAAACCCCTCAGCAAAACAGTATCCTACAATTGTATTCTCTTTACACAAATATCAGGGTTGTCTATCATTTCAATCGTCGATACTTGACATTAAAAACAACTTTGCAACAACGGCTTCGCAGCACCAATTCGTCCGCAGGGAAAACAGCGGCATATTATATGTAAGGTGGTTAAATCCAATCAGAATTAAGAGGAATCACTTCCACTGAATAGACTTTATCAGACATTCCTTGATGTTACTTTCGCAACTCAGATTAGTTCCATACACTAGAACGACCGTTGGCATTGTTCGTTACTCTTATTAGGGCAATATGTCGCATCGTGACATGTGTAACGGCAGACCAAAAACATCTGAAAATCGGTGTCAAGGGGCAGCTTCAAGTGAACGATGTCAGCGCGATAACTAGACTATAGATATTGTATTTACCTCATTGGTCTGTTTGGTATGTTGCATTGGACCTTATGTCCATCGTTGTGGTTTTGAACATTACACAAGGATCATTGCTGGATGTAATATCGCATATTATGTGTGGGCTTAAAGAGCAAACTTATTTTATTAACGCTGTAATCCTTAAGATTACCAGTCCCACCATCTTTATACGTTCTATGATTATGGTGACTCTTCACGTGATTCTGATATGGTTGAGGAAAGTCTGCGTCTCCCCTCACTTGTAACACCTGATAATTCTGATTATTCTTATTCAAATATTTGACGGGAGGTGCACCGGCCGCAACTAAATCACATTTATGATAGAAACATAACTCATATTTGTATTATATATATATTTGTTTACAACTGATATCATCAGCGAGATATATTCGTATATATTTGGATTACAGAATATCACAATCGGTCATTAGAAAGAATATACCATAGCTGCATGCATGACAAAAGGGTGTAACAACGCTTCAGAACGCATTGTGGTGATTATCTGTCGAGTCAGAAACACGTATAGATGCACATCATAGTTATGCTGCAAGTGATATGCCAGTATAATTATTGGTTGCATATCAGATGAAGCAACGTTAATTTCGGAAAACCTGTTATTATGTTATGTGTTGCTTTATGCGCAAAGGCATACCAATGGTATTACACTTCAAAGTACATTCTTATAAGACATTTGTCTGACTTCCGTTAATCTGCTGCTTGCACGATTTGATATCACTGGTACAGCACCCATTGGTAATATTCGTTCAATCAAAGCCATTTGCGCATCTTTATCGACGATATTGTGGATGCCAAATTTTATACCTGCATGACTCCATCAGGTAGTAGTATAATTGAGATTTATGCATTCAACGCACGTGAAATGACTTTGATCGAATCTGCGGCCTGAGGAAACTACCGTTAGAATATGAGCTTTAATTGCACCTCCAGTCGTTGTGACATTTTATATGAATCCCACTTCAATTATTATTTGCACCATATCGTCTCCAGTATAAATATATCAATGCATCCATAAACCCACCTTTTTTGCCGCTCTTGAAATGAATTTCTTAAAGGTCAGATACGATGATATTTTTCCATTTTTCCCAAGTTCTATGTTTTAAAATGGTATCGTAACCAAAATAAGGTGACTGCGCGCTTTTGTTCTTATAGAAATATGATTTTGAAATGTACATATTCCACGTCGAATCTGTCAAGATTCCGCTCGGTAAAATTCGTGAATTTCCGGACAGTGACGTCGCTCGGGTTGTTCGCGAATATTCCTCGCCATCTTCAGCCTTTTACGGTTGGTTGACAGCGTGTGACTTACTCGTCTTTCTTCCCGGTCTGTATATTTTCGTGGTGTGCATTATGCCTTATTGTTGTACGTTCGGTTGTCGGAACAATGAGAGGTCAGGCGTGAGTTTTTTTGTGTTTCCAAAAGACAGCAAAATGCGCCGCATATGGGTGTCGAAAGTCAAGCGTAAACACTGGAGACCTACCCTTACGACAGTTCTATGTTCTGATCATTTCAAGAATGGTGCTTATGAGAATTACCCAGAGCTGCTCAAAAGTCTAGGATTTCGTAAGAAACCTAGGCTCCGAAAAGAAGCTATATCGACTCTCATTAGTCACGTTGGAGTCGATGACAGTCCAACTAAGCAAAGGAGTGCCTCGGAGAAAAGGCAACGACAACAGGTGAGATCTGTTGGCTGAATCTTTAGGCTAGTCCTGATCTGCTGACGTATACCTATTTAGACGTTGATGAATTTATCACCAAGTTGCCAGTATATCAATCCAGCTGTTTCTCGTCATGCAGGTAGTAAATGAAATGGCATTGGCAGCTGAGCGGATAGATAAATCAAGTGACATTGGTGAATAACAGACTGAGGTGTCTCACCCAACCACTGCGGACCTAGGTGAAGACACTTCGCCTCTGACAGCGTCCGCGCTGTTTGCTACACTAGGGGCGAGTGCCTTGCCGTATGCCAACCATGAAGCTTGCTCCCATTTGTCATTTGGGGTGCAGGCACATGTTTTGGTAAGTGTCACAAGGCAACTGCATTATTATTTAATTAAATGCGTTGGCAGAGATAACTTCTGTTGTATGTATCCATGTTGTATGTTTCACAGTCAGTTTGTAAACATGTTCTTTTAAGGCTATGATGAATGAAATTGTAGCATGCTTATTGTATTGATGCCATATTTTGACAAGTCCCTACAGACACAGCGTCTATCTTTCCTGGAATAAAGAAATATTCAAGAGGTACCCAAGTTAGCCCATCTCAGCACTGCAAAGGAAGACCGTGCAACGTGCTGACAAAAAGTGTCACCAGTGGCGCCCAATATGAGCCTAAGGAGGAATCTGTTGAACTGGAGGACAGCGATGATGAGATGGAAACTGACCCTGACTATGACTTCACTGATGATGCCGATATGGTCGCTGATGATGACATGGAGTTTGAAGAAGTGTAAGGAAAATGTTTTTTTGTTTGTATTGTAATCACAGGGTTTTATATGATGGGAGAAAAAATTAAGCTCACAGAATGCTTATGTTGGGAAATCATTCTTATTGTTCACAGTGGTGTTGATCTAAAGGATGGCCCTAGTCAGAATCAAAGAAAATTTATTGTGTATGAGAGCTGTTTGAGAACCCTGCTGCTCTCGTGCTTTCTGTGCTTGGGCCCCTGCAGAGTCATCATCAAGCAGATACGGGGGAGTTTTGCTTGTTCGAACAAATCTGCGAAAATGGACACCGTAAGATGTGGGATAGCCAACCTTTTACAGGAGCTATGCCTGCAAGGAATTTGTTAATGGCCTCAGGAATTTTGTTAGTAGCAGTAGTGCTGTTAGAACACCGAACATGTTCTGGCACGTTAATATCCCAACTCTATCTATGTCAACATTCTATCTGGTTCAGAGAAGCTATCTTGTTCCAGCTGCAAGACGACTATGACGGAGCCAACAGACCTCACTGACAACTGCTCGCCAGGGTACACCACTTTTGGTAGGAGGGGATGCTAGATGTTGTCCTCAAGGCCACACTGCTAAGTATAGCAGTTACACCCTGATGGACCAAGACTTCGAAGGTTCTAGACATGCAACTTGTTCAAGTATAAAATTTACGATTTATGTGGTATGTGATGGATTCCTTAATGTCTATTGTACTATCATTTGCCTGTTAATTTCTTTCAGAGCAACCATGTTAAAAATTCAAATACTGTGGAGTTAGCTGGCCTGACGCTTGCCTTGAAATCTCTGTGTGAGAATGGTTGGACCGTTGATTCCATCGCTACTGACAGACATTTGGGGATGAAAAAGTACATGAGGGAAGAGCAACTTACATTCCAACACCGGTTTAATGTGTGGCATGTTGCCAAAGGTTACCTACTTTGTGTGACTTAGGCTAACACAACGCTCCGTGTAACAATTTAAGGAATATTTATCATGTTAGCATAAAACATTTATATGTTAGCATTAAAGACAATCGAACACTTATTTGTAAATGAAGCGATCAAGAAAAAAATACTGGCCAAAGGGAAGAAAATACAGCAACATCCTGAGTGAGTGGGCCAGAAGCATTTTCAATCATGTTTATGAAGGAGATGCTGGAGACTTAGATCTGGTCAGAGCTAAGTGGCTCTCTGTCACTAGGCATGTCGTCAATGAGCACGTGGGGAATGGGGAGCAATACCAATGAAATAACATATTTTGAAATTCGTTTGTGTATGTTTGAAATGGGGTTGTATGGAAGTTTATCAGATTTGTGTAGCGACAACTGTAATGTTCTTTGTAGAACTTATCAACCTGCCGTATATATATCCAGATTGCTTCTAGCAGTTATTCACTTCAATGAAAACTCAAACAGAGCTCAAGCCATCACCCAAGTAGGTCAGTCCCAATGGAGAGTGTCCTATCCCAAAGCCTGACAGGGAGACCCAGTTGTTTAGCCTGTCAAAGTACGAATTGCTTTTGGTGTGTATATGCATTAATCTCAAATGAAACACATGTTATTTTGACATTTATTACTGAAACCTAAATAAGTTTCATATGCACAAATATTGTTACCCATTTCAATATGGGCATATAATATAACTAACTTATTATATGACTATCATAAAATATGAATAACGTTGATTTGCTTCAGACTATGTACATCAGTTCGTTGCTGAAGTGCTTGATCTCAGGCAAAAATACCGTAGCTACAGGCTCGCTGAGGTCCTTGCCGAGGACAGGACTGTCCCACCACCTATTGCCTCCCAGTACGAGTAACCTGAAAAGGATCTTCTCGTAGGTGCTCACAGGTGTCGATTCAACCTGACCATGAAATCACAGCAGGATTGATGTTCCCTTAGCAATAAATATGATTGTTCAACCTCAAACTTACCTTTTTGGTAGCAATAATGACTAACTTGCTCATTGGTAGAGACCTCATCTCCAACAGGTCCATCTGTTTGAATAGATTCAAATTTGGATGCTTCAAGCTCAGTTTTGTTCAGGCAGTTTGCCAAGAATCTGGGATGCTTGGTGATGGATGTCCATTCCTCCGTTATAGCCATCACTCTCTCCAAACTTCTGCAACACACGCTGGTTGTGTCCATTAGGATGCAGTGATGACAGCTACACCTAAGTTAGAGAAATAAATGAAGAGTCATTGTTATTTTATATTTGTGGTACAATGAATGAATGTAAAAGGAATTTTTTTTTTATACTGCATGCAAACATCTGTCCACAATATTAAATGTACAATGACAAAGCTACATTCACTAACCAAGTACTATTTGTTGTAATAGTTAGGTCTGTCAACATACCATCCTCAACTTACAGAATGTGTAATTTTATTGGGTAACTGATACTAACGATTATTTTTTACCAGTTAACATAGTTCAGTAAAGCTTGGGAAGGGTATTCTTAAACTCACCATTCGTCGAAATATTTTGTGGATTCTTCATCCGAAGCGGATTCCTGAGTTAGAGCTCCCGGTGTCATTTCGAAGTGTGACTTGGACGATTCAACTCCTGCCCGTATTGGCTCAAATAAATAGTCATGGACGTAATTTACCCAAATGTTATGCTATGGGGCCTTGTAATCTACATCAGAAGACGACATGGCTTCATGTTAATACGGTGTAATCTTAAAATCCAAACAATCGCTTTTTGCTTTGCTCGCTCGCTCGCTGTCAAATTCTCTTGGAGACCGCGCAGCAGGTATGACGTCACTCAACCTACCCCTAGCGGCCAACTGAGGCAAAATGGCATCGAGAAGATGGCTTCGTATTTTCTTCCGAGTGAAACCTTATCGATGGATTTTTCGCACTTATGCATGCCGGTGCAATGAATTATGGGTCCCCGTTGGTTAATGAGTTATTAATCTCCATTTTGGAACCAAAATAAAGATGTGATGAAAATCGTTGTATTCGACCTTTAGATATGAAAATGAATTTTATGCATATGTTTTGTACAAAATATCCGTAGTAACTGGTGCAGTTTAAGGTTTTACTTCTGTAAAGGAGTAACTTTCAATTATCATTTTGTAGAATAGATACCCGTTTACCCTTAAACGGATTCTGTATGCCTTAGTTGAACTATCCATCATTAGATGGTGGTATTCATATAAGATTCGAAGGTAGATGTCAGTAATCCAATTTTCAAGTATTATAAGATGAGAGACAACAATCTGTTTGTTTTTGGTGATGACAATTGTGTTTAATGCTTATTAAAACTGCAATTAAAACAGTAAAGGGAGTGATGTCGCCCGGCATAAACCATACTCTTCGGCAGCGGACGTCGGTTGACTGGCAATTGCAAGAATTTGCTATATAACCAGTTATATAGGGTTCTAACTGCCTTATGTAGGACTTACCCCACCGTCAAGAATCAAAAGATTCATTGATATGACCTCATGCACTGTTTTATTATAAAATACTTTTATATTGCTATATCGCAATAAGAAATAGCGTTGCAGGGTCTTCTTAACAAATTGCGAATGATACAAAATTCACAAATACCTATTTGCGCGACGTTGCGTGCATAGCTTATTGTCATTTTAATGAGGAATGTTTCTCATGGGCTTTTAAAAATCATTTTTTCACAAATTATTGGAAATGTATTACCGGCTATGGCAAATATGCTGCAATATTTACGACTGTCCAGGTATGTGCTGCAATATCAAACGTATAATTGCTCGACAGTTTGCGTTTGTCGCCAGGCATAACTGAAATTGTATTGTCATATAATATATTGCACTGTTATGTTATGTTATTCTTTCCTTGCGGATTTAATGACGTTAACCATGAGGATTTGGAAGGAAGATCTCAACTGATGATTTGAATTCCTTTAAATTTATCCAAAGGACAACAGATGAATGGGAAATATCACCAAAAAGTAGGTTCGGAGGACGGGGTTGGTTGCATTCGTTTTTTTGCGTATCACAAAGTGACCTTGCATTGCATTGACATTCGTGACATTATGACCCCTAACCTGGTTATGTCTACTCTCTGTTATGGATGAGCGACAAGACAAAGATATGTCTTGCAAGACCAAAATGGTAAACATATATGGTTAAATACCGACTGCAACGCCCAGTCTTACCTTATCTTTGTGAAAGACCAAACTAAAGATTAGGGAACATAACGATTTTTTTGCCGTGTTAGTTCGATTCTCAAAATCAGAATTCTTGTCAATCACCATCTTATGTCAACGAACATAGAAATAAAGATCATGTAAACCATCCCACGTATTCAACTCATTTATGTTAACATCTTTTTTATCCAGTGAAGTCATACATGAAAGATTATCTTAGTCACTATTAAGACTAGATTTTCATATTAAAACGGCCAAACCGATATATTTTCGAACAAATTAATACACCAGGGCATATATATATAAAAATATATGTATATGCATATATATATATATATATATATATATATATATATATATATATATATATATATATATATATATATATATATATATATATATATATATATATACATATATATATATATATATATATATATATATATATATATATATATATATATATATTGATACACAAGGGCATATATATATATAAAAAAATATATGTATATGCATATATGTATATATACATATATATATATATATTTATATATATATATATATATATATCTATATATATATATATATATATATATATATGTAAAGAGATATATATATAGATATCTGTATATATATATATATATATATATATATATATATATATATATATATATATATATATATATATATATATATATATATATATATATATATATATATATATATATATCTAAAGTAGATCACCAAGTGTAAGAAGCATCCTTTATACACTGTATCCGAGATGCCAGCACGAATTATGTTGGTGCACAACGTCAATGCATTATATCATTGAGCGTCGGCAGTAATATGTATGACAATTTGATAAACCGACTTTCATGACGGATATATTGTTTGATATTATGTTAGGCACTATGAAAACGTAGTACTATTCGACAAATGACTAAACGGCAGGTCATTTGTTTTGTATTTGGACATAATTTTAACAGCCACTGTTTAACATCGACAGCATTGTGACTTGGAAAATAACACATTCCAAGAGACTACACAGTGCATAATTCGAATATATCTTCCCATAAACTAGAGACAAAACGCGTGGTTGTCTGACAAACCTCCAGAATCAATCAGAACCTGTGTGGCTAGCAAAGTAGATTGATTAGGAATTTAGTCACATTGTATTGTGAGGGTTCTATTATTTGCAGACCTTAGCCATAGTATCGTGATTTGAGGTCGATTAACTGTGAACACCCGCAACATCGACCTCCTTTGGACGTTTCTTTTAGATTTCGCCCATATTATCCGCGCTTCTGCTATCTCAATCATAATCACGAGCAGCACGTTTGCTACCAGATGTGAATGGCTTTCTCCTCTATATACACTAAACTATTAAGGCATCCGAATGAACAATTACTTGTTATGTATCTGTATTGTTGACGTGCGAAATCGTCGAACCTTATAAACATTGTTGAAAGAGAGCTCGTGCCCAGTATACAATAAACCTACTGCAGTCTGTAGGTAAAAAGGATCTGACATGATAGCGCATTAAAGTATGTTGCATAAACAGGATATGCAGTGATAGCGCCTTAAAGTCAGTGGCTGAAACAGGATATTACATGCTAGCGCCTTGAAGTCTGGGGTAAACCGTGATCTTACAGCATTGTTCTACAGAAGCCTAGCAATCCCCTCGATGACGAACAGCGCATGGGTTCTAGTGAGAAGTGTTTGTTGGTCTCTAAATTTTTTGTTTTTGTTTTTGTTATCCTCACTTGAAAAGGTTCGACGGTGTATTTGTATGTCATAGTGCCATTAATGCTCGTGGTATCAAACAAACAAGGGATACAAAATCTATGGTAAGAAAGTGTTGCTTCAATCAAATTAACTTCTTTGAAGTATTTAAGAGTCTGAGAATCTGTACGGGTATTGATTAACCCGTCAGGGGCAGAGTATTACTGTTCGAAATCCAGTTACATTGGACGGCTCCACATTGCTTCGATTCGCTAGTACCTGAGTGATATATACACGCCATACCTTCGCTAAAGAATAATAAAGCATTTCATTTCAACCCCTCAACAGAATAGCATTTTTCCTCACACAAATATCAGCGTTGTCACGCGTATTAATCGTCGATGCTACACATAAAACCACTTTGCATCAAGGGCTTTGCAGCATTTGTAATAGCGGTAATCCTTTCGGATGGAAGCAGCTGCACATTATATGCATGATAGTTAATTCCAATCATAATCAGACGGAACCACTTCCACGGATTAGACTACGCCTCAGACATTCTTATATGTTACCACGCAACTTAGAATAGTTCGTTAAAGACCTTCCAGCTTTGTGCCCATAAACTGGGAAAACATATGGTTCTGTTCGTATAAGTTACTGCGCCAGCTTTTACCTGCACGTGTTTACTTACACGTTTGCGAGGATTAGCTTCAATTACATTAGCGTTATGTGGCAAATACAACAGCGAATCAGTTAAACGTTACATAGACATCTAATTAACAGGTGATATAATAGACACTCCAGTTGGTTATCTGATGTAAATAATCACCTGTTATCTGATCAATAGTTGCCGTAGTATCTATGATTGAGCCCCGACAGCAATTTGACTAAGGGAAAAATAATCTTCTGCTATTTTCATTGATAGGTTACGTTCTGTAGATAGCTGCTAAATATTAGTTGCGCAATTTCCAACAATAAGGTTACCAATGCGAATTTACTTGCAGTCCACTTAAAAACTTGCTTGACATGACGCTATGCAATACAATCGTATCGGGGAGGGCAACATCGGATAAAGTGGTCATATCAGAATAGTTACGAGAATAATGAGAAATGTACCAGGGAGGCAGGCATTAGTGACCCGCATCGGCATGGATTTGGAGAATCGTATTTCTCAAATCTGCTTTGCTGACAGTTGGTATTAATCAACTGGGAAATTCCGGTCGTGAATATTGATATTTTATGTACTTTATTGGTCTTTAAGGTATGTTGCATTGCACCCCATTTCCAGTGTGAATATTTTGAACATAACCGATAATTATTGCATGATATAACGAATATAAGGTGTGGGCTTGAAAAGCGTGCGGAGTAATCCTAAAGATTATTAGACCCACGTTCTGTATATGGTCATCGACACTTAACATGACTCTGAAATGGTTAAGTGAGGTTTGCATTTCCCCTCAGTTGTAACACCTGATAATTCTGATTAAACTTATTATATGAAACGACATCCATGGCAGACTGCCCATCATGTGTGTGTGAGTACGTGTGTGTGTGTGTGTGTGTGTGTGTGTGTGTGTGTGTGTGTGTGTGTGTGTGTGTGTGTGTGTGTGTGTGTGTGTGTGTGTGTGTGTGTGTGTGTGTGTGTGTGTGTGTGTGTGTGTGTGTGTGTGTGTGTGTGTGTGTGTGTGTGTGTGTGTGTGTTTGTGTGTATGTGGTGGTGGTGTGGGGGGGGGGGGGTAACCTATGTCATTCACATCCTACTTGAGTAGCTGCTTTTGCCTGAGCGTAAGCTTCAAATGACAATAAACGGATTGCCTGATCAGCTGCATATCTGAATTATGTTCACATATTTGACGGTAGCTGCACCAGCCGCAGCTAAATCATATTAGAATAGAACAGTGACATTAGTGATATAACTTTTGCATTATATATTCTTGTTTGCAACTGATATCATCAGTGAAACATATCCGATATTGGGTCTAGAGCAAATCGAATTAGTCATCAGAAAGAATTAACCATGGTTGTATGCCTGACAAAAGGGTGTAACGTTCTGCGGAGAATTATCATCCTGTCAGAAACAGTTATAGATGCGCATCACAATAATGCTGCCGGTGATTCGCTGGTACAATTATTGGTTGCAAAAAGCAACGTTAATATCGGAAACGCATTATTATGCTATGTTTTGCTTTATGAACAAATGTAAACTCATGGTATTACACTTCAAAATACATTCTTATTACACGTATGCTAGCACGATTCGTTATCACTGGTTCAGCGCTTATCGCTATGCTTTCAATATAAGCCTATTGCGCAACCTTTATCGACGATATTGTAGATGGCAATTACTATTCCTGCATGACACCAAGATGTAGTATTCTGAAATGTTAACTATAATCACTGGCTGCGAGGAGATCTTACCGAGGGTCACTGGAGCCGCTTCAACTTATCCATAGCAGTGCACCTGATGTATATTTGATATTCATTCATTCAACGCACCTGAAGCTACCTTGATCGATTCTGTGTCCTGTTGAAGCTACAGTTAGAGTATGAATTCTTATTGCACTTTCAGTCATTGTGATATTTTATCTTATTTCCTCTGCCATTGTTTTCATTTTGTCGAGCACGGTATGAGCTAATGTTTTGATCTGCAAAAAATATTCGGCGTCTTATATTATACGCATGGATTAGACATTGCAGCAAAGTCATTTACATAGTGATTGGGATCGTTTGTATGTAAGTCAACATATCGCGAACAAACGACATCATATTTGTCGCATGTTTAGGATTGGTTACGTTTACTGAATGCAAGATCCCTTGTTGTGACTGGTTAAGCTAGGTGTATTGAGGTAGTCTCCGTATGAGTGACTGATTTTGCTTGCACATATCCCCTTCAAGTCACTGCGCTTGCTAAGGGCATTTGCCACCTTCCATTTCTTTGTTAGTAAAGAAAGGTGACTACACACCTGACATTTATATGACTCGTGATTTTTATTCGATAAAAATACAAGGTGCATTTGTCGTCGGTTTTATGTGATTTTTCGTCCCTGCCTCTTTGTGCTCCACGTGCCTATAACATTGACCTATGGATACAGCATGGATTACAAGGTAGATTAACTCGGATTAAACTGAGAATATAACCAATAAATACATAACATCTTCCCTTGCTTAATCGTCGTCATGATGTACTTATTCCTCACTGCTCTCTGACTCCCGTGTTTGCTACCGCGGTCATCAAATAGATGTTATGGGTCATGCATGAGAGTATGGCTTAACTCAGGTATCACGGGACATAACACCCATTAAAACACTAGGCGCATGTCTACACTAACTAAATCGCTGTGATGGTGGGTTTATTCCTCCTTCGCAACGATCTCTCAGAGCCCACAGCTCAGCATAACAGTCACTCTTTGCCACACAAGCAAGGAATATATACGGACTCGACTTCGCAGTGATGTAGCAAATTACACTGGGACTGCCAAACCCGTGTACATATCCACATTCACAAGCTCCCTTCACACAGTGACGTCGCCGCAGTCAACCATCCATCGTATACCACCCTTCTCCCCCGAAGAGGCAGTAATGTTGTGTTTCGTTTGATTAATCTTCTGGTCAGCTTTCATATTCACTAATGCACAATCCACACCTTACTTGTTTGATAATAACCTGTATAGGGTAGCTTTACACCGAATCTATGGTTGATGTATTTATATACTTCTGACGTATTAAGAGGGTTAAGATGATTTACTAGTCACGTCTAACAATTTTGATAGTATTACAAATATTAAGCTCTTATATTTTAGATGGAATTTCTCCTTAGCTTGGGGTTCTCCGATCACAAAACATCTTGTCGTGTCTGCATTGATATACCTTAATCTCGTAGTATCAGGCACATTGATACTAACAGTTCAGCTATTATGGCTGTGAAAGCAATCATTTGTTTTACAATGTGTAAAAATTGTCTTGGCAAAATATGTCCTTAAGATGTGGTACTGTGCTCCTATGAACAAAAAACAAACACATTTCACAAAAGACCTGCCCACCAGAAAGCTCCATTACATAATAAGTTGCAATAAAGCATCGTATAGCCCAAACACCTTTGTCGTTCTGTTTTCCCTGAATTAACGATGATTAACGCGTTTTGCCACATTAATATCATATCATGGCGCTTTTATTCAAAATTGGTTTTGCTTATTGATTTCATCTCTTAAATCTGTATATTCATCCAAACATATGTCATAGGTCGAGACATAGCAATATCAGAGTTCATTTCTTGGCGCGTCCTCGTGTCATTTGACCCATGTTTCACCCAAATGACCCACATATGCAACTGTCGCGCGTCCATTTAGACGCAAAACAAACATTGTGGTCATCTGCATGCATCTTCAGTTAACGCAGAAAGGAGTCACATCGTGTCTTTTCTTAATCTACACCCTACACGTAAAGTGCCGAATATCAAATTAGACGGCTTGGTCGATTTCCGTAACAAGGCGTCTGGCAAGCTGGTTCCCGGCAACATCGTGTTGCCTTCACCAGCAGCATGCACATGTATTGAGCCATATTCCCGGATATCTGTTTGCTGTGCTATGTTTTCGCGACCGTCTGATGCCCGGGTGCAGCGGGAGCAAGCGCGCAAAATATATTCGTCGTCATTGGTTACGACCTTTCAAGAAAGCGTGTGTTTGAAACTTACTTGGTATGGATGCTGCAACAGTTACAAAACAGCGGACGTTAACACATTATTTTAGGCGCCCGGCTCTTGCAAATGATGCTGATTCTTTTGCTAACTTAAGAGCTGACAATGACAGCTCTTCCAGTGACAGTGAACCTGAAGCCGCCACTATTAAGGTAACTGCCAAGCCTAAGCGGCAAAAACTAAACTACTGCGTCACGTGGCTGACAACCTACTCATGGCTACGTTACGATATTGAAAAGAATGAGATGGATTGTGATACGTGTCGAGCGACCGGTAAGACGAATAAAATGACCAAGCGTACACATAATTTTCGAGGCAGTACGCTACTGAGGCACATCGGTACTTACAGGAAGCGTGAGAAGAAGGATGAAAATATAGAGTCAACACGTGGAGACTACTAAACATATTATTATGGGTCAAACTCCTTCAAACATTAACCAGAAAATTAAATCCAAGAAGACAAAGGGCTTACTGACAGCAATTTATACAGCTGCCTATGCATAAATAATCCAGTCTCTTGTGCCTCCTGGAAGAAGTGGATTGCCCAAATATTTGCTTTCGGAGTATTAGGTATGAGGCCCATCACTTTCTTGTCAAACGCGGAACGGGATTCATTGGGCAATGACAACATTGACACTCACCTGAAGCAGTAAGGTGAACACAAAACTAGCAATTACATTACCAGGGAGGCTATTGTAGATTCACAGGCTACTAGAAATGAATAGAAGGTACTCAAAACACTGGTAAGAAGTCAGGCGTACCCCAGATACAAGATCAGGGAATTGTGGGGTTTAATCCACATATTTCACAGGGAACAGTTTCCAGATCTATGCAAATTAGCAGCTCTTACATTGACAGCCCCCTGTCACACTGTAGAGTGTGAGAGGGGGTTTAGTGCATACAGTTTACGTTCAGAAACAGACTTGGAGAACAAAGACTGAAGAACCTGATAACTGTGTCTGATGAAGGGGCCTGACATGGCTGACTCCTCGGTAAGTTCTGGATGCAAAAGTCCATTTGATGCTAGGCGAAAGAAGAAGGAAAGAAGACTGTTTGGTTTAAGAGCTAAAAAGTAAGTTATGTCATAGTTCTTATTCCCGCACGTACGGTATAATAAGTAGATTACTATGTAACAGTAATTTATTTTCAGTATTGAAACATGTTTCACAACAATCTCGTTCTTTTCATTGCTATGGCTGGAAAATTTGCTTAAGCAGGTTGCAATGTTTTAGAAAGAACAACAATGGATGATTACATTCATGATGAAAAGCAAACTGAAAAAAATGAGAACAAATCTATTTTTACAGTCTCTGGACCCACTCTGTAGTCAGATAAGGTAACACTAGTGGTCCCACTTTGAGTTGAAATGACCAACGGTGAAGTTACGAGTTGGACATCGGTGTGCGTGCGTGTGTGTTTGTGTGCACACCGGTTTCTTGTGTACGATTGATTATTGTACCCAACTGAATGAGGATCATTTCGTCAAGCTGTTAATCAATCCGTCGAGCAGACCAAAGTGATTACAAGTATGAATATTAATCTTAGGGATTTATCAGAATACCGACAAACTCGTGACATAACCTTATAAGCGAGCACTGCATTACACATTAATTTACTAGATCGGGAAATTATGCTCATATGCATATACGTCAGCGATATGTAAATGCTGAAGTATATTTGCTGCCTGAAAGATTAGCTGTCCTATTTCCAGCATAGCGCCTGCGCAGCTTAAATTAATCCATTGTCGCACGAATTAGCACAGGCTTATGATAGCTCGCTTAATGCACAATGATGAAGTCGGCAGATCATAAACATGACATGACAAAAAAGCGCATATAAGTTCGTGGCTCACTGTAATATTGCAGCCAAATTATACAGAAACGCAACCATCAGCCCGGGATCGGGTTGGTTAGCGGTGTCAGAATTGCAGAATGTAATGTTTTAAGAAATCTCTTGCAATATTCTGCTGTGACAGAAAATAGTTTTTTTAACGTCCTAACTATTTCACCAGTAGCTCATCAAAATCCCTATTTATAGCTGATTTCTGGAGGCGTAACTCCTTCATTTGAGTGTCAGCACTGCCTCTCTCTTATATCCTCTATACAGCGCATAAGAAAAACTATATGGTAACGCATAAATTAAGTAGCATTACATCTTGGTGGAAGCAGAAATAGTTCCAAATACATGCATGCAAGAGAATTTACATGCCAAATGGACCTGGTAATCTTTTTAATGTCACTGACGTTACTTTTATACTTGGCCTGCAACTCAGAATTGCGCATTAAAACATTCTAATGTGATACCCATAAACCTTCATACTACGGGCAGATCACATTATTCTTAAACGTGCACGAATTAATATGCAAAGAGAAATGTACTATATAATGCTGCATCAATTTCATTTAGCAAGCAGGACTGTTTATTATTTAGACAGCGAATAGCTCCTATATATAAGATTAACTGATAGATGGTATAGTTCGTAGTAAGTACTGTTCCGGCTTGCATACGCGTGCGTTTATTTACTCAAAGGGGCGTTTTACTTTAAGCTGTATTAGCGTTATGTCGAAAAGGGGAGTGTTAATCATTTTTAGAACTCCGTAAGATTTCAATAACACTATAGAGGATAGTCTCCCGATTGAGCCAATGGTAATAATTCATTACATGGCAGAAATATCCTGGCATTCTGGTAAATTCCTAGATTCTATATTCATCACTCAAAGGGACTTCAGTCAACAGGCAGGAGCAGAAAGTAAGTCAATCATATGGTGATTCGATGATTCCGCTGGCATGGCGTTAAATTAGCTATCGTGATTGGTGTTAAAGTGCGCAAATGCTGGGCACCTGCCGAGCACTAACTGAAACGCATCAACGCGCATGCTAAAGGCTTCACTGTGTGGATAACCCTGTTCGATTGCGCTGCTTGGAACATGTTGTGAATCATCGTCACGTATCGGAAAATGGTAGTAGACGTTGGGATAATTGATTCACAGTGGCGCTGGTTTGGGTAATTTTATTGCTGCAATCTGTCTTTCTGCCAGCAGGCAGCAGTCATCGGGTAAAGACAAGAGATTGAATTGGTTGGAACTACGATCAATAATATTCAAAATGATTAGGTCAATTTATATTTTGTGAAGCTCTGGTTGTTTTTCCGATGAATGCGCGTGATAAGTTATTGCTGCTAGGGGTGTAGTTGGGCAACAGCAGTCGGGTTAAGCGTTATAGACACCATAGTTAAATAAATGTTTATGTCTAATCACACCAGGTAATGCATTCAGGTTATTGATGTCTTTATGAAATAGTTGCATGCTACACTTAGAGTAATGTAGCTTATAACCAATAGATGTATACAATTTGGTCTTGAACAATAATGTTATAACGATTCTATGTGCCAAGTGTTTCAATCTTTGACCGCAATGTTCACACTTTTCAAGAGATGTATGATGGCTTAAGATTTTAATTAGCCTATTCCTGTTTATACTGATATCAAGGTATCTTTGATAACGTGGTTATTTAAAGTCGCAAGTCTATCATCTGAGTCTGACTCTTATTGCCAGACTGACAATATGTCCGTCAGTAAATCTGGTTTTTGCTATCTGTATTTGCTGTTCTATATCAACGTTGCATCTATTTGTCCGTCGGCTCTGGTAGAAAAAAAAAAGCAAGAGGATTCATGCTCAAAAGGGATAAGTACCTTATGCAAGAGATATCACCAATGTTATTCCATATATATATATATATAGATATATATATATATATATAGATATAGAGAGATATAGATATAGAGAGATAGAGAGAGAGATAGAGATAGAGATAGAGATATAGAGATATATATAGATATATAGAGATAGATAGATAGAGATATATATAGATCTAGGATATATATATATATATATATGAATATATATATATGAACATATATATATATATATATTTATATATAAACATATATATATATATATATAAACATATATAAGATACATATATATATGGATCTATATATATATACATATAGATATACATATATATAAACATATATATATATATGTCTATATATATATATATATATATATACATAAAATATATATATACATATATATATACATATAAATATATATATCTATATATATATATATAATAATATATAAAATATATATACATAGATATACATAGATATATACATATATATATAAATACATATAAATATATACACATGTATAATATATATATATATATATATATATATGCATATATATGCATAAATATATATATTCATATACATATATATATGCATATATGTTTTTATATATATATAATATATACAGATATATATATATATATATATATATATATATATATATATATATATATATATAATATATATATATATATATATATATATATATATATATATATATATATATATATATATATATATATATATATATATATATAGCTGTGCAGTTTACACAGGAATTCCAACTATAACAGAACTCTTATTGGTCCTGGAAGCATATATGGTCTAATATAACCCATTATTGCAACAAGATTAAAACCATGGTAAAGCCATAGGCTACCTTATAGCCGGAATATTGTACCAAAGACGATGCATGAGTGATGAAGATGCACGCATATGACTTTGTTAACAAATATCAAATGCTGGCCAGACACGAAGAATCAACCTTTCACATGTCTAAAATCGCTTTTGTCACCCACGAATTCATCGTATACAATATAAATGGAGCATTGAATCAATGCTGTAACAAGTCTGCCAGTTTCACGTTACGAAACATTCTACCTAATACGAGCGAAAAGGAATGTACGGATGGTCATAACTGCTGAAAAGTCCCTGGCTGAATTTTGTTAGCTGTCCTTAATTATAAATCAACATTCTAAAGATTCTTTATGTGTACCCCAATCGATTAATTTACCTAAACAACATAGCTCACACTCTCATTTGAGGAATATCGGCATTTTGTGAATGCTGTTTTTAAACAACGGAGTATTCGTATTTTGTTTTGCCTTTTCTAGGTCTCACATTCCAGCGATATTTTGAACTTGCCTAGCTCTATCATTATCAGTATTAACATCATTTTATACGTATATATATGTAACTATGATTCATATTATCCATGTGTGCCGTTCTGACTTGTTGACAGCTCATACTTGCTCTTTATAGGGACTCTTTGCCGGGCCTGTTTACTAAAGGGGGTGTTTACAACTGAGTGATATGAGTTTAGCTTTGTCATGGATACATTAGACTATTTCAATTGTTTTATTGGTTGATTCAAAGCTGACATTGACGACCCCATGCTTTTGGACATCTGGTATCACATGATTTCAATATTGCAATATACAGTCGTCGTAATTAGAGAGTAGATGTGGGCGTTACCCGTCCTATAGGGGCTGATGTAATCACATTCAACTGCGCAGTGTCGCTTAAGGGATGTACTGTTCTTCAATTTGGGATTTACATTTGTCAGTGCTACAACCACTTCGGAATCATGTAGATTACAAAACGCGCATCATATATGGTTGCAACAGAACAGTAGAGTACGTATTGAGGCTTAGGCAACTGTTTCTATTCTGAAGTCAGTTTGCCTGAATGCTCCAGTCAGCTAAACTGCCAACGCAATAACGCAATCGTACTTTCGCTTGTCTGGCCAATTTAAAATACTGTAGTTATATCCAGTGCAGTTCCCTCAGAATAACTAAGAAATGATCCAAAAAGCTATAAGTCTCAAGGGACGTTAGGATAATTGACTCATAACGGCGTAAGTTTGGATAATATTATTGCTGCAATCTGTCATGCTGTCAGCAGGCGGCAGTCATCGGGTACAAACCCGAGTTTGAATTAGATGAAATTAATAGTCACAATTGATGCGTGAATCTATACTTTTGTTTGGGCATTTGCGGTTTCCTTGCAGGTGATATCACAGTACAGAAAATTTTATCAACATGACTGTGGACGTCTAATCACCCACGTTTCTGGATAAACCAGTTATTTAACTAAAGCAATTAACACCGTTTAGAGGGCATGATGGAACAACGCAATGCAATTTGAGGTTCTGCAAAATAGTTTTGAACATCCATATAGCTATTTGATATATGAATCATTATTCCACAAGCATGATCTTAATGGTGTGCGAGATTCAGAGTTTTAATGAACTATCAGTCGTCGGGATGTTACACATTTTAGCGAATGAACTGATAAATGTTCTCGGGTCAGACTAAATGATAATACTATGACATAGAACTACTCGTACATTAACTTTTATAATCGTGATTGATCTTAGCAAGCAAGTTTAAATGTTCGATCTTTAATTTACTTATATTTGTTTTTGTTTTTTTACGATGTGGCTTTCTGGTGTTTTTCATTCGAAATAATTACTATCGGTTCCTTTAAGCAATGTCAATATAGTTGTCGTTCTACATTATCATGGGTGGGTATTGCTAGTTACATAATAAAATGACTCTATGCCTGTATATCGAATGTGAATTGCTCTATGTGCCACGGCTACAAGGCGCGATGCATAATTGCTGATTCAGTCATATTACAGCTCCCATGGCGTGTTGCTGTTCACATTGCGGTAGTTATTGTTTGCACGCAGGTGAGTCACCTCAGAGGAAAAAGTTTCTTAATTCAAACAGACCAAATAGAGAGCTAAATAATGCTAAATCTAGCACGACGCAAAGTATGAAAGGACGCTTGCAACACCGTATATTCTCGAGTGTCGCTACTTAGTAGTGGACCATGGCGAACGCGATAGGTTGCCTACTCGTCGTAGAGTTTAACAAGTCAAAATGTCCTTTTTCCTCTGGCATTCAAACGTAAAGAGTAGTAAACACCTGCCTATATAATTCTGGTGGAGCTTTTATAATTTGAAGCTGACTGAATAACAGAAATGACACACTCTCAAGGGTCAAGGGTTATTGCATGATCGAAGCATTGGTTTCCAATCGTTTCCCCGAAATTGACTTGAAACATTATTAACGGCTTCAATTATATTTGCTAAATGCATGGAAAGCGTTGCAATGATTCATAGATATACGTTTTCTAGACCCTGTTCGTCGTTATATTTTGCAATCATAACATTCAAAAGAACCGTAATTATTTAAAACACAGTCATTTTATGGAAACCCTCAGCGCAGATGTTAACTTCAATTACTCGGTACATCCCAATACGCTATTTCGTAGAGCAAAGTTGGACCAGTATCTAACTCCTAAGCGTCAATCACGACAAAGGCAACGCTGATATGCTTTACTGTATTGAGTGATATTTAATAGTCTTTCTATGAAGAAATGACTACGATATCCACTTAGCTTGATTGCACGTCAGACCTGATTCGACTAATTTACTATGGCTATACAAAAAAAAAAAGGCTATTTGTATGTATATATTGTTAAACATATAGCTATACTCAATGTGGGCCAAATAGTTTGTTTACATTCACCAACAATTGCAAAAATAAGCCAGGAAAAAAGGACTGTAAAATAGGATTGAATTACTCGATTGCGGCTGCATGAACGGTCTGCAACAAAGCTAGAAAACAGTACCAGCTTCCGCTGAACTACGTTGTCAAATGTGATAGTATTGCAGACCTGCGGGGTCATCGTATTTGCTTCCCAAGAACATGTGTTTTAGAAAGATGGAAACACCAATCGGTATTCGTTCTACGTTGCTCACCTATATTTTGGTCATTGTGGCGGCAAGTATGTCACATAGGATTTCAACGATCGGTTTTGCACATTTTTTTGCAAATACAATATTTAAACTGGCAAATATTTTGAGACTCTTTACGACTGCTTAAAACTGCGTGGCGAGAAACAACTAATAATTATTAGATGGTTTGTGTTAGATTCACTGGATAACATTTGATTAAATATCATGAAATTTGGATAACAATGTCATGGTATTGTCATCTTATGATGTTAACTGTGAGAAGTCGGGAAATTGGGGTCATTATTTTGTGCCGGAGATCACAAAATACCATATGTTCGGTATGCCAGAACAGACGGGTCTAGACAAACAACAATAGATTGATACTACCTGTTGCAATTGTCTTATATGAACATTTTATATAAGCGCAGATATTTCAGAATGCATACGCGGCCGTATTTATTCCATTCTGTTCCTATGACGATGCTCATACGACAGATGTCAACCATACATTATGGTATATTGATACTAATGATTTGAACACCATCGACATGACATTCTGACATTTGTTGCTTTGCCTGGCATTTATGTTGTGAAAAGAACACCTTAGAAGTTTGCATGACGTGTTGAAGTCGCTGGTATCGATTTGAATTCACTATAGCTCACCATCGATGCGCATGTAATATTCTGCTGCTGAAATGTTTATCTGGCTTCTTGGTGAGCATCGACCCGATAGCTGCCGTTTACTCTGACGCAACTCGACCCAGTTCTTCCCCCTAAGCTCCAATAGATCTGGCGAGGTAACATGATCTGTATATCAGGCAACAATATACACGAAGACCCAGCTCTTCAATTCTGTACTGTTTGGGTTTGCTATACTGAAACATCTAAGTCATAAGGACAAAAGTCGAATATTATTCATTACAACACAAGTGACTTATAATAATACCGTAATATTGCCTATCACTCAAATAATATCCAAAAGGTCCTTTATGACGTCGTCTGTGTTAGAAGCACACACACAAGACTTAACTAGCAAGGTTCTTGGCATTCTAGACACACGGAATCAGCCGTTGGAATACCCTAACTGCTCCCGCTAATGCACGTTGTAGGCTGTAGAACAGGAGAAACTGACTTTATCGCATATGTAGATTCTAATCAACGACAAGGTGACTTTCATTCCGTAAA
Organism: Urechis unicinctus; assembly: GCA_034190875.2. Classification (NCBI taxonomy): domain Eukaryota; kingdom Metazoa; phylum Annelida; class Polychaeta; order Xenopneusta; family Urechidae; genus Urechis; species Urechis unicinctus. The sequence continues at coordinate 75,049,472 of CM067354.1, read as the reverse complement.
TATTCGCATGGAGACGACACAGTTAAATAAACATATGTCAAACGAGTTGATTTAAATAAATCCATTATCAGAGAAGAGCATTCGTAAGGAAGAGGATCAAGTGCTGATAAGATGTGGCGTGAACTATGTAATACACATGCTCAATCCCGCTTATTGTAGACGTATTGTTAGTGGCATTGTTTGCTTGACGACTTGACAACTTGAAATATTAAGGCAATATAAATAATTAAATGCCCCAGGGTACCTTCCAGAATAATAATGGTATTGTTATTTACTGGTAAACGTCACAATAGACCATTGAATAATTGGCTCACATCGGCTTGTGTTCGGGTAAACTTATTGTTGCAATTAGTCTTACCTCCAACAGTCGTCAGTTTTGAGGAACTAGCATTGGTTTCATCATCCGCTGAACGGTGGTATATGCTGCTTATATTTATTGACTAGTTAAGGTAGCTTTCAACGTTCCCATCGTCTTGCTACTGTCATCGTGGGGCAAATGAGTGCTGTAGTTTACCGATCTGCATGCTAGCCAGGTATCTCACAGGTGTCATTCAAGAGAACAGCAAGTATCTCATTCAAGAGCTGTATCATTACTCTATTTACCCATTTCAGCAGTCAACATATTGCGGGATATTTTTGCTTTTTATCGACTGCAACCTCAAATGATAAATATTTGCCAGTAAATAAGCAGGTTACAAACACTTAAAATAGGGACTATTACCGTATTATATTAACATAGGTAACCATTCGTCTGGACACGCGACGTTTTCATGGATATTTAGCTCCTCATATCATGAGAATGGCCATCATACTAGTTATACAGAACGAGACTTGTGATACTAATGACAGAAATAACTAACGGACAATGCCGCTAGTAACTGAAAGCTGTTAAATCCTCAAACTCGGAATACTAAGTATAATCGAATCGCATCTGACAATCAGTTTGGTTTCCAGCGATCTCATACGACTGTCATGAATATGTATGCAGTTACGAATGTTATTGAATACTTCACCGGTTTGATAGCCATGAATTCGCAGTGTTTTTAGATGTCTTAGAGGCAGTAGATAACATTTGTCACTGAGAGCTATGCAAAACACTTTTCAAATGTAATATTAAATGCTCTATTTGTGCGTGCGTTAATGTTCTGGTACCGGATAAATCTGCCTGATATTGTCTACCGCTGTAGTGTTGAAACGATCATTACGTATAGCCCATTGAGATTTGTGGTGATGGTATTTAAACCGGTCATTCATAAACCGTCATGCCGAACTATGCATATCTGCAAATAAATGATTGCATATTGAAAATGTACCAAATAACTTGACTATACATAAAGCAATAATCGCCTAGATGGCCAATATATCCTGCGTTAAATACGCACCCTTTATGCGGGAGCCAGTTTGCTGTTGTAGAAGTGAGCGTCTGCAATAATATTGATTAGAATTTGATGAACCTTCTTTCATGACGGATATATTATTTGATATATAAGGCATAATGAAAATGCCCCCAAGCAAAATCTGACAAATGACAAAACGTCAGGTACCATTATGCTTGTATTGCTTATGTAGACTAGAATAGCCATAGCGGATGGAAATTATTTCAACAGCCGCTTTCTTACATCGACAGCATTAAGACTATAAGTCTTCAGGTATTGGAAAGTAGCGCATTCCGACAGACTACACAGAACATGTTGCAACTATATCTCCCCATAACCGAACAGGCGAACCACGTGGTTGTCTGACAAGCCCCCTAAATCAATTACAAGCAGTCGGGCTAGCAAACTGACTTGATAAGGAAATAGCACACATGGTATTGCGAGGGTTATATTATTTGTATGCCTTAGCCATGCTATCATGATTTGAGCTCGGTGAACTGTGAACACCAGCAGCGTCGACCTCAAATGGGCGTTTCCTGTAGATTGCGCCCACATTATTCGCACCTCTGCTATTGTAATCATTATCACGAGCAGCAGATTAATCTGCTCCGTTTGCCACCAGATGCGAATCGTTTTTTCATCCATGCACAACAAACTATCATAGCATCAAGAGAGACAATTATTTTATATGGCTTTATATATTCATGACATATAAAATCGTCGAGCTGCATTCTGTTGTAATGTATACATTGTGGTAAGAAAGCACTTTCTCAATGTAAAATACACGCCATTTGTGTTAGTAGCCACCACGCGTCAGTTCTCAATGATTTCCCCGCCGTGCCAGCAAATGAGCAGATGTTGGTAGAGCGTCAATAGCTGGTCTAGTTTCACGTTGCCTTTTCGTCCGTTAAGTTTACATCAATCGAGTTAAGCCAATTTGTAAATGTAATTCGTTTTTTTGTGAAGTTGTTTCTACTGGGCTTTTCCAAACCACTCATAAATCAAGGTTTATGGCTTAAGGAGCCTAAATGTAAAAATACATTCGGGTACTGCAAAGGCGTCATTGGCTGCTTTCAATTCGTTATTTAAATTAGATATATGAATACGTGGTGGCTAATGATCAAAAAAGTCTAAACCTGTGGTATAGTGGTAACTACCTCGTGTTTGGCTCTAATTTCATAAGTCACACATTTAGTGGGACTGTTGTAATTGTCGATTAATTACATAACATGCCTTGTACAGGTTGCCTGCATTTTATACCTCCCGTATGTTTATCTGCGTAGTAGGGGAAACATTACGTACGCATTAGGACGCCCCCATGCCGTATGGATTTATTCATTTCGAATTAGGATAGCCCTTACCGGTCTCGATATTGCCTTTACTTAACGTATCAGCACAACTACAAAGGCCTCCATTGTCTGGTGCAGCGGGCTGAGTTGACCATTTACTGTGCCGGTCTATGCTGGTCTTGTCTTAGTCATATAAAGACTCAGGACGTTAGTTTTAATAATAATAAGTCACATCATTTAGGCATTGTATCCATAATAACTTGTTATAGCCACTAATAGGCTCATTGCATTAGTTATTTAGTACACCTGTCATCTCCAACCCTTACTGTGATTTGTGGTTAGCATACCCGACGGCCAAGACACCCTTAATGATTATGAACGAGACATGGCGTGTTGTTCTTCACATTGCAGTAGTTGTTTGCACACAGGTGCGTCACCTCAAAGAAAAAAGCAAACGTTTCTGGATTTAAACTGACGAAACGAAACGTAATGAACTAGCACGAAAAGTAATGACTTAACACCGTCTCCAGCACAGATGCCGATCTCTCGGCAATAGATTTACAAATCAAAATGTCCTTTTTCTTCTGGAATCCTATCAGGACGAGTACAAAACATCTGGTTAAACTGATTGTGGCTGCGCCATAATTAGAGCTGACTGAATAACCGAAATGACACACTTTCATAGTTCGGAATTGCTTATGTCTAGGAGCTTAAAAACTAAAATCCCAATATCTGCTCTTCAACTTGGTTCTTTCATTTCCCATATTGATGGAAGAAACAGGATATGCGAATGAAACAAAATATCGGAGGCATCGATCAAAATCATTGCCTGAGATTATACCCGCGATCAAGTCTTGCTAAAAGATCGACAGCAACCCGGTATAATGCCTGAGAAGTGAAATTCACGTTCATTCAATGTGGCTACTCAGAAGGAACAAAATTCATCTAAACAGGCTTCCAGGGGGAGAAAGAGACTTACCTAAAAAAAAACCTATTTCTCTAGAAATCTTGTCGACTATCCTACAACAAACTCTTTCATCAGAAATCTCCATGGTGCGAAGTCAAATATTATTGTCATCAGATATGAAACAACCAAAGAGATTCCAGAACTCATCGAATTCTATCAGTGTATGTTATGCAAAGACTGTGGACTCAGTGTTTCATTCTATGTTTGTGTTTCATTTGTGAATGCTTGAGAAAGTGGATGTAATGTGAGTCATCATAACGTTGCCTAATAAAGATTATGACGATAGATGTTAACTTCCGGAGAGTTCCACATGACAATGTATTGGAACTGTTGTAATTGTCTTATATGAACATTGTCGATCAGCACAGATGTTTCAGAACGCTTTCGCTTCTGTGTTAACTGTGCTTGATTCCATTTTGTTTCTATGAAGATGCGCATGCAACAGAGACGAACCGTACATTATGGTAGATAGAAGGATATTGATAATAATAATCGACCGGGCATGCTGACATTTTTTACATTGCCTTGCATTTATGTCGTGATTAGATGTTCGCATGGCGTATTGAAGTCGTTAATATCACCTGCAGTTCACTGTAACTCCCCATCGATGCAAATGCAATATTCTGGCTGATATATATACCTGATATATTTCTGTCACTCGGTTAGCATCGACCCGGTTACAGTCGTTTACTCAGATACATCTCGACCCGATGCCTTCCATTAAACAGCGATAGGTCTGGCGATGAAACATGATCAATAAATCTAGCGCTTGGTAACAACCACGATACGTCAGGCTAAAATATAGACGTAATATCAGCGTTTTAAACTACGTTTGCGATGCTGTTGATAAACATTCCGTGCTTTTTTAGCTTGATTATGCTGTAACATCGTAGTAATAATGACAAAAGTTGGATTTGACTCATAATTACACAAGTTAACGCATGATTATTCCGTAACACTGCTAATCGCACCAACCACATCCGAAGGGTCCTCTACGATGCCGCCTGAAAGCGTACACATACGATTCAACTTGCAAAGTTTCCTTGCATTCTAGACACACGGACTCAGCCGTAAGAATCTGTTACATGAGTCGATTCATTTGTCTGATTCATGTAAATATATCAAATGTAATTGCAATAGCAAAGGGGAACAAGTTTCCAATAAAATTGAACATACAGGTGACTATTGGTAATATGAAGCCACTTCGCCAGAAGGCTCTGATTCTGCTTAATTATTTACCTAAAATAAGAATGTACGTAAGATTGACTTGACTTTAAATATTGAAGTAATTTGAAATTAAATACTCGCGATGGTTTCTTCAAGAATAGAAATAGGATTGAGCAATAATGGTAAACGTCTCAGTAGACATTGGGATTATTGGCACACAACGTCTTGGGTTCGGATATGTTTATTGATGCAATCTGTCATGCAGTCTTAAAGTACAAACAGCGGTTTTATCATGTTAAAACTATTGATATTTATCGACCAGTTTCAGTAAAACGTCGTGTGTGAAAAGTGATTTTTCTAGTCTGACAAAAGCCATTGCAGTAATGGTTGAGGGCCATTCTGGTTGAGGGCCAGAGGCTGAATCATCTGCAAATCACACCACGTTTATAAAATAGCATTCGACCTTCCCGTCGTCTGGCTGCTGTCAGCATGCGCTAAAATCGCGTTGGAGTTTACAGATCTCATTAAATAGCTGTATCATCACTAAATAACCCATTTCAGCAGGCAACATATTGCGGGATATGGTTTGCCTTGTATCGACTGCAACTTCAAATGATTAACATTTGCCAGGAAATAAACGGGTTACAAACACTTTGAATCGGGACTATTACCGTATAATAATTAACATGGGGGGTTAATCGCTTGGCCACGCGAAGTTGTCTTGGACATTTAGCTCCTCACATCATGAGAACAGCCATCATACCAGTTATACAGAGCGAGACTTGTGATGCCAATGACAACAATAGCTACCGGCCAAAGGCGCTAGTCACTGCATGCTCTAAAATCCCCACACGTGGCATGCGTGGTACGATCGAAGCGCATCGGACAACCAATGCCAATTAATTCGGTTTTGAGCGATCTCACCCGACTGACATAAATGTATTAGGTTAAGAATATTATTGAATGCTTCACAGGTTTTAATAGTCTTGAATGTATATGGTTTTTAGATGCCTACAAGCATCTATTAGAATTTGTCATTGGTTGCTATGCAAGTTTCTCCTCCAACGTAATGTTATATGCGTTAATTGTGCGTGCTTAATGTTCTGGTACCAAGAAATATAGCGTTGAAACCAACATTACGATAAAACCGTTCTGTGGTGATGGTATTTACGCTGGTCAGCCATAACCCGTCATGATCACCTATGCATATCTGCAAATAGTAGATTGCATATTAAAAAAGCACCACATTGCTGCAGAGCACTATAAGCGATAATCGCGTAGATGACCAATAAATACTGCGTGAATATGGGGGCAATTTTATTCTTTTGGGATTTTAATCACTCTTTGATGCCTGTGAAGATTCACTAAAAACAAGTTTCTTTGAATGCTGATGGATGTCGACAAATGATAATGATAATGATAATGATTATTTATTTAAAGCCCATTCCATATACATCTCAACAGGCTGTACAAGTTATAACAATCAACAATAATAAATAATACAATATAAGACTAGAAATGATAAAAGTGTACAGCAATAAAAGGCTACGGCGAATTAATCGATTGCACGTTCATATAATTTGATATATCATAGGTTAAAAGCGTTCCTAAAAAAGTGCGTCTTGAGTGCTCTCTTGAAACTCTCGTACGTGCTGATCGAGCGGACACGTTCGGGTAGCTCATTCCACAATCTCGGTCCAGAATGATACAAGGATCGCTCACCATAACGGTTTAGTCTCTTGGCCTCACTAAGTGGAGGCGGAACTAATCGTATCTCCGAGGAAATGCGAAGCCGACGTGTCGGCTTCGCTACAGTTAGAATCTATGTGAGGTAGCGCGGCGCCGTTCTGTGGTGAATCACTTTGAATACTGTGCACAGAATTTTGAATAGGATAGGAATGTCAGATAAAATTCATCTAGCAAAATTTGCAAACCCTTTGGTAGCATTCATCGCCGATTTCTGCGATAATCAATACGTGATAGCACAATATTAAATTATTTTTACCTTTTGAGCTTAAAACCCCTACTTAGAAAAGTTACGCATGGTCGGATACTGAATTTACACAAAATTAATAATCACATACAATTATCGATTGAATGCACGCTTTTGGAGCAATTTGGTATGAAGATGTCATATAATGTAGCTTAAGGACATGTACAGATAAAATTATACACATTTATATATATATATATATATATATATATATATATATATATATATATATATATAGAGATATATATATATATATATATATATATATATATATATATATATATATATACATATATATATACATATATATATATGCATATATATATGCATATATATACATATATATATAATACATATAAATATATATAATATATATGTATTTATATATTTATATTTATATATATATATATATATATATATATATATATATATATATATATATATATATATATATATATATATATATATATATATATATATATATATATATATATATATATATATATATATATATATATATATATATATATATATATATATATACATCGACAGCATTGAAACTCAAGGTCTTCAGGTATTGAATATAACACATTCCAACAGTCTACACAGTGCACATTAATACATTTTTTCATAAACGACATTCTAAAACGCATGGCCGTCTTACATGCCCCCTAAATTAATTACAAGCCGTCTGGCTAGCAAACTAGATTCGTTACGAAATAAACACATTGTATTGCGTTAGTTCTATTGTTTGAAGGCCTTAGCCATTCTATCGTGATTTGAGGTCGGTAAACTGACAACACCAACAGCGTCGACCTCAAATTCGCGTTAACCGTAGTTTGCGCCCATATTATCCGCGTTTCTGTTATTTCAAATACGATCTGCATTCATGGACAGGACCTTATGCACTGTTTTATTGTATACGACTTTAATATTGCTATATCGCAATATGATAAAACGTTGCGGGGTAATTTTAACAAATCGCGGCGCATATTGTTGATTCAATGACTTGGAAGGAGGATCTAAACTGATGGTTTTAATTCCTTAAATTTATCCAAAGGACAACAGATGAATGTGAGATATTAACAAGAATTTGGGTCGGAGGGCGGGGTTGGTTGCATTAGTTTTTTCGCGTATCAAAATGTTAACTTGCATTTCATTGATATTCGTGACATTATGACCCCTAACCTGGTTATGTCTACTGTCTGTTATGGATGATCGACAAGACAAAGATATGTCTTGCCAGACTATCATGATAAACACATGTGGTTAAATACCGACTGCACCATCCCACGTATTGAACTAACTTATGTTTCCCACTTTTTTATCCAGTGAAGTCACAAATGAAAGATTATCTTTGTCGCTGTTAACACAAGATTATCATTTTAAAATGGCCAAACCGAAATATTTACGACCAAGTTGATACAAAAGAGGATATATATATATATATATATATATATATATATATATATATATATATATATATATAATATATATATATATATATATATATATATATATATATATATATATATATATATATAGCATAATATATATATATATATATATATATATATATATATATATATATATATATATATATATATATATATAGCATGTGTGGACTAGTATTATGCCATTACGACTGTGTTGCGACAATCGAATAGTGTTTGCGGAGTGGAGTGTTGTTCTCCATGTTTTGCACTCTGCACTTTTTAAATAAGGACATGTCTCCACCTTATATTTGTTAGCTGTTTTCTTAATACAATAAAAGCGATAACATTAAAGTTTAAGCAATTTGTTTATTTTGGCATTGATACCTCCACTACCGTTGCCCTCCCAGACTGGCGGAGCTCCTTTAAGAGTGACTGCGACCGCCTGTCACACGATCTTCTCGCCGACCCCTACACGGCGGCTGATGTGTAGATACCACACACGCCGCCGGGGCTCCGCTAAAATTGTGACTGGGGTACAACCATTTGATGCCTTGGAATATATCCAGTTAATGCTCAGCCGATGTTTTACGTCGACTATTTACTTGGTTGAACAAAAATTATATCATTATTCAACCCCACCACCAAGCAAGTTTTTGTGAGATGCGACACATGGTCCAGTGTGTAAAGAAAATTACTGTAATCCGCACGTCCAATACGAATGCACGCTGCTTCTATGTCTGCTCGGGCACGAAAATTCCTTCCGGCGAACAGCATACTTCTAATCAAACATATGATAGCCTGTGTAGATCCTTGTTTAAATTGAGGTCATAAACTTCATAGCGCATTACAGTATGTGCGTGAAATGTATGTAACATGGTAGCGCATCAATGTCTGTTGCATAAACAAGATATAGCATCATAGCGCAATAAAGTACGTTGGTAAAACAGGTAATTTTATTACACGATAGCGCATTGAAGTATTTGGGTAAAAATGATTTAACATGATAGCGCATTAAAGTATGTTGCATAAGTAGGATATTACATCATACAATCCCTTCGGTGTCAGTTGACAAACAGTGCATGGGTTCCAGTGAGAAGTTGTCGCTGGTCTTTATATTTTCCTCTGTATTTCGGTTTTGTTGTCCACACTTGAAAGAGCTCGATGGTGTATTTTTATGTCATTGTGCAATTAAATCTCGTGGTCTGATGTGAAAAGGGACACAGAATCTATGGTAAAAAAGTATTGCTGCCGTCAATTTAACTTCTTTGAAATATGTAAGAGTCTGAGAATCTGTAAGGGTATTGATGAACCCGTCAGGGGCAGTGTATTAATGTTCGGAATCCAGTTACATTGGACGGCTCCACATTGCTTCGAATCGCTAGTATTATATACACGCCACACCTACGCCAGAGAATTATTGAGCATCTCTTTACAAGCCCTCAACCGAATAGCATTCTGAAATTGCATTTTCCACACAAATATCAGCGTTGTCACTCATAAAGGGATGCAAAGGGTACGGGCAACAGAACAATGTCAGCGAGAAAATTAAAGGCCTCATTATCAAACAGGTGATTAAATTATCACCGCAGTTAGTTATCTGATGTAAATAATCACCTGTTATCTAATCAATAGATGTCGTAGTACCTATGATTGAGCCCCGACAAAAATATGATTAAGTGAAAAATAAGCTTTTGCTATTGTCACTGATAGGCTACGTACTGTGGACACCTGCTAAATATTTGGAATCCATGCCTTTAAAACATATATACTAGTTACGCAATTTCCAGCAGTAGCGTTACCATTACGTATTTACTTGCAGACCACTTAAAAACTTGCTCGAAATGACGCTACGCAATACAATCGTATCGGAAAGGGCAACATCGGATAAAGTGGTCATATCAGGATAGTTACGAGAATAATGAGAAATGTACCACTGAAGGCAGGGATTAGTTACCCGCATCGGCATGGATTTGGAGAATCGTATATCTCCAATCTGCTTTGTTGACAATGGGTATTAATCAACTGGGAAATTCCGGTCGTTAAAGAAGTGGAACGGCTAGGAATGACATTCGCTGTTTTATATTGATATTTCATTTACCTCATTGGTCATTAAAGTATGCTGCATTGCACCCCATTTCTAGTATGGCAATTTTAAACGTAACCGAGAATTATTGCTGCATGATATGTAACGAATTATAGGTGTGGGCTTGAAAAGCATGCTTGTTGGAATCACGGTGTAGTCCCAAAGTTTATTGGTTCCACGTTCTATGTATGGTCATTGATTATAGTGACACGTGATTCTGCAATGGTTAAGTGAGGTTTGCATCTCCGCCCAATTGTAACACCTGATAATTTTGATTATACTTATTCAATGAAAAGACATCTACGGAAGACTGCCCAACATGTGAGAGGGGGGGGGGGGGATGTGGGAGGGGATGGGGGGGGGAGTCAACCTTTGTCATACACATCCTACTTGAGTAGCTGCTTTTGCCTTTGCGTAAGGTTCAAATGACATTAAATAGATTGCCTGATCAGCTGCATATATGAATTATGTTGGCATATTGACTGAACCAGCCGCAACTTAATCATATTTGAATAGAACAGTGGCGATGGAAATATAACTTTCTCATTTTATTCTCTTGTTTGCAACTGATATCATCAGTGAAACATATCCTTATATATTGGGGCTACAGCAAATCGAATTGGTAATCAGATAGAATATACCATGATTGTATGCCTGACAAAAGGGTGTAACAACGCTACAGAACGTGTTGCGGGGAATTTGTGTCCAGTTTGAAACACTTGTAGATGCGCATCCCAATAATGTTGCCGGTGTTACACTAGTACAATTATTAACAGCGTTAATATCGGAAAACGCATTATCATGCTATGCTTTGCTTTACGAACAAAGGCAACTCATGGTATTACACTTCTAAGTACATTCTTATTACACGTATGATTTGCGTGACTTCGGTTTATGTGCTGCTTGCATGATTCGTTGTCACTGGATCAGCGCTTATCGCTATGCTTTCAATAAAAGCCTATTGCGAAACCTTTATCGACGATACTGTAGATGGCAATTATTATTCCTGCATGACACCAAGACGTAGTATTCTGAAAATCCTCGCGAAGGATTTATTACCGTTCGGCTGGCCAAAACGTGTAGGTAACGCAATTTAATACGACCTTATGTTGCTTCTGAACTCTGTGTCGGAATGTTAACTATAATCACCGGCTGGGAGGAGATCTTATCGAGGTTCACTGGAGCCGCATCAACTTACCCATTGCAGTGCACCTGTTGGAAGCATCATTATCAGTAGCTGCCGACTGGGGTGACCGCTTGCAAAAAGACTGTTATTTATGTCAGCGGGAGAGGTCGACTCGATCAGACAGTGATTGCTAGCTGATACCGGCACTCTTAGGCTCGTGTTGAAGGCATTATTGCACCTTCAGTCATTGTGATATTTTATCTTAATTCCGCCGCCATTGTTAAGTGCACCCTTTTCATTTTGTTGAGCACGGTATAACCTAATGTTTTTGATCTGCGAAAAATCCTCGGCGTCTTATATGATCCGCATGAACTAGATATTGC
>CM067354.1:74980152-75032652 GCA_034190875.2 Urechis unicinctus | reverse complement strand
ATATATATATATATATACATATATATATATATAATATATATATATATTTAATATATTTCATATATATCTAAGCGTATTCATACATTTGTTCTACAGCTATAGCGTACGTTTAAGGATGCATCTGGTACAGAATATTCACGAAACTGATCACCTTGCAAATTAATGCATATGGAATACGTCGACTCGCATTAGCTTCTATTTCGGGGAACTAATTGCTACCATCCATCTTGCTGACAGTAAGCATTAGTCAGCGATGAAGATGTCATGAGCATGATATATCGATAATCAATGATGTTCCCTATAAAAAGTATATATTTGATCTTAAGATTGAACTAATAGGTGATTCACATAGCTTTTCTTCCCCCTTTTGTTGTGAACGTAACAGCAAACTTTATATATATATATATATATATATATATATATATATATATATATATATATATATATATATATATATATATATATATATATATATATATATATTATATATATATATCATATATACATATATATATATTTATATATTCATATATATATATATTTTATATATATATAGATATATATACTTATATATATATATACATATATATATATATATATATATATATATATATATATATGTATGTGGCAGCAAACCCTGTGCTATTTGCGATGTTGATTATCATAATGCCACAGAATCACTATGAATTACAAAACATGTAACGTTGACTGAGTTTATTTGTCGACTATCGACCACGTTAAGTGGTGGCTTTATAGAGGCGTGCTAATTGCTCGGGAAAAATTTTCGGCTGGCGTATTTACCGCTGCTGGGATAGTAAGGACTATATATCCGTTTCAACCCTTTAACGCTATTTGGTATTATTGAGTGTTGTATTATTCGTGTCATGCATAGAGAGTCATCCAAGACTGTTGATTGTGCCAATTAATTCCTATCAACATTCATTTTATTTTGTCAATCTGGTGCGAACAATAAATAAATGTATTAATGTAGCGATCATAGTATCATTGACGTGGTAATTCTACCCGGGCATTTATCTACAAACGTGTCCCAGGGTATAAGATTTAAGGCAACTGTGTCTAGTTCGAGGAAATTATTAGCACTAAAACGTTGGATAAGTTGAAATATTAAAGTCATAAATAACAGCGTGGCGTCGGCTTCCTTCCATAATAATAATAGGCTTGATCAGTAGATGTTTGGATAATTGACCACAGTGGCGTGGGTTTGGGTAATTGTTTGCAATCTGTCTTCCTGCGAGCAGGCAGCAGTCATCGGGTAAAGACAAGAGATTGAATTGGTTGAAACTACGATCAATAATATTCATAATGAGCAAGCCAATTTATATTCTGAGAAGCTCTGATTGTTTTTCCGATGAATGCGTGTGATTAGATATTGCTGCTGGGGGTATAGTTATGCAACAGCAGTCAGGTAAAGCGTTACAGACATCATAGGCTAAATAAATGTTCATTTCTTATTACACCATATACTGCATACGGGTTATTGATGTCTTTATATAATAGTTGCATGCTACACGTAGAGTAATGTGGCTTAAAACCAATAGATGTGTTCAATTTTGTCTTCATGAACAATGCGATAACGATCCTTTGTGCCAAGTGTAGCAACATGTGACTACAATGTTATATTCACACTTACCAAAAGATGTATGATGGCTTATGATCTTAATTAGCCTATTCCTGTTCACATATATTCGCCCGTCTGATCTGGTAGAAAAGAAGATTAGGAAGCAGAGGCATGCTCAAAAAGGATATCTACCAATCCTTAGGCATGATATATCACTAATGCTATTATATGTAATGCTAAACTTCATTCGAGGTTGATTACGTATATATATATATATATATATATATATATATATATATATATATATATATAGAGATATATATATATATATATATTTTTATATATATATGTATATTTATATATAGATATATATATAAATATATATGTATAGATATATATATCGGATATATAGATATATATCTCTATCTATATATCTATATATAGATCTCTAAAGAGATATATATATCTCTCTGTACTCTCTCTAGATCAGATCTCTCTCCTCTCTATATAGATAGAAATCTCTCTTTTCTCTCTCTCTCTCTGTATCTCTCTTTCTCTCTCTCTCTCTCTCTCTCTGTATATCTATATCTCTCTCTCTCTCTCTCTCTCTCTCTCTCTCTCTCTATCTATCTCTCTCTCTCTCTCTCTCTATCTCTCTATCTATATATATATATCTCTCCTAGCCCAATAAAAATAGTTCGTATTCCCCAAGGTGATATTATAGCACGAAGCAAACTATCGGTCATAAAATCGAGATATCTCGGAATGTAACGCTTTATAGCTTAACCAGATATGGCGTGCTTATATTATTGTGCGTATTATGAAGGAATTTAGATTGCGTACAAATATTGCTCTTGGGTTGTAATTAGCATAAATTGATATCTTAACTGGATATTTTGTACCATCAATCTTACATAGCTAATCGTGTCTGAAATAGCATCTTTCTCTGTATCAGATTTCTATCGTAGTTCCATTGTTGGTCTACTATGAATTTGATAGTCTTCATTGCCTCTAAATAGCAGAGTGAGCAACTGGTTGAAGTTAATTTTTGTATCCTCATTCTACCGGAGTATATACTGTAAAGCGTACACACAATAACTGCCAGATTAGAGTTCATCTCGGGCACACTGCTTATTAAGTGCACTAGCACCCGTGGTGAGCTGAAAATACATTTCCCCTTGAGATTCTTATTAGGGTTATTGTATATCTGAATGATGAAGCAAATGCGGTTGTTAGTTTATTGAAAGCAAGTGGTTTGATACAGGCCTGCTAAGTACAGAAAAGATTAGACGCAGGTGGTCACTCTTGGCAAGATTTGCGGATTATACATTAAATATCAACAAGGTGTCAATGACGCAAAGAAGCAGGATGCACATTGTTGTTACCATCATGAAGTTGATTTCCTTCAGTTACCGTTATATTGATCACGCTTTTTCAAATGCTGACTTCAATTCGACAAAGTACAATGCGTACAGGTCATGCTATCCCATTATCAGCAACAGTCTCTTGCAATATATATAGCCACATTTCTCGTAGCTAAACATAGGTAGCTTTGCCATGGCAAAATATTCTTTTTATCTCTCGACGCGCAGTATACATTGGAATTTGAACTAAAGCAGAAATCTCGTTGAATCT
This sequence comes from Urechis unicinctus, assembly GCA_034190875.2. Taxonomy (NCBI): domain Eukaryota; kingdom Metazoa; phylum Annelida; class Polychaeta; order Xenopneusta; family Urechidae; genus Urechis; species Urechis unicinctus. Next base: position 75,029,438 of record CM067354.1, on the reverse strand, counting down.
GGAAGCATATATGGTCTGATATACCCCATCATTGCTACAAGATTAAAACCATAATACAGCCATAGTCAGCCTTATAGCCGGAATATTGTACCAAAGCCGATGCATGGGTGATGAAGTTGCACACATATGATTTTATTAACATTTATTATGTGCGTGCCAGACGCGGAGAATCAACCTCGCACATGCCTACAATTGCTTTTGTCAATCACGAATTCGTCTTAAGCAATAAAAGCGAGCGTGGAATCCATACTGTCATAAGTCTGCAAGTCACATAATACGAAATATTCGGCCTAATGCGAGCGCAACGGAATGTACGGATAGCAATAACTGCTGAAAAGTTCCTGGCTGAATTTTGTTAGCTGTCATAAGTTATAAATCAGCATTCTGAAGATTGTTTATGCGCACCCCAATCGATTTATTTATGTAAACAACATAGTTCATACTCTTATTTGGGGAATATAGGCATTTTGCGAATGCTGTTTTTAAACAACTAAGTATTCGACTTTTTTTGCCTTTTTTCGGACCCAAATACCAGCGATATGTTGAGCATGCCTACTTCTATCATTATCAGTATTATTATCATTTTATACGTATATATATGGCACCTATCAATCACATTAACGACTTTTTCATGTGTGCCGTTCTGACTTGATTGACAACTCATAATTGCTCCTTATGGGCACTTTATGACAGGCGTGTTTACGGTCAGGGATGTTTACAATTGAGAGATGCGTGTTTAGCTTTGTCAGAATATATTGGACAATTTCAACTTTTGCATTGGTTGATGCAAAGTCGTAGCTAACGAACCCCATGCTTTCGGACACGGGGCATCACATGATTTCAATATTGCAATATACATTCGTCGTAATTAGAGAATTGATTTAGGCGTTATCGGTCGTATAAGGGCTGCCGTAATCACATTCATCGGCGCAGTGTCACTCAATGGATGTACTGTTCTTCAACTCGGGATTTACATTTGTCAGTGCTAAAACCGCTTCGGAATCATGTAGATTACAAAACGCGCATTTGATATGGTTACAACAGAACACTGAAGTACGTATGGAGTGTTAGGCAACTATTTATATTCTGAAGTCAGTTTACCTGAATGCTCCAGTCAGCTAAGCTGTCAACACAATAACACAAACATCGTTTAGCTTGTCTAGCCAATTTAAAATATTGTGGTTATATCCAGTGCAGTTCCCTCAGAATAACAAAGAAATGATCCAGAAAGCTAAAAGTCTCAAGGGACCTTAGGTTAATTGACTCATAACAGCGTAAGTTTGGATAATATTATTGCTGCAATCTGTCATGCTGTCAGCAGGCGGTAGTCATCAGGTACAGGTCCGGGTGTGCATTAGATGAAATTAATAGTCACAATTCATGTGTGAATCTATAGTTTTGTTTCGGCACTTGCGGCTTTCCCGGTGAATGAGCGTCATTTAACGTTTAGACGTCTAATCACTCGCGTTACCTGATAAACCAATGATTTTACTAAAACAACGAACAACTTTTAGAGGGCATGATGGAACAATGCAATGGTATTTGAGGTACAGCAAAGTAGCATTGAAAATCGATATGCTATTTGTTATATGAATTATTATTCTACAAACACGATCTTAATCTTGGTCGTTCTTCAGGGTTTTAATTAGATATCAATAGTCGGGATGTAACACATTCTAGCGAATAAACTGTTAGGTATGCCAAATGTTTCGTGGTTTATACGTTTGCAGTGGATGGAATGTATGGTAAGCAAGTAGGCAAAACGAATAATTATTTTATGCTCAAGAGCATATATTACTAAGGGCTGTTGATTAGAATAAATTCATCAGTGCACAATGTTCGATGTTGGGACGACCACAGAAAATGATAACACCTAACACGTTAGATAAATAGCGACCTTTATAGCAAGATTGGCTAAAGAAGTGCAATGTTTTCTACCTTTTGTCGATTATTCGGCATCAAATTCCGGTCATGTGTCATATGCTTCTTCCAACAATATTACTCTCTATGCTACTAAAATGATGGAAAAGGTACAGATGGTACGAGCTGCAAACCGATATATCAAATTGGCCGATTAGGTGATATATCCAATTGGCCGATTAGGTGATATATCCAATTGGCCGATTAGGTATGAAATCAACGTCAATATACTTTGTCGAATTGAAATCAGCTTTTGAAACAGCGTGATGAATATATGGGTAGCTAATGCAAATCTACTTCAACTATTTAGGTAGATTAGAGCGAGTTATATTGATGAAATGTAGAAAAGTATCATACTTGTCCATCACATGCGTGGGTAATGCTACATAATAAATGACTCTACGTCAGTATATCGAAAGTGTATTGCTCTCTATGCCACGGTATAAAGGCGCGATACATAATTAAAGTTAGAAGTGACAATTTTTTATTCAGTCGTATTGCAAGCCCAATGCAATTAGTTAATGTTGAGCAAATACTGTTGACAAACAGTTAGAGTATTTATAGGTCCAATAACACTAGGGAGGATCAGAATCAACCTGCGTTGAAAACTACATCATAATTCATTCCAAACATTTGGTGTAACAATTACCAAATTATATCTTTCGCCGTGTATATAAACATGCACCTCACTTATATTGTATATCGCAACAAATAAATCAATCATGATATGAATGATGGCAAGGATCTTCATTCATATCAACAGGCTGTTGCATGTAATTGTTATCACCCTGTAATGATTATATTTTTCTTCTCGATGAGGAATCGTTTACAAATCGCAATTCTCCAACTACATTCCCAACGCTTAGAAAAATTTCCATTGATATTCAGCAAATATATAAGCATTTTCTTCTCATTGCAAAGTTGCCAAGCAAACGAATACCATTACTTGTTTGACTGTCGCGGAAGAGATACAGGCCGATTGAATGCTGTGACAGATTATAGTTGTGCTCAACCACAATCATATTTATGACCTTATATTTTCATTACTGATGGTGATCGATGAAGATAATTGAGATGCTTTGCGCAAACCTGTTGCAAAGGCCAGGATGCAATACCTGCGCTGCTGGGAGGAAGGTCAGTCGCGGTACTATTGGGCTACCGGGTCGGGTGCATCCCCTTTCAGAGATTGGGAATTAACATAATCAGCCGAGTCACATGGGTCAATGTACTATTTATGAAACATTTACAACACGATAAATGTACTATGCAATGAACGTATACCCCTTCTCAGGATTTTTGAGCATGAAAAATCTGATAAAGTAATGATTAACAATGGCCAGCAACCTAATAATGGCCTAGCAAAAAAGTAACATTTAGTGCCAATGGGACAAGATGTTAGTGAGACAGCAGTTAGGTAGTAGTAACTTGAGGTACAATAACAGGGATATCGACACAAATTCGTTTCAGTTTTTATCAGTTGGCTGTTTATTATTGTAGATATAAGCATAAACCACCTTACAGCAACAAATTGTAATACAAGGTCTACCACAGTGATGTGTTTACAAATCTTTACGCGTCTTCGCGCCGTAATACAATTCCCGTAATTATAATGCATGTATATTTCTTTTGGCGTTATGTTCTTTTCATTGTTTGTAGAATATTAGCTATATGTGTTGCACTGTTACCACTCGTTTGCCATTCCATTTCTACAAAGGGTATGAATTCACCCCAGTTTTTCGCATTAGTGTCTGTAACATCAAGGGTAGGGAGTTCTCGCTTTGGTTGGTGAGATTTCTCGTAAACATTTTTTGTTTTCATACCAACAATAGATTGGTCTAAAAAGCATTCTGACACTGCTTTTTTACCACCATCGAGTCCTAAGAGTGATTGCTCACAACATGCGCTGTGCAATTGCACAGAAGTATACGAAGACGTCGAAGCGTTAAGATCAAATCGTAGCCTCATGCATCGAAAGTGTCTGTTCAATCACAATAATTAGTTTATCGTAAACGGAAATATTAGTGATTAGTTATATGAAAACCATAGATGCACGTGTATTTCTCAAGCCGTGATTTTCTTGGCATGCACCGGTTTTGGTCATGCTTTCCCATCAAGATAGCCTTACGTCGCCGAACTAATACACACATTATGTATATCACGTTTCTGCGGTAGAACTACTTATCCAATAAATTTCATCGCTCAATAATGCAGTATGAAGCCATTTCAGGAATAAAATATGGAGTTATTTCTACTTACATTATGATATTCTCGGTGAATACTGCACATACAATGAGCCTGCTCGCTGATCAACAATTTCTCAGTATAAAAAACCATAATTTTCAAATGCAGAACATATTTTAGAGAACTATTTTTTCATGCGCTCTGTGAATTCGGTGAATAACGTTCAGTTTAACAGGTTGGTAAATTGGTGATCACTGATTTGTTAACTAATTTTGCCGCCAACGTTCAAAATGTACTCATCACTATCGGGGCTGTTTGCTACTGGAAACACTGTCTGCAAAGCCTTTACCTTATCGCTTTGACATATGCCACTTTGGGCCTGGTGCGTTTTCAATAGCATTGCTCTAGCAAACTCACAGTGCAAAAATAATGCAGCGTAATCTAGCCAGTTATATTCAAACAAGAGAGGATTTCTTAGTCACGCAATGCTGTTGCACTTACCGATGTAATTATTTATTTCATGCACAATTTCAATATTATTACAGATACTACAATGAATCTTCTTAAAAACTTTTCACAGTGCACTTTGCTTACTTCATCCATTTACAGTTGGGACATCAGCAGGAAACACAAAAACACAGGACAGTTCGTCTCCTTAGTCTACACGCCTATGGATACGTTAGCATGTTCATTCGGTATGCTGATATAGATATCCGACGTCTTTGGTGATAACTTGCTTACTTCTTCGTAGGTCCTAAGGAGTTAATTCTAGATCACAAACTAATGTGCTAACATATAAGCATAACATGACATCACCAGTCTATCCAGAGCGATCCTGCATGCTGGGCGAACTTCAGGTGATTTGACTCAGCATATATTTTGTAGCGTGTGTAATAGCACGAATTTGCACATCTGTATAGCACGTTATGTTTTGTTCACCCTTAGGTGGAATGTATATAAACTTACCAGTCGATTAATTTATTACGCCAATATTAATTCAGTGGTTGCCTATCGCAGTTTCAATTAATCGAATTCCCTACATTCCATACGACCGACCGTTATGCCAAAAGCATTGTTCGCATGTTTTCGCGCGATTACATTACGTGATTACAGTGCATTAAACATATAACATATTAAGGGTATGTATTTCATGTTTGGCTCGACCCGCATGTCATAGCATATAGGTAATATAAACAGATAATAAGCAGCAAACACCTTATCAAATCATTAATAGCACACAATGGCAAAGCCGTATTGGCAGCAATTGTTTTCAGAGCATTATTAACGGTAATGTTAACCATGCAACCATATTCCGCAAATAAACAATAGACTTAATATACCCAATATGGTTGTTTATACCGAGTATCCTGTATATAATGAACCGATGAATGCACTCCAATGCAAAATATACACAGTTTATAAGGTCGTGTAAGCAAGTGAACTCACGAATAAAGGCAATGACCTGGCATCATCATGACAATGAAATTACGGCGATGATTAATGAAGTACATTATCCGCCCAAGGCCAGGCACCCACTGCGCTCGAGGATTCAAACCTACCATTCATTCAGACTAATTACGCATTATTTGTATGCAAAATCCTAAGCGATAGATAGATGGAATTAGAGTGCTAATGAAATTATGCTGTCAATCAGTTACTTTATATGTCTTTGCCAACAATACAGTATATTCTGACCAACAACGATTATGTTAAGGTTTTCGTGCGCCTGAAAAAGTGTAGGGACGCCACTAATACAGCAGTAACAGCGTTTTGGCCCTTGCAATGTGAGTTTTACTAGCACAGTGGGGATATAACCGACGCACACTACCATGTACAATGACATCCACTGCCCGATTATTACATGACACTCATAAGATTCGCCGATGTGGTTGAACCGTGTCTCTGACGCAGTTGTATCATTTAAGGGCTTCATGAACGCCATGATAACAAGTGTCTACGAAATCAATGCGCTTGACCTATACAAAATAGCCTTTCTTCTGAATGGCATCACGAGATAAATCGGGCAGGTGCGGTCCATCAGGCTTATAATTACAGTTGCACTGTCTGGCGCAGCATGGAATTGGATTTTCTTTTTCGGCATGATGTTTATATGCATCCCTTGAAGCTCATTGAACAGTTCATTAAAACCCTTTACTCGAGCAGTAATTTGAAAATGTGTACTCCGCATTCAATTAACAGCGCTTTTTAAACTTTCAATCGTCCAGAATAAGTGTTGAACCGGTGCGTGAACGACATCATATTAGCAGCAATTTGCATTGCACATCACATGCATGCCGTGGAATATCCATTATAATGAACAGAACCCCACTTTAACGTCGAAGACTTTTTTATATCGAAGACACTCTATTTATGTTAGGTCTGCAAACAAGATTTGTCCGTTGAAATCCTCCCGACTTAGAGCTCTGTTAATGGCACAACACAAACTATTTACTGGCGGGTGGTATTGTTGTTACTAATTACTCCAGCGGCTTCCACATGCGTGAGTCAATTTAGGCACCGGAGTATATTTGCTCTAGCTGTGTTAGTGTCATTTGGTAAGCAGAAGAATGATTTCTGAAAAAGACATAGAATCAGTGACTATCCTTCTGGCGACTTATGTCAGCCTGCCGGACTAAAGTAACTTATCCCTATCGGCTTGTGATGGTTCTCTCTTCGTGACGGCAAGATATTCTATCATGGTTTAAGTTATGAGCTCTTATTAACGGTTAGGGAAGCTGCGTCAACTGAACAACATCGGCGCGCAAACAAAAGACTTCATAATCAGTAGCGACTTGTTCAAATTGCAATGTTTGCTTCTTATTTGGTCTCAGTGAAAATACAAATGTCAGTAGACCTACGGTGAAGTCACCAAAATACGTTGTTTTCGTCGATGACACGCAAGTCATTTAGACATCCAGGGAATGATTGGGATACTTACAATCACTAAACTTGTTGGTAAGCACGGCTGCCGATGACCTCCGTAACAAACCTTTCCTATACATGAAAATATATCTTTATTCACTATTATACGCATAATGAAATATACAATATCTGTATATAAACATGTAAACAAATATAAATATATATATATGCATATATGTATATATATATAATATATATATATATATATATATATATATATATATATATATATATATCGCATATATCAACATGTATATATGCATAAAATGTACATGTATATATATTTATGATATTACATATATATATATGTATACATATGACATACGATTTCATATATAAATATATTGCTTATATATATATATATATATATTATATATATATATATATATATTATATATATATATATATATTTATATATATATATATATATATATATAAACATATATATTTAAATGATATATACATATATATATGCATACATACATGTATATATATATATATATTTCGCCTATATTTTGTCATTGTGGCGGCAAGTATGTCACATGTACGATTTCAACGTTCGGTTATATATATATATATAAGATATAGGAATAAATATATAATATGTTAATATATATATCTATTTGATCCGCAAGACAGATATATGGATATATTTGGCGTATATATTGTATATAAACAACCCCATTATATATACAAGGGCAGCATATAAATAACTAATGTGGATATGCATAAATATACATGTATATATACATATATATATATATATATATGTATATATATATATATATATATATATATATATCGATATATATATATATATATTTATACATATATATATATTTATAAATATATACTTATATATATATGTATATATGTTTATATATTTTTATGTTTATATATATACATATATACACATAAATATATATATGTTCGCCTATATTTTTGTCATTGTGGCGGCAACTATATCACATAGGATTTCAACGATCGGTTTTTTTTAAATATCCTTGCAAATACAGTATTGAAACTGGCAAATATTTTGAGACTGCTTAGAACTGCGTGGCGAGAAACAACTAATAATTAGTAGTTGGTTTGTGTTGGTTTCACCAGATAACGTTCGGTTCATATCAGTTTTGATAACAATGTCATGATATTGTCATCTTATGATGTGAACTGTGAGAAGTGGGAAAATTGGGGTCATTATTTTGTGCCGGAGATCACGAAATACCATCTGTTAGGTACGCCACAACAGACGGGTCTAGAAAAATAACAATAGATTAATACTATCTGTTGCAATTGTCTTATATGGCCTTGGATGTTCGCATGGCGTGTTGAAGTCGTTAGTATCGATTTGAGTTTACTGTAACTCCCCATCGATGCGCATGCAATATTCTGCTGCTGAGATATTTATCTAGATACTAGGTTAGCATCGATTCGTTGATAGCCGTTTACTCTGACGCAACTCGACCCAATTCTTCCACTAAGCTCCGATAGATCTGGCGAGGTAACATGATCTGTATATCAGGCAAAAAAATACACGAAGATCCAGCTCTTCAAACGAGGTTTGCTATGCTGCAGCTGCACAAGTCTGTGTTTTTTGACTAGATCATGCTGAAACATCGTAGTCATAATGACAAAAGTCGAATATTATTCATTTAACACAAGTGACTTTTAATAATGCAGTAATATTGCTAAACACTCAAATAATATCTAACATGTCCTTAATGAAGGCGTCTGTGTTAGAAGCACACACACAAGACTTAACTAGCAAGGCTCTTGGCATTCTAGACACACACAATAAGCCGTTGGAATACCCTAACTGCTTCCGCTAATGGACGTTGTAGGCTGTAGAACAGGAGCAACTGATAGTTATCATCGTACTTTATCGCATATGTAGATTCCAATCAACGAAAAGGTGACTTTCATTCCCTAAATATTCGTTTAGGGACGACACAGTTAAATAAACATATGTCAAAAGAGTTCATTTAAATAAATCCATTATCAGAGAAGAGCATTCGTAAGGAAGAGGATCAAGTGCTGATAAGATGTGGCGTGAACTATGTAATACACATGCTCAATCCCGCTTATTGTAGACGTCTTGTTAGTGGCATTGTTTGCTTGACGACTTGACAACTTGAAATATTAAGGCAATATAAATAATTAAATATCCCAGGGTACCTTCCAGAATAATAATGGGATTGTTATTTATTGGTAAACGTCACAATAGACCATTGAATAATTGGCTCACATCGGCTTGGGTTCGGGTAAACTTATTGTTGCAATTAGTCTTACCTCCAGCAGGCGGCAGTCTTGAGGAACTAGCAATGGTTTCATCATCTGTTGAACGGTGGTATATGCTGCTTATATTTATTGACTAGTTTAGGTAGCTTTCAACGTTCCCATTGTCATCGTGGGGCAAACGAGTGTTGTAGTTTACAGATCTGCTATGCTAGCCAGGTATCTCACAGGTGTCATTTAAGAGAACAGCAAGTATTTCAATTAAGAGCTGTATCATTACTCTATTTACCCATTTAAACAGCCAACATATTGCGGGATATGTTTTGCTTTTTATCTACTGCAACCTCAAATGATAAATATTTACCAGTAAATTAGCAGGTTACAAACACTTAAAATAGGGACTATTACCGTATTATATTAACATAGGTAACCATTCGTCTGGCCACGCGACGTTGTCATGGATATTAAGCTCCTCATATCATGAGAATGTCCATCATACTAGTTGCACAGAACAAAACTTGTGATACTAATGATAGAAATAACTAACGGACAATGCACGTAGTACGTGAACGCTGTTAAATCCTCAAACTTGTAATACTTAGTATAATTGAATCGCATCTGACAATCAGTTTGGTTTTCAGCTATCTCACTCGACTGTCATGAATATGTATGCGGTTACGAATGTTATTGAATACTTCACTGGTTTGATAGCCTTGCATTCGCAGTGTTTTTAGATGTCTTAGAGGCAGTTGATAAAATTTGTCACTGGGAGCTCTGCAAAACACTTCTAAAATGTAATATCATATGCACTTTTTGTGCGTGCGTTAATGTTCTGGTACCGGCTTAATCTGCTTGATATTGTCTACTGCTGTAGTGTTGAAACGAACATTACGTATAGCCCATTGAGATTTGTGGTGATGGTATTTGAACCGGTCATCCATAAACCGTCATGCCATCCTACGCATATCTGCAAATAAATGATTGCACATTCAAAACGTACCAAATAACTTGACTATACATAAAGCGATAATCGCCTAGATGGCCAATATATCCTGCGTTAAATACGCCCCCTTTATGCGGAAGCCAGTTCGCTGTTGTAGAATTTTAATCACTATTTGACGCCTGTTCAGAGTAAGATCAGAAAAGGATTTGGGCTTCATTGTACTGCTCATCTATGTGGACAAATGTCAGATCGAATTCATTTAGCAAATTTATTGGCATTGGTGTTTGCCCGAATATGAATCATTGCTGGTGTGGTATGTTGCTTTACACCTAAATCGTCCGCCTCAAATAGTACAGCAGTGCGTTACTGACACGTTAGTTCTGACGGTTGGAGCTTTTCTTTTGTATGTTTACCCAAGACTGCAGCACCAATAGTTTTGATATCCGTCAAGGCACATTCACATTGTACCAGTAAGCGTCTGCAATAATATTGATTACAATTTGATTAACCTTCTATCATGACGGATATATTATTTGATAATATATAAGGCATAATGAAAATGCCCCCAAGCATAATCTGACAAATGACAAAACGTCAGATACTATTATCCTTGTATTGCTTTTTTAGACTAGAATAGTCATAGCGGATGGAAATTATTTCAACAGCCGCTTTCTAACATCGACAGCATTAAGACTATAAGTCTTAAGGTATTGGAAAGTAGCGCATTCCGACAGACTACACAGAACATGTTGCAACTATATTTCCCCATAACCGAACAGGCGAACCACGCGGTTGTCTGACAAGCCCCCTAAATCAATTACAAGCAGTCGGGCTAGCAAACTGACTTGATAAGGAAATAACACACATGGTATTGCGAGGGTTATATTATTTGTATGCCTTAGCCATGCTATCATGATTTGAGCTCGGTGAACTGTGAACACTAGCAGCGTCGACCTCAAATGGGCGTTTCCTGTAGATTGCGCCCATATTATTCGCACCTCTGCTATTGTAATCATTATCACGAGCAGCACATTAATCTGCTCCGTTTGCCACCAGATGCGAATCGTTTTCTCATCCATGCACAACAAAGTATCAAAGCATCAAGAGAGACAATTATTTGATATGGCTTTATATACTCATATATTCATGACATATAAAATCGTGGAGCTGCATTCTGTTGTAATGTATACATTGTGGTAAGAAAGCACTTTCTCAATATAAAATACACGCCATTTGTGTTAGTAGCCACCACGCGTCAGTTCTCAATTATTTCTCCCCGCCGCAAATGAGCAGATGTTGGTAGAGCGTTAATAGCTGGTCTAGTTTCACAGTTGCCTTTTCGTCCGTTAAGTTTAAATCAATCGAGTTAAGCCAATTTATAAATGTAATTCGTTTTTTTGTGAAGGTTGTTCTACTGGGCATTTTCCAAACCACTCATATATCAAGGTTTTCACGATTTATGGCTTAAGGAGTCCAAAATGTTGAAATTTGCTGTTTTCCATTCGTTATTTGAATTAAATATATAAATACGTGTTGGCTAATGATCAAAAAAGTCTAAATCTGTGGTATAGTGGTAACTACCTCGTGTTTGGCTCTAAATCCATAAGTCACACATCTAGTGGGACTGTTGTAATTGTCGATTTATTACATAGCATGCCTAGTGCAGTTTGCCTGCATTTGATGCCTCCCGTAAGTTTATCTATGAACACGGCACATTAATAATCCCAAACAATGACTAAACTTCGCTGATCTGTTTTTTAGTGGGAACAGTGGATATTATCTTGGGACGCCACACAGCATACGTAAACATGTTTCACGTGTTACAGGACAAGCTCGCGGTCAACCGTAATCTAAGAAATACATGATGTAGCAACATTCAAAAGCATCGGGGTCAGTAGCCCAGCAATGTCTGGATTGCCTTGAGTAGTTGTCAAACATCTCTCTTGCGATGTTCCTCCAAGCACGAGAAATATTTACTTCCGCTTTTTTTTTAGTCGGTTCAAATTACGACAGTTGCAAGGTCTTTTTATGATATATGTTTTAGGTTGTGCTACTAAGAATGCTCTCTATATTTGTCAGATGTGACATCTGAGATAAAGGATTGCGCCTCTATCTTGTCTTTTGTCTTGTAAAGAAGCATGCGGCTATGACCGCCTGAGCTGTGGGTTTTATCAGTGCGCCTTTCAAACATATCGAGGGAAAACTCTATAACAATGGTAGTTAAGAAGACGAACAGATTGCAATGTCTATTCATAGTGGTAATTTTACTTGCATGGTTACAAAAACCAAGAGAATTCGACACAACTGATATCACGGCGGACTTAATGTCTATCATGTCTTCTGGTTGCATTTATCATCTTGACGTTTTCTCTGTATTTGTTGTCGGATAAAGTGCATCGCATGTTTATGTTCATTACAGGAGGGTGTTTATAAAAATTTATGACCATGCAAGATCTAACAATGCCCGACAAACTTAATGGGCAAATGCATTCATTGAGCACCAACGCTTGATGAACATCACTTAGACTAAGTCAGCTTTATGGTTTGTCTTCGCTAAACCGATGGCAAAAGGCAATCGACGCAACCGATAACACGAAGTGGCACACTAGTCATTGTCACGGTTCTCGCAGGTAGTTATAATCTGTCGCGCTAACCTCAGTACACAGGTTTCTCTGATGTTTCCATGATCACTAATCTATGATAATACGCCTCTAATACAGCAGTAACAGCGTTGTGGTCCTTGGAATGTGAGTTTTACTGGCACAGTGGTTATATATCCGACGCATATTAGGATGGACAAATGACACCCACTGCCGTTTCTTAAATCGAGTTACTACATGGCGCTTATAAGATTCGCTGATGTGGTTGAATCTTTTATCTGACGCAGTTATATCATTATAAGGCTTTGTGACCGCCGAGGTAACTCATTTGTTTTTCGGCATGATGTCATTATGCATCCCTTGAAACTAATTGAACAGCTCATTCAGATTCTTTACTCAAGCAGCATTTCGAAACTGTGTACTTCTCATGCAATTATAAGCGCTTTTTAAACGTTAAATGGTCCTGAATACATGTAGAAACGTGGCATGAACGACATCATATTTACAGAAATTCGTCGATGTTTTACGTGGTAACGTGGTTTACGTAGTTGAACACAAGTTAAACAAAGCTAACCGTAGGGAGTCTCTTACGACAAATGAATTGCATATCATTACTCTGCCCACCATTGTTGTTTTGTGGGATGCGACACATGTTCCAGTGTATAAAGAAAATTACTGTAATCCGCACGTCCAATGCGAATGCACGCTGCTTCTATGTCTGCTCGGTCACGACAATTCCTTACGACGAACAGCATATTTCGATTAAACATATGATAACCTGTGTAAATCCTTGTTTAAATAGAGGTCATAAACTTCATAGCGCATTACAGTATGTGCGTGAAATGTATGTAACATTGTAGCGCATCAATGTCTGTTGTATTAACAGGATATAGCATCATAACGCAATAAAGTACGTTGAAAAAACAGGGTATTACCTGATAGCGCATTAATATACGTGGGTAAAAAGGATCTAACATGATAGCGCGTTAAAGTATGTTGCATAAACAGGATATTACATGATAGCACACGAATGTTTTTGGCTAAAACAAGATATTACAAGATAGCGCACTAAAGTCTGTTGCATATGCAGGATATTACATCATAGCGCATTAAAGTTAGCGGCTAAAACAGGATATTACAAGATAGCGCACTAAAGTCTGTTGCATATGCAGGATATTACATCATAGCGCATTAAAGTTAGCGGCTAAAACAGGATATTACATGATAGAGCTTTGACGTCTGGGGCTAACCGTGATCTAATAGCATTGTTTTACAGTAACATTACAATCACCTCGGTGTCAATTGACAAGCAGCGCATGGGTTCCAGTGAGAAGTGACCGCCTGTGTCTATATTTTCTTCTGTATTTTGTATTTTGCTATCCACATTTGAAAAAGCTCGATGGTATATTTGTATTTCATAGTGCCATTAATGATCGTGGTACTCGTCTGATGTGAAAGTAGACACATAATCTATTGTAAGAAAGTATTGCTGCTGTCAATTAATTTCATTGAAGTATTTAATAGTCTGAGAATCTGTAAGGGTATTGAGGACGGCTCTACATTGCTTCGAATATCTAGTATCTGAGTGTTATATACACGCCACACCTACGCTAGCGAATAATTGAGCATCTCATCACAACCCCTCAATAAAATAGCATTCTGAAATGGCATTTATCTCACACAAATATCAGCGTTGTCACTCATAAAGGCATGTCAAGAGTACGGGTCAAATGAATGTCAGCGAGAAAACTAAGGGTCTAATTATCAAACAGGTGACTTAATTATCACCGCAGTTAGTTATCTGGTGTAAATAATCACCTGTTATCTGATCAAAAGATGCCGCAGTTCATATATAGTAGTTGCTCAATTTCCAGCAGTAACGTTACCTTTACGTATTTATTCGCAGAACACTTAACCTGCTCGAAATGACGCTGCGCAATGCAATCGCATCGGATAGGGCAACATCGGATGAAGTGTTCATAGCAGAATAGTTACGAGAATAATGAGAAATGTACCAGGGAAGGCCGGGATAAGTGACCCGCATCGACATGAATTTGGAGAATCGTATTTCTCCGATCTGCTTTGCTGAGAGTGGGTATTAATCAATTTGGACTTTCCGGTCGTCAAAAAAGTGGAAGGCTAGCAATGACATTCGCTGTTGAATATTGATATTTTATTTACCTCATTGGTCTTTAAAGTATTTTGAACGTAACCGAGAATTATTGCTGCTCGGATGGAAAAGAAGGGGGGGGGGGGGGGGTTACCTTTGTCATACACATCCTACTTGAGTAGCTGCTTTTGGCTTAGCGTAAGGTTCAACTGACATTAAATAGTTTGCCTGGTCAGCTGCATATCTGAATTCCGTTCGCATATTTGACTGCACCAGCCGCAACTAAATCATATTAGAATAAAACAGTAGCAATAGAAATATAACTTTCGCATTTTATTTTGTTGTTTGCAACTAATATCATCAGCGAAACATATCCTTATATATTGGGGCTACAGAAAATCGAATTGGTCATCAAAAAGATGTATTAACGCTACAGAATGTGTTGCGGGAAATTTGTGTCCAGTTTGAAACACATCTAGTGGGACTGTTGTAATTGTCGATTTATTACATAGCATGCCTAGTGCAGTTTGCCTGCATTTGATGCCTCCCGTAAGTTTTTCTATGGACACGGCACATCAATAATCCCAAACAATGACTAAACTTCGCTGATCTGTTTTTAGTGTGAACAGAGGATATTATCTTGGGACGCCACATAGCATACGTAAACATGTTTCACCGTGTTACAGGACAAGCTCGCGGTCAACCGTAATCTAAGAAATACATGATGTAGCAACATTCCAAAAGCATCGGGGTCAGTAGCCCAGCAATGTCTGGATTGCCTTGAGTAGTTGTCAAAGATCTCTCTTGAGATGTTCCTCCAAGCACGAGAAATATTTTCGTCCACCTTTTTTTTAGTCGGTTCAAATTACGACTGTTGCAAGGTCTTTTTATGATGTATGTTTGAGGTTGTACTACTAAGAATGCTCTCCATATTTGTCAGATGTGACATCTGAGATAAAGGATTGCGCCTCTATCTTGTCTTTGTCGTGTAAAGAAGCATGCGGCTATGACCGCCTGAGCTGTGGGTTTTATCAGTGCGCCTTTCAAACATATCGAGGGAAAACTCTATAACAATGGCAGTTAAGAAGACGAACAGATTGCAATGTCTATTCATAGTGGTAATTTTACTCGCATGGTTACAAAAACCAAGAGAATTCGACACAACTGATATCACGGCGGACCTAATGACTATCATGTCTTCTTGTTGCATTTATCATCTTGACGTTTTCTCTGTATTTGTTGTCGGATAAAGTGCATCGCATGTTTATGTTCATTACAGGAGGGTGTTTATAAAAAATTATGACCATGCAAGAGCTAACAATGCACGACGAACTTAATGGGCAAATGCATTCATTGTGCAACAACGCTTGATGAACATCGCTTAGACTAAGTCAGCTTTATGGCTTGTCTACACTAAACCGATGGCAAAAGGCAATCGACGCAACCGATAACACAAAGAGGTACACTAGTCATTGTCACGGTTCTCGCAGGTGGTTATGAGCTGTCGCCTTAACCTCAGTACACAGGTTTCTCTGATGTTTCCATGATCACTAATCTATGATAATACGCCTCTAATACAGCAGTAACAGCGTTGTGGTCCTTGCAATGTGAGTTTTACTAGCACAGTGGTTATATATCCGACGCATACTAGGATGGACAAATGACACCCACTGCCGCTTCTTAAATCGAGTTACTACATGGTGCTTATAAGATTCGATGATGTGGTTGAATCTTTTATCGGACGCAGTTATATCACTATAAGGCTTTGTGACCGCCGAGGTAACTCATTTGAAGCATTCCAGCGTCTTCGACATCAATGCGCTTGACATATACAAAGTGATCATTCTTGTAAATGGCATCGCGAGATAAATCTGGCAAGGTGGTCCATCAGACTTATAATTACGGTTGCATTGGGTGGCGCAACATGGAATCTAATTTTGTTTTTCGGCATGATGTCATTATGCATCCCTTGAAACTAATTGAACAGCTCATTCAGATTCTTTACTCAAGCAGCATTTCGAAACTGTGTACTCCTCATGCAATTATAAGCGCTTTTTTAAACGTTAAATGGTCCTGAATACATGTAGAAACGTGGCATGAACGACATCATATTTACAGAAATTCGTCGATGTTTTACGTGGTAATGTGGTTTACGTAGTTGAACACAAGTTAAACAACGCTAACCGTAGGGAGTCTCTTACGACAAATGAATTGCATATCATTACTCTGCCCACCATTGTTGTTTTGTGGGATGCGACACATGTTCCAGTTTATAAAGAAAATTACTGTAATCCGCACGTCCCATACGAATGCACGCTGCTTCTATGTCTGCTCGGTCACGACAATTCCTTACGAACCGGAAAACTTTTGTATATGTTATACCAGAGCCCCCCCATGACCTTCCCACCCCCCTTGTCCCCCCCCCCCCCACGCGTTGACCACGTGATCATGTGACGTGTTTGGACTTGTTTGGACTTGTTTGTCACGTGGTGATGCTATGTGACCACGTGATATGATGTAAGGCCTAGTTTAGGTGTGTTGTTGAGTGTTTAAAGGTACTGAGTGGGGTTCTATAGAAATACATGAGAATAACAATGGGTTGGGTATATCCTTTAGTTTAAGACTTCTAGTCAAATGATGTACCCACGCCACTTGAGAATGTGACGTAACCCTTTGGGGATAACAATGGACTTGGGAAGACGTGTTTGAACATGTTAGTAAATAGGTTAAGTGAATATTCATGATTGAGAATAACAATGGGTGTTAAGTATATCTTGTGGAAGGATTAAAATTGTAACAATGGGAATAAGTTGTAAGCTGTAATAGATGCGAATATGGCTGGAGTGAAGAAGATCTGTGAAGTTTGCTATTGATATGTTAATTAGTGAGAATGACAATTAGGATTAAGAATGTCGTCGAAGTTTAATGATAATGAGCCTTTCCTAATACAATACTTGGGAATAACAAGGCGTTGAGAATGTATTTGAAGTGCACCAATTGAGTTAAAGATCCTTGATCATGTAATAAGCCCACGCCAGGTGGTAATGACGTAACCTTCATGCGGTTAGTAATGGAATTGAGTATGTAGGCAAAGATGAAAAGTGTGAAGAAGTTTTAACGTGTGAAGGAGGTCGTTTGTGTGATGGAGCACTTAAGTATTCATGTGTTAAAAATGTTAAGACAATGACGCCAAAATAAGTATAACGCAATCAAATGCAATGCTGACGAAATACGCATCCCGATGTAAATGGCGCGCGAAACGAATTGATATTTCTGTTAAATGGGGTTGATGATAAAAAACAAACTTACCCCTACAGAGAAGAAACATTCCCAAACTTTGCTTATTCCAAAAGAATCAGCGATAGTTCCATATTGAGATCTTTCCTCAAGTCAGTTTGTGTATGAAATGAAAAAATTTCCTTCAGTTATGGGGGAGATTGACGACAGCTTTCACCACCCGCATAACGCTCATCATGCGACAATATTCTAACAGCTAGTTATAATACTTAACACGAGTTTAAGATTTGAGTTCACCTGACACTCACACACACAAGACTCCCTCTGCTTGATACTTATTATACGACCATGACACCTCACTAATAGCTTGTTGTCACGCTTAACACGAACTTAAGCATTGAGTTCGCCCGACACACACATACACGCCATTGTCTATAATCAGGGGGGAATCTCCTCTTCCGATCATGAGTAAATTATGCTGGTACATTCTGAACCGCTTAACGGGATTACTGAAAATCGAGTGGGGTTTTGAAATAAAAAATTATACGGGAGGCACCTTCATATTCCTGAATAATTGTCGCATATAAATATGATACCAATGTTAGTGGTCAACAATGCTCATCTTACGAGATAGAAATCACTCTTGAGCCAGATCATCACATCATAGTCGTTAAGAAAATGGACTCATCCAGAACCCAAATATATTGTGAGTATATTCATTTGTCATATTCATATATATATATATATATATATATATATATATATATATATATATATATATATATATATATATATATATATATATATATATATATATATATATATATATATATATATATATATATATATATATATATATATATATATATATATATATATATATATATATATATATATATATATATATATATATATATATATATATATATATATCGTGATATCTATCTGATTATTTATCTATTCATTTATTTATTTTTGTTGATAGCCGTCGCAGAAAGCCAGTTCGACTGGTTGAAAATGACCCCAAGTGAAGTAGGTGAAGTGTATATGGATCTAAGATCGAAATACATGGAAAATGGGGGACTGACATCGGATGAGGCTGAAGTGATGAAAGAAATTTACACAGTGGGATTCATCAAACTTGAGGAAACCGCTTTCCCACCATTTGATCTATATGCACGTGTGTTAGATGTTGTTGCACAAGAACTTGTGACCTCTACAGAGGTAGTAAAATGTATCAAGAACCCCAAGTGGTTCCCGCGATCGATAGCCTTCGATCTGTTAGGACGGTGTTTACTGCGGGGAAAATGTAATTATGACAGGCGCGACGGTGTGGAAGTTGTCACATTCAGGGGAATGACACCATATGAGATAATGAAATGAAATCAATAAAAAAAAATGTATTAACCACACTCGTATTTTCATCCATCCTGATGGTGTTGTGAAACAAATGTACTAGCTTTTAAAAGTGAAAAGTGTATTACTCACCAATTCGATTCATCATTATGGCGCACCCAATTGAAGCGGTGAGGTTCGGTCCTAGCTAAGTCGGAAGTAAAAATGAGGTTTAGGCCTCACAGCGCATGCGCAACCCCGAAACCTCACAGCGCATGCGCAGCCCGTGATCAGCCTAATTAAAGCCTTTGCGCACGGCACTCGGCGTTGTTTCACGCTTGAATGCAGAGTGTCCTAATATAAAGTGGCTGTAATGAATGAAAAAAATTACAATCTGAGTCAGCTACTAGACCCAAGACGATCCAAGATGGAGCCAGCCAGAAAACGCTTTTGTCATCGTTCAAGTTCATCAGAGTGTAAGCATGAATTTTTCATTTAAATATTATTTATCCTAGTGAATTTAATTCAGAGCGATATCCGATGATAACTACAACTAAATAATAATAATAATAATAATAAAAAAAAGGCTTATTAAGAGTTTATCTTGAAATAGCTGTATTCAGACTAAAGATTGTTGTCATTTGGTTCTAGTACTTTGGGAGGGTCCAAATGACCAGGAATTGATTACATGTATGGTGGGATACGAGCGCGATCAAGGTAAAATATCAGTCGAGGTTTTGACATATATAACACTGTCATTAGTAGCAGAATCATGTTGAATGATATCAAATTAACTATGTATTTAGTTTTCTTATTCTTTAATCTTTATTTGTGTTAGCTTTGTGGGATAGTGATGTCAATGACAATGAGTTGTCATGTGTCATGGACGAGTATGCGTTAAACGAAGCGCATCAAGCTCTTGACGAATTAGCTGGCTTTCCCGGTGAAATAGGTATGGATACGATTCATGGATTATTAATTGCGTCTGAACGTGAGCTCAACAAGATATATAAAACAAATATATACCAACATATTACGATGGAATTTCGGCCTAGCACTAGTTGTTTATGTTTGACAGTGGAAGCTAACCAAGCAAACGTGGCAATCGACGACGGTCAGCAAGGTGCTGGGATGATGGGGAATGAAGATGAACCAGGTATGATATTTTCATATTGTTGCTTGTGATTAATTAGAATCAATGAGGTGATTTGTTTAACTCTTTCTCTCTCTCTCTTCTCTTTTTTCAGATGCTCTGGCAACCGGAATCGAGGCGCTCGAACTTAGGCACGGCAATGCCATCCGGACTTACGTCCGTATACGGCCGTTGCAGGATGTCTTTAATTTCGATTTGCGCATTCCAATGCCCACACTGAGAGAGGTCATCTTCGATCAGCAACAAGTGGCCATCAAAATAAATGCCAGCTACGGCTTTATCTTGAGGAATAATGAGAGTGGTGAACTCCGCTACTTTCATTCTTCAATAAATAATGCCCGGCTACTTCCGGCACCGGTCACAGTAAGAAATGCGGATGATATCGAAGCTTTCGAGAGGCGGATCGAACAGGGGGACATTCTGACATGGGCCCGTGATCAGCGCCCCAATTCCAAGTGGGTGGTTGTTAAAGTAACGAACCTGACAGTCTATGTCAGCAAGTTACTAGACCACCCTATTGGTTTTGCCCCTACCAAACTACCTCCTCATATCCAGAACAACAAGGCTATCCTAGGGCTGGTCACGGACATGAATTCTGGAAGACCGTACACTGACAGGCTATGCCTGTTTCGTTGTCTGGCCTTGCACCGTGGGGGCCCCGCTTCGTGGATTGGAGAAGCTGACGAAACGGCTTTTTCGAGAGGCCTATCCTACTGGGGACATTGAAACATTTGTCGGTGTTCCTTGGGCCGACCTCGAAAAAGTGGAGGAGCGTTTTTCGATGTTAACATTTTCGTGTACCAATGCACTGAAGAGCAGGTAAGCTGATATATAAATAATTTAAGTGAAGCTTTACTCAATGAAATTGTAATTCGTAACTGAATATTTTACATGATTGTTTGTTGACAGGTTGCCACACTTGTGAGGCGGTCCCCTACTAACTATGCTGAAGCAATGTACCTCAACCTCCACGAGGGGCATTTCAGTTATATACAGAACCGGGATCGCTATTGCAAGTCTTACGCTTGCACCACATGTGGCAAACTGTGGAAACATGTGGGTATGCTGCATCGGCACCAAGCCACATGTATTGCGGAGACCGTGTATCGATATCCAGGCGGGGTCTACCACCCACCACCCACTATTTTCGATGTACTTCGCGATGGTGGGTTTGAAGTGGAGGAATCCGCCTATCCCTATCGAGCCACTTACGACTTCGAGTGTTATTTTGATAGGTCAGACATACCCACCAACTCGGACAAGGTGATATGGGAGGCTCGTCATGTCCCCTTGTCAGTCTCCGTATGTAGCAATGTACCCGGTTTCCAGGAACCGGTTTGCTTTGTTACCGAGGGTGATACGGATGAGTTGGTGTTGCGTATGATGACCCCCACTTGAAGCAAGTGGCCGATGCTGCTTATGTCATCCTACAGGAGAAGCACACCTCCTTACTCCAATGTATGGATGAACAACTACAAGAGCAGCTGGTTACCGACCCGGTAACCAAAGGGAAACATCATCCACTGGAGCAACTCATAGAAAAGTTTCAGAGTTATTTGATGGAATTACCCGTTATTGGTTTTAATTCCGGAAAATACGACCTGAACGCCATCAAGGTAGCTCTCATGCGGTACTTCACACAATACGATCCAATTAATTTTGTCGTAAAAAAAAATAATAATTTTCTTTGTCTAAAGTCTAACAATTTTAAATTTTTGGATATCTGCAACTATTTGGCACCTGGTTGCAATTACGACAAATATTTAAAAGCATACCAGTGCAGTGTAAACAAAGCCTGTTTTCCGTATGAATGGGTCACGTTGGATCGGTTGAACCACAGAGAGCTACCTTCTCACGCTGACTTTTATAGTTCGCTTCGTAATGAAAACATTAGCGAAGCAGACTATTTAGAATGTCAGCGTGCATGGGAGTCTGAGGGGATGACCTGCTTCAAGGACTATTTGAAATATTACAATAATATTGATGTAGTCCCATTTCTAGAGGCATTGGCAAAGCAAAGTCGATTTTACGAGGAGCGTAATATCGATATGTTTAAGCAGGGTATTAGTGTTCCGGGTCTGACATTGAATTACATGTTCCAGGATCTGGATTGCTTCTTCTCATTAGTCGATGGTAAAAATGAGGATCTGTATTGGCTCATCAAGAATAACATTGTAGGTGGGCCATCCATCGTTTTCCATCGATACCATGAAAAGAATGTGACTCAGATCCGACAGGTTCAATATCAGGACCAGGCCAAACTATGCAGTGGTATAGTCGGCTATGATGCTAATGCCTTGTATCTTTACGCTTTAGCTCAAGAAATGCCAAGCGGTCATCCAGTCAGAAGAGTTGCTCCAGAGTTTGCGCCTATCACTACAGATCTTCGCCATATAGCATTGGAGTGGTTGGAGTTTGTGGCTCACACTGACCACATTCACATCCGTCACCAACGCAATCATTTTGAGAAGCGTTTTGGTGCGCGACGGTTGCCTGTGGACGGTTGGTGTGTCCAAAACCCATATACCAATTTCATGGTTGTTATTGGCATGGGCATCCCTGCACTGGCAAGACACACAATGTAACCCGAGACAAACCTATGGTAGACTTGTTGATGGAGACCCGTCAAAACACGGCTTACTTGAGAAAATTGGGTTATACTGTGGTGGAGCAGTGGGAGTGTGAATGGCGAAGCCAGAGGCGACATCGCCCCTTGGTGAAAGCCTTCATTAACACCTTACCAGCCCCACCTCTACCTGCAATGACCCAAGAGGAAATTCTCAGCCGTATCAGAGATGGGTCTTTCTTTGGTATGGTGGAAGTGGATCTTCATGTCCCAGATGATTTGAAAGACCACTTCCAAGAAATGCCACCCATTTTCAAAAATATCAACATCTGCCGGGAGGATATCGGACCTGTCATGGGAGCGTATGCAGAACAACATAAAATAATGACGGTAAAACCCTTTCTTTTGCGAATGATTTATTTATTTATATTAAAAGAAAGTGCTATAATATCTTAAACTGTACATTCTCATATCTGGTGGTTTTACGTCTTGATGTG
This sequence comes from Urechis unicinctus, assembly GCA_034190875.2. Taxonomy (NCBI): domain Eukaryota; kingdom Metazoa; phylum Annelida; class Polychaeta; order Xenopneusta; family Urechidae; genus Urechis; species Urechis unicinctus. The sequence goes on along the minus strand of CM067354.1, from coordinate 75,005,739 downwards.
TCACAGCAACCATGGAGGTCCTTAATCGGTAGTTACCGAGGCGAAAAGCTGTTACTGGCCACTCCGCTATTAAAATGGTATCTAAACCATGGTTTGGTAGTCACACGAATCTACCAAACTGTGGAATATGAACCAAAGGCCTGCTTTCGTCAATTTGCAGACCGTGTGTCAAATGCTAGGTAAGATTTATGTATTTATTTTTGTGTTTATTATCATTAGCTTATAGCTAATTATTTTTTTACGATGCAAAACATGTAGTATCTATCAAACCTTTATTATTTTCTTCATTGTGTGTCTTTGTAGGCGTACCGGGGATGCTGATCCCAACCAAGCTATAGTGGCGGATACCATGAAGCTTCTTGGTAATTCGGGTTATGGACGCACGGTTACCAACCAAACCAAACATCGAAATGTAAAGTATGTGGATGAGCGTGGTGCAGCCAAACTTATTAACGATAAAACGTTTCGCACCCTAAACGAACTAGACGAATCCACATACGAAGTCGAAATGGCCAAAGCTTCAATATCGTTAAACTTACCGCATCAAATTGGTTTCTTTGTTTACCAATATGCAAAGTTAAGGATGTTGGAGTTTTACTTTGAATTTGTTGCTAAATATGTGGATAGGTGTGATTTCGAGTATTGTGAAATGGACACCGACTCTGCCTATTTTGCCATTTCGGGTCGATGTTTGGAAGAGGTGGTCAAACCTGACTTGAAAGAGGCATTTTACCGTGAATGGGATCAATGGATGCCAGCGGTCACTTGTCAGGCTCACCGTGAGGAATGGGTGAATGCCAAGTGTAGTGGTCAAGTTTGGGTGGATCAACCGTGCTGTCTCGAGCGTCAAAAATTTGACAAACGAACACCCGGATTATTCAAAGAAGAATGGTGTGGTGATGGGATTGTCAGTTTTTGTGTAGCAAAACATACTATTGTTTTGGTCACACTGACAAAACATCTTGCAAGGGGCTGAACAAAAACCAGAATACCCTCAACAAAGACAAATACTTAAAAGTGTTGAGAGAGCAACAATCAGGGTCAGGTGTTAATCGGGGGTTCCGCTGCGTGGACAACCAGATGTTCACCTACGCCCAGTCACGAGCTTCTCTCTCATATTTTTATCCCAAACGGGAAGTCTTGACTGATGGGGTATCAACGCGCCCTTGCTGATTTAATTATTTATGATGTTTGTTGTTGTGATAAGTTTATTGTTGTCTCTGTTTGAGTGATGTACTTTTAGAAAATGTAAAACAAAAATTCTTTGTTTCCTGATTCATGTTGAAAATGTATTTTACAATCGTGCCAATAAAATGATTGCGTAAACAAGGCAACTACAACAAGAACAATTCGTTTAATATATTTTATTAATCAAATCGTATACTATGGTATCATTAGCAACCAATTCTTGCTTAAATATACGCAGGAGTTGTTTCATGGAAACACCTCGACTCCTTAAAAGCAAGTAATACATACAATACAAACCACAGGCACTAGAGTTTAAAGCTTGCACAGTCTGTTGATTAAAGGTCCATGAGACACAATGACGCCTGAGAAACCTATGAAACGTAGGCTGGAGAGGTGGCAAACCAAACGAATCAAAATATTCTCCACGACCTTCATGATCGATATAAATGGCCACCCAGTGTTCACCAGGTTGTTTACGGGGTTGGGTGTTACAAATCAGACCACTAGGCTGGACTAGGTTTCGAGGCAATGTATCCAAGGCAAAGACACCTCGAACTATTTGACGAGTATGGGGATCTTGGGCAATCAGGGTCCGCAGTTGATCCGAATCCATACTTAGGCCGCGTAATCAAATAAAACGTTACGAGCTCGATCCACTTGAATCACGTTTTCAAATTCGGCATATACAATAACATTGACGGTATTAGGTAGAGCTTCAGCAAAACGCATTTCCAAGCGGATGTTTCCTTGTTTGATCAAATTAAAGTGGCTACCTCCTTCAGCTAAATCAGGTGTTAGATCAAAGGCAAATAAACTATAACCCTTTGGATATTCGTGCCACGTAATGTGATTACCCTCGTCTTGATTGGCTTGCCCTGTGCTAATGAATAGATTGGCGTAACTTCGTGTGTATATATGATCTGCAAAATTAGGTTGTAAGGGTTTGGCGGGGATCTGTTGTCCATCCACATATAATGACAAAAAGTTCATGTTGTAATGCTTGAAATGGAATGGATTCTTTTCATAGTGACCATTGAAAGCCTCGTTATCTACACACCCCAAAACCAGACGCTTGGGAAGCTGACCCAGAAATAGATTTTCTTGGTTGACTGTCATATTACCCCGAGGTATAGAAAACACTTTGGTTTCCACACGTCGAATAGGGTATTTGACTGGGTTACGTTCCAAAGCTTTAATATGAGCCAACTGCACTGTTGGATTCAATTTGACTTTGCGTATCAATAGAACCACAGAGGTCAACACCGTCTTGGGTGAAAGTCATTCTCAGTCGTTGCCATAAGACTAAAGGGATCGCTGCTTTTCACCAGGCGCACTTTCATATCCACCCCATTCAGCAAATACCGCTCTTGGCAGAACATGTCGAGATGAAGTCGCCCCATCATATCCACCACCCCACTGGTGGCCGCTCGCCTTTGTCGGATCCGCCACCCTTTATTTTCAACCGTACAGGTGTCCATGTGACCGGCCGTGTCTTTGTGCCATAAAGCTGCCGTCAACTGTGACTCTTTAGCTGCCGGACCATAGCTCAACAAAGTTTCCATGTAGGCCCGATACGGATAAGTGTTGGAGGAGGTAGACACTAGCTTTTCGTTGAGAGTTACATCCACTTGACCAAATAGTGAATGTAACCACAGATTAACAGGAGCCACAGGGGCATCCACCTCTAAATTATCACCATTGGCTTGTACCACCTTGGTCTGGATGTGTAAATAGGAATTGGCCAGATCGAGATAATCATCACCCGAACCACTGACGCTAAATTCAACAGGACCCGCACCTAGTGCCGAAACCGGGTGATGTTCCACCCAATGACCATGTGCAATACTACTCTGAGTCGGTGGAATACTAAAAAGATCCAATTCACTTTTGGTACAGGGGCATGATTGCGGGTGGACGAGAGCCATGGTTATCCGAATATATCACCTTTCTGCTGTCGTCGGCTTCCACGCTTGGACGGTCTACCGCGTTTCTTATTCGATGGTCTACCACGTTTGGGTCTGGTGTGACTGCCTCGCGCATGTCGTTTTATAGCTGGAGCCAAATCATCAACAAATTCACTTCCGGTTTGTATCATTCGTCGTTTAGCGGCCGTTTTCAAAGGTCGACCCTTCAATACATCTCCGACCACCCTGGCTCCTGTTTTCATGATACTTTTCTTGACGATGGGTACAGCTTTCCTGACCAATGAGGGCAGTGTTTGTTTCACTAGAGGCATCACCATACGAGCCAAACCGCTAAAGAGGCTACCCAAACCGTGTCCACGTTGTCGCCTACTCCCCATGAATACGGGGAAACCATTTCCGGCTTGGTGTGTATAATAAGATGTATATGGATCTGCCATATCAAAACAAAGTTTTTTCTCTCTTTCCTAAAATGTAACGTCACTGTCACTTTACCACGTTCAAATGGTATGGGATGACCAGTATCATCTCTTATATCGATTTCCACAGTGGAAAATGATTTGGTCATTACGGGAGAATAAAATATATGTTCATAGGTCTGGGTCACCATAAGACCTTTGAAGTCATCTTTAAGGGGTATGATGCGTAACAGAGGCGCCATCGTGTCGCCTACCACTTGAGGTTGTACTGCACTGCAGTAGACATATAAACCATACAGACCACTATTCAGATCGACAATATGCTCGCCTACTTGTTCCAAGGCCGTTTGGGTAGTATGGTCAAAGCCCAAGATCTGACTCAATTTCTCAGTCAATACCACTATCACATCATCAGTCAATTGAATAACAGCTTTCTGTATTTGGTGATTGTAACCAAATTGGACTCTAGATTCCCCTAAGACCGTCATTCGGCGATTCAGGGTATCCACCAAGGCTTGTGGACTATTATAATACCCCTTCTTGATATCAGTGTAAATAGGATGTGCCATTTTACCCCTGTCAGCAAATTGACACATTTCTTCATAATCAGTCAAACAAGTAATAACCCCTAGGTCACTCATGTATTCCACAAAGTTTTTATTCAGAACAGTCAACCCCACATCGACACCAATGTTATACCAGCTACGGGGTACTGTATCTCAGCCAAACCCACTTCCCATTCGCCAATCAAATCGATGGTCTTGGGTAATTGAGTGATATATTTTGTCAGCGTGTTCTCTGGGTGATAGCTCAAGGAGCTATTGCTCGGCAACGTCAAGTTGAATGTCATACTACCGACATCCCTTTATGCTTGAGGGTTGGGTTAGGTAGCATGTATCCTAAACTACTGCTGAGTAAGGCCGTCCATAAATTACTGTCCCCTTTTTCCGCTGATAAGTTGTAAATGCTGACGACTATGACCGTATACAGGATGATGATTTGTGCAAAGAACACGATTTCTGCTTTGGGTATGGATTGACCAAAGACTGTCCACACCCGATCGCTGTGATTGTCACGCTGGCTTTCCATGGTATGATGGTGAATCGACGGCAACATCAGTTTTTATAGACTTCCAGTCGATCGACCCAACTGTTGAAACTGCTTGGATACCCCCACCACTTGACAAAGTATTGCTTGCCGTCTTTACGCCTTCTTTCTTTCAACACCTTCTCCACACGATACACGGTTTTATCACCTACTCGTTGCATTTCCGCTTCGTAAAACGTACCCGCCAATACAGTTTGGGCATCGTCCATGAGAGTATAGACATTGGGTATACCAGAGTGAACCTTATGTATGGTAAACAATTCTTCACTCCAATTGGGCAAATACCCCTTTTTAAACTTGCCCCGTTCCTTACTGATGCGGACTCTTTCCCCCATGCTGAATTTAGGTGGTTTAGCATCTTTAGACTCGCCGTAAAGCGTCAACCAAGTCTCTTCTTCATTGGTAAGTTTTACCGACTCGGGAGTGCGTTTAATACTTCGATGGTAGCTCCGATTGTATCCGCGGACTAATTGCTTTAGCACCGATAGATAATCCAATGTGTTGTGTTTGGTAAAATAACGCCACATTTTGCTTTTCAACGTACGATTAAAGCGTTCTGCTATACTTGCTTTGGTTTCCGCATTGTGTGTTGTGAAAAAATGTATGTGGTTGGCTTTCAACCACGTCTGAAATTTGCGATTGACAAATTCTGTGCCTTTGTCCGTCTGCAAGCGCTGTGGTTTTCGGCCTTGTTTCAATATCAGGTCAAAGGCTGTCACTAGGCTAACACCTGACTTAGTCTTCAAGGGTACTACCCAGGCATATTTGGAAAACACATCGATGCAAGTCAACAGAAAGGTATGACCCCGGTTGTGCTTGGCCAAGCGTGACACATCGACCAGATCAGCCTGCCATTGATGGTCGATACCACCTACCACCACTCGACGTCTAAGAAATTTCTGTCGTATAGGTTTATGTAGTGTGTATGCATCTTGTTGTGATAACCACGTTGTTACTGAGGATGGTTTCAACTTGGCAGCTTTTGACAAGGTACGTAGACCCCCGAATGCACTGGGTAATTGTGGGTCGTAATACAACTTGTCTAGTTTTCCAACCTCGTCCATGAGTTAGCTGCTACACCTCTGGCTGGTCTTTTTCCTCTGGCCACCAAACTTCCAGGTCGAGTTCTTTTATGATCAATCAATCGCTGCACTCGATCTTCCCCATGTTGGATCCACGACCACCGATCTGGATGACCCACCCAATCTTGTGGTACGTTGGTGTCACGCAAGGCTCTACCAAATTCTCGCCAACCCTGGGGAGTGAAATTTTTACGACCCCGTAACACATCATTTACTAAATCAGTCATGTTGCTTCCATTTACCACCTGCCCTTTAAGGACTAATTCTCCGCTGTCATTCCATCCCATATCAGGGTTTCGTTGGATTCGGTCCATTAACAAGCGTCCTTTAGCCTGGAACTTCCCTGGAATGCTTTTGATAACCTCCACCATCACAGGATCGTCCATCACCTCAACCACCTGCTTAACCACCCCGGGTGGGTCTGCAGACTCGACTGTTGTTGTGTCATCAGATATGGATGGACGTGGTGGTGGCGGTGGTGGTGGTGGTGGTTGGTGTGGAGATTTATGCTGTTGGTAATAGGTGCGATGCTTTTGCAATATCTGGTTGTACATTAAAACTTTATCCTCATCCGACTTATCACGCTGATTCAATACTTGACGCATCTCGTCATCCAAATTCATCAAGGTCGAAGTCGTGGGGGCTTGGTCGTATTGTGAAGCACTCAATACACGAGGATCCACAAGTATCATTTTCTTTGCCATTATTTCACGATACCACCTACACACGTTCCCAATAGTGGACCGATAATAGGTGCTAATAGTGCTGGTAAGAAACCACCTTTTTGTAACACACTCTTCTTTTTCTTAATGGCTGTTTTTTTCGAGTAGCAAGGGTGCGCAGACCTTGTTTGTGTCGGGTTAATTTACGTTTCTGAGTCGGTGTTAAGGGAACGTTCCCTTTTAAGACATTCAAGGCACATTCACAGAGACAGTTGACCAGATCTTTGTCCGCTGTTTTCAATAAAGCTTTGTTTATGGCTGGTTTTGCCTTGGCCATTACTCGCAGTGTATCAGCGTGTCTTTGTAAGCGACCTGTCATCTTAACCCTTGAGAAATCAAATGACAAGTATGAGTCGATTTGTCAATTTATATATATATATATATATATATATATATATATTATTAATTGCTCGAGATAAACCGTCTGGTGTGGTTGTAGCACATTGGTGCGAAGGCGCAAATGTTCTGGTGTGTCTTGTTTCAGATCCACCAATAAATAACCGTGTGGTTCACGTGTAGCATCCACAAAAGCCTCTTGAACATACTTGATACGACCGGGGTACATTTGTTTAGCCAAGTTGGTAATTTGCGTTCCATCTCGAGGATTTTTAAATACGAGGAGGTACTGGGCATTCAAACTGATAGTGCGATGATCTTTGCCTTTGTCAAATAAATTCTGCACCAGGTACATGACGCTTATGTTGCGATGGTGACTGCCTTTGGTAAAAAGTTTGGTGATGCGCTGGTCCGTTTCATGCATCAAATCATCGATAATCAATAGCGTGGGTCGATTCCCATCGATATCAAACGATAAACCCTCAACAAATTCGACTTGCGTGAACTTGGTATAAAACGCTTGCCATTCACCATAACACCACACGATGCGTTCAGGGATGGGATCCATATGTAGATTGACATCTTTGATGAACTGGCTGACAAAATAGGTTTTTCCACAACCGGTCGGACCAGCCACAACACATGTAAAGGGATGCTTAAATCTCGGATCCATTATTTTTTATTTATTATTTTGTTTGTTTGTTACGTGTTGACACCAGGTCGCTTATATACGAATATGGTTAAAAAATCGACAATCAATGTATTTATATAATAATATTTATTTGAAAGAAACCACTATATTTACTACTCTTCATGGTTCAATACTGCCGGGCGCACGTGGTATGGGTATGTCTATCACATCCTCATCTGACAGGTCATTATCAGGGTCAGGTAGTAGAGTTACCGGTCGAGGCTGACGTAAATAACTTTCCCGATACTCGCGCAAGGCTTCTATCTTTCTGACGGCTAATGAATCCATATCAATTTTGTTGGTCCGATTCAATTGTTCTCGCAATTCGGCAACCTCATCCATGCCCTGACGACATAAACGTCTCACTTCATCGTAATCTTCTTTACACCACTGTAAAGCAGCTTCCAATCGACCACAGTTGCGACACTGTAAGTTTACTTGTGCCTGTGTCATGGTCAATGATCATCCAAGTGACTGGTCGAATTTGGTAAGGATACCGCACTTATCAAGTTAAAGAATGACGTCATCAGTCACGTGATGAACAGGTCCTAACATGCTCCGGTCATTATTCAATACCTCACTCAGCAAACAAGTTACAGAATGACGTCATCAGTCACGTGACGAACAGGTCCTAACACGATCCGGCCATTATTCGACTTCTTCAGCCTCCAAACGTTTGAATTTCTTCACTTGACGTTCTAATAAAAATCTCTTCTGATATAGGGCATGCCGTGTAGCTTTGGCCCAATCCCCATAAACTTCAAACAAACGTTGTCGTGTTGTCATGATCTGTTGATGCGTTGGGTCTTGTTCAAAGTCATCCATCACTTTTAACATATCAATGTATTTTCTCTCCAATACGGTTTGGAGTTCAGTCACGTTACCATCAGGATAAGAATCCATCACTGTAAACACCATTTCTCGCCATGGGTCGGACGTTCTTCTCTTCATTTTTGCTTTACTTCTTCGCGATTCGTTTATCTCACAACCTGTTACCCCGCTTTTAAGGTCTAGTGATGTGATGTCAACACCCACGTGTTCATTCTTTTATCAAAAGCACCAATCACAGGTCTCCGTTAGCTTTAATAAACCATGTAACGCTGATGTCACCACAAATACTGGTCATCAACCGTTGTGTTCGTTATATTACACAACATATCATACAGAAGCCTTAAGAAGAAAAAAAAACAGAAGGTAAGATATATATATATATATATAAATATTTTATTGAAGCGATTATAATTGGTGAATCACACGACTTTCAATTTCATTCTTTATCGATATCAACCAAGATTGTCTATAATCAGGGCAATAGAATTGGCTGGTTTCCGTCCATGAAGGGGCAGGCACAAACAAGCCCAAACATGTCGTCCACATATCCATCAATTCCAGATCGTTCACGCGCAGCATTGCCTCAGGTAAATACAGCTTCACCTGCTCCTCCCGTTCCATCATCAAACACACATCATGCTGTTCTTGACTTGGATGGACCACTTGACAACCGTGACAATTTTCTTTAATCACGAGGTTCACCAAGTTTACCAAATGATCCACGTAGACAGTTTTAAGACACTCCTCCAGTAACTCCTGGCGTTGTTTCGTTGCTCCAAATCGATCATTCAAGTCCTCCCAACTGTCAACCAACCTGCGCCAAGCAAATCTATCTAAACGCAATTTTACCTGGTCATGTTTTATTATCACCAGTGGGGTCGGGTGTTGAACACTAATAGAGACTTCGGCTCCCATGGAAACCTCCCGTTCTTGATGCGTCCCCGCTTCTACCGCGGTTAGGGTCTCTGTTATGGCTGATAACTCATAGCCACCGTACAAAAAGTCTCTCAAATCCAAAGCTATCTGTAATTTCCGATCCGTATCAAGAAGTATTACTCTGTCCTTATTCCACAACGTCAACGAAAATTGACAGAAGTCGCGAGTGTAGACTGGAATCACCATCGTTTCAGTTGTCTTTGCCATTTTCTATCCTTCACCTTGTGGTCAACCAGCGGGCAGATGCACAAAACTTGTCGCCTCACAGTTATATATCCTGTAGCTGTAACGCCTCACAGATCTGGGGCAATACGTCTTCACTCAATAGCTTATCAAACTCCGCCTCTGTGATTAGCCAACCACCAGGTATTCGTTCTTCCCCTCTGAAATGCTGAACGCCAATCAAATGACGACCAGCAAAATAACGCTTGACCAAGTACTGATCGCCCGCTAAATATACTTTGTTTACCTCTTTCAGACGAGGTGCTTCACTTACAAGGCGGCCAAATAACAGGGCGAAAATCGGGATTAATCGCTTTCCACTCACTCGCTCCACCTCCAACCTCACGTATGGAGCTCCATTCTTACATTTCAACACACGAATGGTCACGCGAGAGCTCAGGGGTATTGGTGACTCCATAGTGATTGAAAAACAGTCTGACACCCAACTCTTTATAAAGCATTCAACAAAGCCTTACATCATATCACATGGTTCACTTTCAACACCACCACCCCTTTCAACTTTACTAACATGTTCAAACACGTCTTCCCAAGTCCATTGTTATCCCCAAAGGGTTACGTCACATTCTCAAGTGGCGTGGGTACATCATTTGACTAGAAGTCTTAAACTAAAGGATATACCCAACCCATTGTTATTCTCATGTATTTCTATAGAACCCCACTCAGTACCTTTAAACACTCAACAACACACCTAAACTAGGCCTTACATCATATCACGTGGTCACATAGCATCACCACGTGACAAACAAGTCCAAACAAGTCCAAACACGTCACATGATCACGTGGTCAACGCGTGGGGGGGGACAAGGGGGGTGGGAAGGTCATGGGGGGGCTCTGGTATAACATATACAAAAGTTTTCCGGTGGATATTACATGATAGCACACTGACATCTGTAGGTTAAAACAGGATATTACATGATAGCACACGAATGTTTTGGGCTAAAACAAGATATTACAAGATAGCGCAATAAAGTCTGTTGCATATGCAGGCTATTACATCATAGCGCATTAAAGTTAGCGGCTAAAACAGGATATTACATAATAGAGCTTTGACGTCTGGGGCTAACCGTGATCTAATAGCATTGTTGTACAGTAACATTTCAATCACATCGGTGTCAGTTGACAAGCAGCGCATGGGTTCCAGTGAGAAGTGACCGCCTGTGTCTATATTTTCTTCTGTATTTTGTATTTTGCTATCCACATTTGAAAAAGCTCGATGGTATATTTGTATTTCATAGTGCCATTAATGATCGTGGTACTCGTCTGATGTGAAAGTAGACACATAATCTATTGTAAGAAAGTATTGCTGCCGTCAATTAATTTCATTGAAGTATTTAATAGTCTGAGAATCTGTAAGGGTATTGAGGACGGCTCTACATTGCTTCGAATATCTAGTATCTGAGTGTTATATACACGCCACACCTATGCTAGCGAATAATTGAGCATCTCATCACAACCCCTCAACAGAATAGCATTCTGAAATGGCATTTATCTCACACAAATATCAGCGTTGTCACTCATAAAGGCATGTCAAGAGTACGGGTCAAATGAATGTCAGCGAGAAAACTAAGGGTCTAATTATCAAACAGGTGACTTAATTATCACCGCAGTTAGTTATCTGGTGTAAATAATCACCTGTTATCTGATCAAAAGATGCCGCAGTTCATATATAGTAGTTGCTCAATTTCCAGCAGTAACGTTACCTTTACGTATTTATTCGCAGAACACTTAACCTGCTCGAAATGACGCTGCGCAATGCAATCGCGTCGGATAGGGCAACATCGGATGAAGTGTTCATAGCAGAATAGTTACGAGAATAATGAGAAATGTACCAGGGAAGGCCGGGATAAGTGACCCGCATCGACATGAATTTGGAGAATCGTATTTCTCCGATCTGCTTTGCTGAGAGTGGGTTTTAATCAATTTGGACTTTCCGGTCGTTAAAGAAGTGGAAGGCTAGCAATGACATTCGCTGTTGAATATTGATATTTCATTTACCTCATTGGTCTTTAAAGTATTTTGCATTGCACCCCATTTCCACGTGGCAGGTTTGAAAGTAACCGAGAATTATTGCTGCTCGGATGGAAAAGAAAGGGGGGGGGGGGTTACCTTTGTCATACACATCCTACTTGAGTAGCTGCTTTTGGCTTAGCGTAAGGTTCAACTGACATTAAATAGTTTGCCTGATCAGCTGCATATCTGAATTCCGTTCGCATATTTGACTGCACCAGCCGCAACTAAATCATATTAGAATAAAACAGTAGCAATAGAAATACTACTTTCGCATTTTATTTGATTGTCTGCAACTAATATCATCAGTGAAACATATCCTTATATATTAGGGCTACAGCAAATCGAATTGGTCATCAAGAAGATGTAGCAACGCTACAAAATGTGTTGCGGGGAATTTGTGTCCAGTTTGAAACACATGTAGATGCGCATCACAATATTGCTGCCGGTGATACGCTAGTACAATTATTGGTTGCATAAAACAGCGTTAATATCGGAAAACGCATTATCATGCTATGCTTTGCTTTACGAACAAAGGCAAACTCATGGTTTTACACTTCTTAGTACAATCTTATTACACGTATGATTTGCGTGACTTCGGTTCATGTGCTGCTTGCATGATTCGTTGTCACTGAATCAGCGCTTATCGCTATGCTTTCAATAAAAGCCTATTGCGTAACCTTTATCGACGATACTGTAGATGGCTATTATTATTCCTGCATGACACCAAGACGTAGTATTCTGAAAGTCCTCGCGAAGAAATTACTACCGTTCGGGTGGCCAAAACGTGTAGGTAACGCTATTCAATACGATCTTATGTTGTTTCTGGACTCTGTGTCGGAATGTTAACTATAATCACCGGCTGGGAGGAGATCTTACCGAGGTTCACTGGAGCTGCATCATATAACCCATAGCAGTGCACCTGGTGGAAGCATCATTATCAGAAGCTGCCGATTGGGGTGCCCGCTTGCATTAAGACTCTAATTGTTGTCAGCGGGAGAGATCGACTCGATCCGACAGTGATTGCCAGCTGATACCGCCACTCTTAGGCTTGTGTTGAAGGCATCTGATGTATATTTGAGATTCATGCATTCCACGCACCTGAAATTACCTTGATCGATTGTGAAAACTACGGTTAGAATATTCGATAACAATTCTAGGGGCATCTGTCGTCTGTTTTATGTGCTTTTTCGTCCCTGCCTCTTTGTGTTCCACCGCGCCTATAACATTGTGATGTAGGCAAATTACATTTGAACTGCCAAACCCGTGTTCATCAACCTACACAAACTCCCTTCACACAGTGACGCCGCCTCAGTCAACCATCCATTGTATATCATCCTTTCTTCCCCGAAGAGGCAGTAATGTTTGCGTTTCGCTTGATTATTCTCCTTGTCAGCTTTTTTATTCGCTAATGCACAATCCACACATCACTTGTTTAATAATAACAAGCTGCCCTACACCGAATCTATGGTTGCTGTATTTATATACTTCTGACGATTTAAGATTGTTTTGTTTACTAGTCGTGTCTAATATGTTACATCGTTTGATGTATTTATATAAATATATATTTATATATATATATATATATATATATATATATATATATATATATATATATATATATATATATATATATATATATATATATATATATATTTATATATAAATATATATATATATGCGCATATATTTATTTAATCATACATATAAATATAAATATATACATACACATGCATATACACACACACACACACACACATATATATATATATATATATATATATATATATATATATATATATATATATATATATATATATATATATATATATATATATATATATATATATATATATATATATATATATATATATATATATATATATATATATATATATATATATATATATATATATGTGTGTGTGTTTGCGTCGGGAAGTGATGAGGTACTAGAGAGACGATTATTCGTTGGTCGCCGACGATATTGATGGTAGCTGAGGGTTGAAGTCCTGCTAGAAATACCCGAGACTTTATACGAATTTCTATTTTCTTTATTCGTCTCTGCTGACTGGCACGTTCGGGTTCTTGTTCTGTTTCTTATTGTCGGATGATTATGTCGGATTGAGAATATGTTTGTGTGTCTGTTGCTGTCGTATTTGTAGTGAAAGATGCGGGTGGCTTGATGTGGTGAGCTGTGATTGGTTAATCCGGGGCTTGGGGTCATTCGGAGCTTTAATTGGAGATCAAACGGGTCTAAGTTAATTGTTAAGGGAATTGACGGGACTTGAATGTTTTCATCAAAGGTTTGGGTTTGGTAAAGGACTATATAATTTGGAAACTGACCCGTTCGAAACTTAAAAGGAATTTTAAAGTTTATGTAGATTGGGCTACAATTAATCTGGTACGAGTGAAAAGGGATGAATTTCATTTGCTTAAATTGGTTTAGTGTTCATGTCTCCAGTGGCCGAAAGGTTGTAAATCTAACTTTAACTTTTGGGGTGTGGCGGGGGGGGGGGGGGGGGGGGGGGGAGGAGGTTGAGAGGTGGTGTGTGTATGTGTTTGCAAGTGCATGTATGCGTTTGTTGGGGGGTGAAAATATGCTCAGAGCGTTCACTCCATCAAACCGTGTTCTGATAATGAATTGACATGAAATATACAATTGTCGTCCGGCGCGGATGAAATGAAATCGTCAATACCACAGGGCATTGTTGATTCAACTTCTCGGGGCTCGGCGTCTATTAAACATTATTGAGTCACCTGATTGGTCGAGGCGACCACGCCTCTTCACCAATCAACTTATTCCATGCGGTTCAAGAGACGTAATAGCACGCGGATCATCAGTGACATCTTTACAAATTTTTACTATTAGCAGTGTGAAGTTGGGTTCCTTCCAGAATAATAATAGGCTTGATCAATATAGCTACATGTCCCAGTAGACGTTGGGATAATTGACTCACAGTGGCGTGGGTTTGGGTAATTTTATTGCTGCAATCTGTCTTTCTGCCAGCAGGCAGCAGTCATCGGGTAAAGACAAGAGATTGAATTGGTTGGAACTACGATCAATAATATTCTTAATGAGTAAGCCAATTTATATTCTGAGAAGCTCTGGTTGTTTTTCCGATAAATGCGTGTGATTAGATATTGCTGCTGGGGGTATAGTTATGCAACAGCAGTCAGGTTATGCGTTACAGACACCATAAGTTAAATCAATATTTATGTCTCATCACAGCAGGTACTGCATGCTGGTTGTACAGTTTTGTCTGAACAATAATGGTCTAGACAATCTTTGTGCCAAGTGTTGCAATCTCACACTAGTTGCATGAGAGGAGACACGTAGAGAGACATAGAGAGAGAGAGTAGAGAGAGAGAGAGAGAGAGAGAGAGAGAGAGAGATAGAGAGAGAGAGAGTGAGAGAGAGAGAGAGAGAGAGAGAGAGAGAGAGAGAGAGAGAGAGAGAGAGAGAGAGAGAGAGAGAGATAGAGAGAATAGAGATAGAGAGATATAGAATTCTAGAGTGAGATAGATATAAGAGAGAGATATAGATATATCTATCACATATATATATTATATATATATATATAGTATATATATATATATATATATATATATATATATATATATATATATATATATATATATATATATATATATATATATATATACTGCAAAGCGTGCTCGCAATACCTGCCAGGTTAGAGTTCGGGCACACTGCTTATTAAGTGCACTAGCCCCTGTGGTGAGCAGAAAATACATTTCCTCTTCGGAATCTTATTAGGGGTATTGTATATCTGAATGATGAAGCTTATGCGTTGGTTTGTTTATTGAAAACTAGTGGTTTGATACATGCCTGCTACGTACAGAAAAGTCTAGACGCAGGTGATGTTGTGTAGTCATGCTAATGTGCAAATCACTTTTGGCAAGATTTGCCGATTTGTTGCCATCATAAAGCTATTTTCATTCAGTTACCGTTATATTGATCACGCTGTTTCAAATGCTGCCTTCAATTCGACAAAGTACATTGACGAAAATGCGGACAGGTCATGCTATCCCATTAGCAATAACATTTTTTTCGCAATACGTATGGCCCCATTTCTCGTAGCTAAACATCTATAGCATTGGCATGGTAAAATGTTCTTTTTATCTCTCGCTGCGCAGTATACAGCAGAAATCTTATTGATCCAGGAAACATATATTGTCTGATATAACCCATTATTTCAACAAGATTAAAACCATAATGAGGCCATAGGCAGCCTTATAGCCGTAATATAGTACGGAAGCCGATGCATGTGTTATGAAGTTGCACGCATATGACTTTGTAAACAATTATTATGTGCAGGCCAGACACGGAGAATCAACCTCGCATATGCCTACAATTGTTTATGTCTCCCACGAGTTCGTCTTAATCAATATAAAGCGAGCATGGAATCAATACTGTTATAAGTCTGCCAGTTACACATTACGAAATATTCTGCCTAATACGAGCGCAACGGAATGTACGCATGGCCATAACTGCTGAAATGTCCCTGGCTGAAGTTTGTCAGCTGTCCTAAGTTATAAATCCACATTCTGAAGATTCTTATGTGCACCCCAATCGATTTATTTATGTAAACAACATAGCTTATTCTCTTATTTTAGGTATATTGGTATTTTGTGAATGCTGTTTTTAAACAACTAAGTATTCGTCTTTGTGTTGCCGGAACCACTTTCCAGCGATAAGTTGAGCTTGCCTACTTCTATCATTATCAGTATTATTATCATTTTATACGTATATATATATGGCAACTATCATATTAACGACTTTTTCATGTGTGCCGTTCTGACTTGATTGACAACTCATAATTGCTCATTACGGGCACTCTTTGACAGACGTGTTTACTGTCGGGGATGTTTACAATTGAGAGATTTTTGTGTAGCTTTTTTAGAATATATTGGACAATTTCAACTGTTGTATTGGTTGATGCAAAGTTGTCGGGCATCATATGATTTTAATATTGCAATATACACTCGTAGTTAGAGAGTTATTGGTGATATAATCACATTCAACGGCACAGAGTCGCTCAAGGGATGTACTGTTCTTCAACTTGGGGTTTACATTTGTTAGTGCTACAACCACTTCGGAATCATGTAGATAACAAAACGTGCGTAATATATGGTTGCTATGGTACAGTGAAGTGCGTTTTGAGGCTTAGGCAACTGTTGGTATTGTGAAGTCAGTTTTCCTTAATGGTCCAGTCAGCTAAGCTGTCAACACAATAACGCAATCGTGCTTTAGCTTGTTTGGCCAAATTAAAATATTCTGGTTATGTCCAGAGCAGTTCACTCAGAATAACAAAGAAATGATCCAAAAAGCTAAAAGTCTCAAAGGACGTTAGATTAATTGACTCATAACGGCGTAAGTTGGGATAATATTATTGCTGCAATCTGTCATGCTGTCAGCAGGCGGCAGTCATCGGGTACAGGCCCGGGTGTGCATTAAATTAAATTAATAGTCACAATTGATGTGTGAATCTATAGTTTTGTTTCGGCACAGGCGGTTTTCGCAGGTGATATAATGCATTAGCATTCGGGTAAAACATTCCATAAACCTTCACCAATTTGACTGTGGATGTTTAATCACTCGCGTTGCTTGATAAACCAATGATTTTATTAATGCATTTAACAACTGATAGAGGGCATGATGGAACAATGCAATGCCATATGAGGTCCTGCAAAATAGCATTGAACATCGATATGCTATTTGATATATGAATCATTATTCCACAAACGCGATCTTATTCATGGTCGTGATTTAGGATTTTTGTGAGATATCAATAGTCGGGATGAAACACATTCTAGCAAATAAACTGTTAGGTATGCCAAATGTTTCGCGGTTTATACGGTTGCAATGGAATGTATGGTAAGCAAGTAGGTAAAACGAATAATTGGGCATCTTTGTATACTTACAAGATTATTTTATACTGAAGAGCATATATTACTAAGGGCTGTTGATTAGAATAAATTCATCGGTGCACAATGTTTCATGTTGGAACGACCACAGAAAATGATAACACCTAACAGGTGAATGATGACAAGGGTCTACATTCATATCAACTGGCTGTTGTGTGTAATTTGTATCACCCTGCAATGATCATATTTTTCTTCAACAAAATTCCAAACGCTTAGAGAAATTCCCTTTGATATTTAGCAGATATATAAGCATTTTCCACTAATAGCAAAGTTGGCAAGCTAACTTAGAAAATAATTTGTTTGACTGTCGCGGAAGAGATACAGGCCGCTTAAATGCTGTGCCAGATCAAAGTTGTGCTCAACATCATTCTAATTTATGACCTTATATTTTCATTGCTGATGGTGATCGATGACGATGATAGTGATGCTTTGCGCGAACCTGTTGCACAGGCCAGGCTGCGATGCCTGCGCTGCGGGGACTTAGGTCAGTTACGTTACTATTGGGCTACCGGGTCGGGTGAATCTTCTTTTCAGAGATGGAACAATTAACAAAATCAGGGGCAAATGTACTGTAGGGGCCAATGTACTATTTATGAAACATTTACAACACGATGTAGGTGCTATGCAATGAACGTATACTTCTCCCCCCCTATTAATCGGCCATCAGGTTTTTTTGGTGCGTGAAAAGTGTGATAAAGTAATGATTAATAATGGCCCGCAACCTAATAATGGCCTAGCAAAAGTGTAGGCAGTTTATTAAGTGACTAATGGACCAAATGTTAGTAAGACAGCAATTAGGTAGTAATAATTTGAGGTACAATAAGAGAGATATCGGCACCCATTCGTTACAGTTTTTATCAGTTAAGACGGCTCTTTATTACTGTAAATATAAGCATAAACCACCTTATCGCAACGAATTGTAATACCAGGTCGGCCAGTGAGGTGTTTACAAATCTTCACGCATCTTCTTGCCGTAATACAATTCCCGTATGTGTATTTCTTTAGTCAATATATTCTTTGCGTTGTTTGTAGAATATTAGTTATATGTGTTGCACTCTTACCACTCGTTTACCATTCCGTTTCTACAAAGGGTTTAAATTCACCCCAGTTCTCGCATTAGTGTTTGTTACATCGAGGGTAGGCAGTTCTCGCTTTGGTTGGTAGGATTTCTCGTAAACGTTTTTCGTTTTTATACCAACAATGGATGGTCTAAAAATCATCCTGGCCCTGTTTTTTTGCAACCATGGAGCCCTAAGAGTGATTGTTCACAACACGCGCTGTGAAATTGCACAAAAGTATACGATGACGTCGAAGCGTTAAGATCCAATCGTAGCCTCGTGCATCGAAAGTAAGTGTCTGTTGAATCACAAGATTTGGTCTCGCAGTTTATCGTAAACGGGAATATTAGTGATTAGTTATATGAATACCATAGATGCACGTGTATTTCTAAAGCCGTGATTATTTTGACTTGCACCGGTCTTGATCATGCTTTCCCATCAAGATAGCCATACTTCGCCACACTAATACACACATTATGTAGATCACATTTTTGCGGTAGAACTATTTATCCAATAAATTTTATCACTCAATAATGCAGCATAAAGTCACTTGAGGAATAAAATATGGAGACATTTCTACTTTCATTATGATATTCTCAGTGAATACTGCACATAATATGAGCCTGTTGGCGGATTACCAATTTATCATTATATAAACCGTAATTTTTGAATGCACTTTATATTTTAGAAAACGAAAATAACATGCTAACGACAAATGATATACCGAAGCTTTTTATGCGTTTTATCTTTTCGTTTGTATCACTAATGCAAATATTTCCATATCGAAAGGTTCCATAGAAAGGATTTACTGCGTTGCAATCGGCGTCAATCTTCTATGATATTCACTTGCAACTGTTGTCAAATTGCTTCTACTGCGATCGTCATTGTTGCAGTCTTATCATGCGATACAAGGCCTTTGTCAGTACATTGCCTGGCGGGTTGTGCTTCAACCCGTCGAAATCAGGACTTTGATATCAGCGCTATGACTCTCTTGCGTGCTGTATGCATGGCTATAATCATGATACATTTGACCCCTGTCAGTAGGAGAGAGGTGTTAGATTAACCTCGGATATGTGCTGAGTACAAAGAAAATTCAGCATTGTTCAAGGGTTCCAGTTGAAGTTAAAATTAACACGAAATGTACAATCGAGTAGCTATTAGATGCATGTCGTCTGCTTCTGCTTAAACTTTCGTCGTTATCACTATATGTTACATTTGTCAATTAATGAATTACCTTATATACATTTTTGCTATAATCGGTTCTAATGAATTACACTCTTATGCAGATCAGTAATCGGTTAGGCAACACATATGCTGCGCTTTTTTCTGCAGTTTTTAGCAATTGCGCAATGCCAAAATGAAAGCAAAAAAATAAAGGTCGGATGTATGTCAGAAAAATATAAAACACCCTAGGGGTGAACCGGCTACATAGCCCCAGCCTATCAATTGAATTATTTTACCATAATTTGGGAATATTTGGGAACCCTGGTCCTCCCGTCAATTCCGTGGGATATATCTTGTTATTTGTAAATGCGTTGAATCTATTTCTTACTTCATCCATTTACAGTTGCGACATCGGCAGGTGACACGAAACAACAGGACAGTTCGTCTCCTTAGCCTACACGCCTAAGAATATATTAGTATGTCCGCTAGGTATGCTGATATAGCTATCCGAGGTCTTTGGTAACAACTTGTTTACTTCCTCGTAGGTTTTAAGGAGTTAATTCGTTTTAATTTGCACTTTTTGTAGATCTCAATCTAAGGTGCTAACATATAAGCATGACATGACATCATCAATGTATCCATACAGAAAGAGAGATCCTGCATGCTTGGCGAACTTCAGTTGACTGAGTTGCCCGAAACCTGTTTAGTTCCACATATGGATCTAGGATGAAAAAAAATATATTTTTGTCAACAGGCGACTTCTTTGTAACAGACGTTGGCTGAGCATCTATTTTGTAGCGTGTGTAATAGCACGCATTTGCACATTTGTATAGCAATTTTTACCATAGTTAAGTTTGACTGTCCTTAGCCATTTTATTAAAATAATTCATTTGTTACATGTACCTCAGGTAAAATGAACTTTTGCAATCATGTCTCGCTTCCTCTTTCCTTCTGGCATGTCCTCAGTCGCAGTCTCACCATCATATACCAGACTGTTGAGATTTGCAATCGGCAGCCTATCACTGTTATTGTGCGCAATGTTATGTAATATGCCGCAGGAGACAACAACGTAAGCTGCTCGTTGCGGAGAGAGACCAAGTTTGGTGTGCAGACATGAAAAAAGGCCTGCTATCGCACTGTTTTTAAATAAAGTTGAGACCACATTTCCGACCATATAGTCATCTGTTGCTATTATCGGGGAAATATTGTCTAATTTTACAATATAACCATATGGATTTACTATAATGACTGAGTTTATAATTTGACCACATTGATTTACTCTAGTTAAAAATTACATCAACAATGACTGTCATGCTTGAATATTTAGGCTTTGGTAGCCTTTTCGGTTGACAAATTTAAATTCCCTCAGACGAGGTGCTTGGATTTTCACCTGTGTTCCGTCAACACAGCCAACCACATTAGGAAATCCTGTATAACAACAACTGAAATATTTGATATTTCATTGAATTTTTATTAAAAGGATAACAGTTATTGTTTTAAGGTTAACCCCTAACCTGCTTTGTGGAAGAACCATTGCTTGGTTGATGAAATTTTAGCTGCGTTTGAAGGCATTTGGATAAAATCGTCTTTGCGCTCAACAATTAATTGTGGACAATTCTAGAGATTGTACATTGTTACACCAAACATGTCGCCCACTGTGATAAAGAATCCCTCTGTGGCAAAGAACTAAAGTGATATTAACACTTGATTCATGGGTGAAATTGGAAAGTTTCTCTGGGTCTTTCGGGTCAATTGTGCCTCCAGCATCAAAACCAACCAGTAGTTAACCCCCCGTTTGAGCCAAAATCTTGCCTCCAATTGATCGTCGTTCAAAAACATCCATAGGATTGGTCCTGTCTCTAAAAACTCTTTCCTTACGCAGGGCTCTTCTATATCCATCCAGTCTTTGCAGGCGGAGGGCCTTGATGACACTCTTTGATTAAACAAATACATGATATCAAGGTATGATGAATATGTGAACAAATATTCGATATCTATTTCATCCATAATAGATACCTCGAATATTTCATTTAATAGCAAGATCATCACAACACCACCCCCCTTTCCTGTGATGACCCTTTTTGATTAAACAAATACATGATATCAAAGTATGATGAATATGTGAACAAATATTTGATATCTATTTCATCCATAATAGATACCTCGAATATTTCATTTAATAGCAAGATCATCACAACCACCACCCCCTTTCCCCAATGTATCATAGTATTCTGACATACTCAGCTTGCCATACGACAAACCGCAGTGTTCGGCTGCAATTGTGCAACGAGGGAGTGAAAACGATATGCGCTCGGCGGTTAGAAATTGACATTCACCATTAAAAAAGCGAAAATAACCAAGTAAGAGTGAAATATTACTCACACACTTCTTTGTGCGTCTATCTTGTGGCCGCTAAAATATGCAGCTTATGAAAAGGTATACATCGTTTTCGGAAATTTTTGATTTGGAGATTCGATAATTCAATAACAGAAAACGGTTTATATTCTGTAAATATCAGTTGACGAAAGGTCGATTGTGTTCTTATTGTATTCATTTTTTGGATTTTTTTTATCATTTAATCACGTCGTGCATATGGACAACATGTAAATTGGGATACAATAATGCCACCAGTAATTAATTTCATCTATTTAATTCGTTAGAACCGATACATTTATAACATTTCAACGCATACCAATGTAAGGCTTGTTGCTGAAAACCTTAGTAGTATAATGCTAACACTGTGCTGCCATATATGGTCATTCCCTAGTCCATCCAGGGAATGACGTTTTATTGAGTTGTCACATTAAACACCATACTAAGTAAACATACAAACATGCATAGATAGATCCCATGTAAATTGAACAGGAAATGACTAGTACGCGCAATAAATATTGCCATATATGGTCATTCCCTTGTAAGGCAAGGGATGACTATTTGATTAACAATTTGTTTATAACATATTTCAATATGAAAACATACAATTATTTACATAAAAACATAGCCTAATACCTAATTTAATGATTCGATAACCAATGATATACTTGATGCAATTAGTGCTGAATAAGGTTGGCAGCAAGGTGGGGGCCAAAACCTGCCAGAAAGGCTAACAAGACTTCTATACAATTGTTAGCCGACCCCCACCCAAAAGAGCCTCCTTCGTAGACGGTAGAATGAATACAGACGCAAGTGAGACACTGGGAAACTGAGCACCTTAAGCTTACTGAAGACAATATGTAGCTAGCCACCGAGCTAGATATTAATGAGGAGGTTAAAAAATGTACAAAGCAGTTAGCCGCTAGGTTAAAATATAAATGAGATGTTTTCAATGCAATATGACTCCACCGTGGTTAGCCACCAAGCTACAACCACAGGGGGCCGTTTTGGAAGTCGTTAGCCACCAGGCTACAACGATTTTCGGCAGTAAGATTTTGATATGGAGACACACAGCCTAGCTATCCACCAGGCTAAAACTTGATGTGGGAATAAAATGGCTGAAAACTAGCGAATTTAACTGATGAAGGCAGACACTAACCATAGCTAGCCACCAGGCTACAACTACGTTTAGTTACATTGTATCACATAGCTAGCCACCAGGCTACAACTACGGTTTGTTAGATTGTATCACACAGCTAGCCACCAGGCTATAACTACGTTTTGTCAGAATGTACCATTTCAGTTTTGATTTTATTACGTTACTTGGCCTTTATTAGGATTTGCCGGGCTGATTGCCACGACAGACCTCTGTTCTGTGCAATCCCTGGCATTTGTAACATGCATGCGTAGTTGGGTATTTGCAAGAACGGTTGTTGCACCGACCATAGCGCTGGAATGTCCAGCATGTGTTGGACCGAGAGGGCTGATTATTTGACATATGTGGACGATAATTTGTGGTTGCTTGTAGGGCTGTGTGTGTAGCATCTGTGTACAACTCCAGATCAACCTGGCCCCATTGAATACGGGGGTCGAACTGCAAAGCCCATCGAAAATTATCATCGTAGCTACGCCAAGTTTGCTGACCAAATGTCTTAGCAATCTTCTGCACCGTAGCCATGTGTTTGAGCATCTAGGGATCTACATTCGGCCGTTGCTCACAGGCAATGGCTGCTAGAATTTGGACACTCGTTGTCCAATCATTGATGGACATAGGAGTTGGTGCCAATTGATTGTCTGGGGGCGGGTCCCGGTTTTTGTTAATGGGATTCAACAGGTCCCATAGGTTGTCCTGCCAAATTAAAGTTTTTGTTTTGAGTGGGATATGTGCACCCAAAGGGGCTGATAATCTTGAACAATTAGAGAATGGTGGGAGCTCAGTCACCGGTGACTCACCTGGATTGACCATGTTAACCAACGATTGGTTGACCAAGTGCAGCTGGGCTTCACTTGGTGACAGTTCCTGGGAAGTCTCCGGGGTAGGCTGCAGAATTGTTGACGAAGCCGGAATGGCTGTTTCAGTTACAGTGTTGGTGATGTTGGGCTGTAGAGAGGCCACTTGATGAGCAATAGGCAAGAGACCATCTTGATTCATTCGATCATAAAGGCCATCTATAATTATCTTTGTATCCAGCTGGAAGGGTGGTGGAGAATTGGCTGGTACAGGTGGGAAAGGTGGAAAGGAGAATGCAGCCGGGGCATTGTCTGTGGTATGCTGAGTTGATGGCTCAGCAGCAGCACGGCCTCGTTTTGAACGTCTAAACAGGTGGCATGCTGGAGACAAAATAGAACTAAAGCAGCAATATTGCGGTAATTAATTGCAATAAATAATCCCAGATTGCAATAAATAATGCTTCAGTACAGATTTATCCACTAAACTGGATGTTGAAATAAGTAACGTTTTATTCCTCTGAACATACGTCACAACTATAAAAAGAAAGTGCATATGAAACAGCGTATCAAATTATCAGCATTTTTACTGCGGGTACAGGGTTACCCATAAGTCTGAAGCATTCTCCCTCCAACGGAAATGCAATGCAGAGCATGCTTGCCAGTTACCGTTTAATTATGTGAGAACATTCTCACTGCCATCAGTGTAGAGCAGAGTACCGAGGTACCCATAAGTGACCTTTTAATAATATACATTCTCACTGCCATCAGTGTAATGCAGAGTACCGAGGTACATATAAGTGACCTTATCACAATTTGTGCATTCTCACTGCCATCAGTGTAATACAGAGTACTGAGGTACCCATAACTGACCTTATAATAATGTGCATTCTCACTGTCATCAGGGTAATGCAGAGTACCGTGGAACCCATAAGTGATCTTAAAATAATTTGTGCATTCTCACTGCCATTAGTGTAATGCAGAGTACCGAGGTACCCATAAGTTACCTTATAATAATTTGTGCATTCTCACTGCCATCAGTGTAATGCAGAGTACCGAAGTACCAATAAGTGGCCTTATTATAATTTGTGCATTCTCACTGCCATCAGTGTAATGCAGAGTACTGAGATACCCATAAGTGACCTTATAATCATTTGTGCATTCTCACTGCCATCAGTGTAATGCAGAGTACCGAGGTACCCATAAGTGACCTTATAATAATTTATGCATTCTCACTGCCATTAGTGTAATGCAGAGTACCGAGGTACCCATAAGTGACCTTATAATAATTTATGCATTCTCACTGCCATTAGTGTAATGCAGAGTACCGAGGTACCTATAAGGGACCTTATAATAATTTATGCATTCTCACTGCCATTAGTGTAATGCAGAGTACCGAGGTACCCATAAGTGACCTTATTATAATTTATGCATTCTCACTGCCATCAGTGTAATGCAGAGTACCGAGGTACCAATAAGTGGCCTTATTATAATTTGTGCATTCTCACTGCCATCAGTGTAATGCAGAGTACCGAGGTACCCATAAGTGACCTTATAATAATTTATGCATTCTCACTGCCATTAGTGTAATGCAGAGTACCGAGGTACCCATAAG
>CM067354.1:74971965-74980052 GCA_034190875.2 Urechis unicinctus | reverse complement strand
TAATCGTCTAACGGAGTTATTAGCCTCCATCACTTTGACACAATGCGCCGTTATTTGCAATAAAAAATATCATCGTGGTATTTTCGGCGGATACAAACCCGTGAAACGCAACTACTTACCTCACAGCTTCCGACTCGCTAATTGTGGGTCAGTTATGACATCATTGCAGCAATGGTGTTGATTGCATTTTATATGTGGTGACTGATCAAGAAATACGGCTTAGTTAATGCGAATGTTTAAAGGAAGGTATTCGTTATGAGTCTTATTATAAGGCTATTTCTTATATCAGAACTTCCCCCATTTGCAGTCAAACTCTAGCCATTGCGGGCCATTTATAGTCAATATATATTCCAGTTTAGCTCGAGGATAACATTGTTCTCGATCAAAAGTATACTGCAAATATGTTAACATGGTTCGTTTGGTACCAATCTAAAACTGCTTGCATTTACTAGTCTACACAATGTCAATATTTAGTTGAGAAACGTATGGCTCTCATATAATATGTAACTACCTCAACCTGATGATGAAATATACTTTTTCCGTGCCTGATCATTTTACTAACCTAAGTAACTGGTGGCTGAGATCGTCATTTACCGAATTTCGTGAGGTATTTTCTCCGTTTGCAAATATTTGCATTGCAGGTCATATGGGTAAAAACAAATGGTAAACTTTAAATAACAAGTTTGCATTGGATAGAATAGCGACCACTAGTTTTATGCAGGTGCATAATTATAAAACAAAACAAATCAATGACATGTATGGTACAGTAATAAAAGTTTTAAGTACGTTTCGTTGCAAAAATTAAAACCATTGAGAGCTGTCCATGGACTACTCAGTGACTTAATAACAGAATGTCATTTGATGATGCAAGAGCAGTACGAGTAAAGTCCGTTCGAGCCTTTTTTCATGGGCGACTGAGAGAGCCCCGAGTCCGACATTAATGGTTATGCATCAGTTCTAATTCGTCTATAATGCTTCATAGTGAAATTGAATGCTATGTCAGTGCGTAACGTGTTACTGTGATGCAACATATAGCGCATAGTGATTCATGGGTGGTGATAATACCTGAATAACAATGAAAAAAAAAGAGACCAGTATAAATAGGTGCTTTGCTCGATAACTAGCATACTATCTTTACAAGCAATTTCATAAATTGCTGCCTGGAGATATGCCAGCATACATTAGGCACACAATATGTTTTATGCTTTTAGTTTTAACAAGCTGGGTATAACTAAAACAGGACCATTAATAAAAACCTACACACAAACGTAGCATAATTTGTGCAACATGCTAATTTGTGCAAAAAAATGCTATATTAAGTCAATTATTTGGTAAATGTTAACACATATTGATCGAAAGGGTTGCCATCAAAAGCTAACTTACATGGTAATGTTAACATATCTAAAAAGCTAACTTACGCCTGCCAACAACTGTTTCGTGCAAACGACTCCGCAACTTGACAAACAATGTGGCCGACAATCCTAAAGCTTTACTGTGTGCCCGTGGCAATAAGCTAGAAGCAATAGAACATTTACGGTAAACTCAGGTCATAACGCATGATGAGGCTATCAGCATTGTACGACATGGCATCATTCTTTTTTCCAAGGCTTACTTAATCCAAACAGTAAGTTGTGAATGACTAATATGGCGGTAAATACTGAATTTATCATAAACTGATTTATAGTTGAGATTTATTAGCAACACGAGGGTTCGAACCTAACGAGTGCGTACACATTTGATGAGCAGGCAGGTAATCGTCTGCGTGCATATCCAATACCGTATCCATGCATCTTTCATTGTTGCAACGAAAATATGATTTTTGCCTGCACTTGTATTATACAATAGCTACTACCATTGTTCATTTGATAAGTCCTAATTGCTGCAACGATTAACCATCGCAACCGAGCAGCATGGCCATTTTGTTGGCTTTCATGGCAAAAATCCATACTGACTAGACAAGAGCAATAAAGTGGGGACACAAATACAGCAGGATCAGATAAAACAAACATAGTTCAATGGGGCCACAAAGAATGTATCCCAGTAGCAGCCCATTTTTGGTAAATCGTACTACTACCCCCCCCCCCCCCCCCCCCCCCCCCCCCCCTCACCCACAAAACATGATAATAATACACTTACGTTTCTATCTTAGGCTTCAGGTTCAGTAAACACTTTTGGGAATAGTCTTCACAATGTTTGTGGCGTGGTCAATGTGTAACATAATAATGGCCATTTGCGGATCCTTTGGAAAAGTGATGCAATGTTATGTAAGATGCATACGGTTAATTGCATTGCATCGCATATTAAAATCATTAGATAATTTGCATATATGTTGCTGGAATATAATTAAGCTTGCACAAAATATAACCGCGTTAAAGAGTTTACTACTATACATTGCCTAGAAGCATGACAAAGCAACATATCGTTAGAATGTTGCTTTGCAAAAGTTATAGCCAATCGTTCATGGGTCTCATTGATCGTTATTGTCATCTGTTTTGGTCAGATATTGAAACAAATAATTGTGCAGAGCTGCAGAAGCTTAGTTCAAGCCTGGTCACACTATCGGGCAATTCTATCACTCATTATCGACGAGACAATGGCGTACGCTACTTGAAGCGATGGTTCTTACGCTTCATGAAAGTTCAGTCCAGTTTTCCCATCAACTAACGCGACGATATGAAGTTCCGCGCAGGACTATTGCTTATTTGTTAAGGTCAACCTCTACTTGTTTATTTATTGCACTGATATCAAAGAAGTTAATTGTAAAAAGATGTAAAGCAATTAATTTAAACATTCTGGAAAGAATGAAATGCAGTCACTTCAGAATCGCATTCACTCTTCCAAGAAAGAGCTGACATTAATGCTCGTAGATCTAAATATACACAAATTCATACATTTATACATGTATACATGCAAACATGCATACATACAAACATACATACATACATACATACATACATACATACATACATACATACATACATACATACATACATACATACATACATACATACATACATACATACATACATACATACATACATACATACATACATACATACATACATACATACATACATACATACATACATACATACATACATACATACATACATACATACATACATACATACATACATACATACATACATACATACGTACGTACGTACGTACGTACCACACATACACAAAAGTAACCCGTGTTTATTTTCTATCAAAACGTATATTACCAAATAACTAAGGGGATGGCGCGAAAAAACACTTGTCACAGTAAAGATAATTGGTTGTTTTATGATAGTATTCATTGACTGAATAGGTTTCTGTGCCATAAAGTTACTAAATGTTTTATACATATATACATCACATGTGCAAATATTCCATATCAGCATCTACATCGAAAGGTAAACGTATCAGCATTTACATTTATTACAGTTTCCGCACAGGACAACTTTGGGTACTACTTCAATGGATACGGTGATGTCGCAATACTCAAGCTGGAATGGGATGCCTCACGTATGCCATTCCGTTAATTAATGGTGGTTGGGAACATCGCTGTTTAGAGCTGGACACGAGATTGTATGTTTGCGCATAACTCTGTGACGTACTTGATAAGAACCAATATACAATGGCCACTTTTTTATGGCTTGCATATACTTATACTTAATTGTAGATGCAAAAGCCGTTCATGACATTGCAACGATCGATAGACTTAATTGGGAACAGTACAACTTTGCACAATGATGGTCATCGAGGACAAGAATATAGTCGAATGATTGCTATTACGTAACAAACCTACTGACTTTCTACCAAGTTAACGCTCAAAATGTGGTCTTCAAAAGCATATTATCGATGAACTAAATGTCTGCAATGAAATAATCGTTCCAAGAATTCACAATTTTGATTGTAACTAAATATCCCTTTATACCCATGCGACCTAATAATCCTCATTAACGACTGCAAAACATGAAGCACCGCTTTGGGCATTATATAGTTAGAAAGGCAAGCGATAGTCATTATTATATTTACCCTCGATTCTTGAATGATAGACCAAGCCATCACAAAATATATCTCACAATACAAAATTGTGATAGAATTATGTGCAGAACATATTTTCTGAATTGGTTTAAGACCACATAAATCGACATCCTTGTATTGTGTCGGTTAAATGGAGCTCCTTGACAATGGCTCGTTGAATTCAGCAATAATGTGCGTCATCATAGATCATGTGAATTTTAAGTCCAATATCCGACCTTTGAAACACCCTACTTATAAGGCTTACCGACTTAATCCTCGCTGTCACATGGAATAATATTCGCAATCACATACTGTTAGACATTTGAACCTTTTACGCACTAATAAAGCCTCGTGATTCTAGTATTGTTCTGGTTTGAAGGCTTATTGACAATCCTTGCTGAAAAATGAATAATAACTACTTGATCTATCATAAATCCTTGTTATATAAAACACATATATCCTAGTCAAATTCCTGCCATCTTAGCGCATCAATCAAAAGTGTTGCATGTTATAGCATTACTCCATTGTAAAATCGGGTGTAATAATCGCTTGCTTATCGCGACTGGTTGCATTACCTGACAGTGCTGTTATTGAGCAGCACGTATGCTTAAGATCTACTGAAGATAGAGGATCGTCCCGGTTATCATGATCCACGAACTGTTCCTATGTCCTACTCAACTTGTAAGAAGACTAAGGTATCTATATTTTAGGATAACCTTTTGCAGATATTGATATGTTGACCGCCATAAAACAAACCTTTAGATCGTGCACGTCTGCTGTACAATTGCTTTGATCGATTAAAAAAGGTTTGTAAGTGTCTTAAAGCGCAGGGCACGTTAGGAAGATAAATCCGCATTATAATAATAATGCAATTACGTTCTTTGCCCCTCGGTACACGAAAATCAGGACATAATGTAGAAAGTTCATTGAGTTGTACCCTTGAAAATAGTAGTAATTATTACTAGAACAAAATATTATAATGCAAAATGATGGTTCCAGGTATGTTATGTCATCAACTGTCCGAATACGCCGACCCGGAATTATCTCCTATCATGGAGGTTATTAATTGAAGTAATTTAAATGTGAGAATATATAATTACCTTTTAAATGACCCATTATGAATAAAATGTGTGGTACATAAGACACACTGCTTGCTTAAAAATGTCAACTTCTCTGAATCGATTATGACTTCTATTTTTCCTATCAGTTAATATTGCACATTTGGGCTATTCCAAAGATCTGTTATTCATTACGTTATCACATTCGTCACATGTCAGCACAGCGGACACAATTTAAAAATGATAATGCAGATAATGACTTCAAACTACTCAAAACATTTATCCGTTAACTGATTTGATTAACGAGGTGTTCACTCATTGAAGCATAGAAAAAAATGAAGATTTACGAAATCCATATTTTGATATGCAGCATCGATTCTTGACGCATAGACAAAGTTATGACTAAATTTAATCTATCTAACCACATGTCAGAACCGGATTATATGCAGGACCTATTTGCAGTAATGTGGTTGAGTTACCGCATGATGATACCCATTTCCTGAATGGGTTGTTGGGCCATACAATTAAGTAACATTTTCATTTTGAAAGCTATCCTCGTTTTATGGGTTAGGACCTTATGTCCTGTTTGCATCACGTGGACGGTATAAATGGAGATCCTTGATTTAAGCCAAAGGTGCATTAAGCGATAACGCTTGGTTAACTATGACAAGCAATTACAAGTAGCATCCGCGCTAAGTACACACAGCATATAAACATCTTTGTGACGAAGAAGAAGGGAAGTTGATGAATGTGAAATACTAGCCGTACAAAACATAAACATTCTGAACACCCTGTCATCTTAGCGTGTCATGTCAAACTGTGCTGGTAGTTAGCCCTGAGGTACGCGGTATAGGATAGTAGATTCACGTGCCAATTGCCGTTTGCTTCACAGTAAGGGGGTAAAGATTGGCGTCGTTTATAACGGCATTGCCTTTCGTAAATTGTGACATCGAGGATTCTGAGGAAGCACTTATTGCTGATAGGTATAAATCGACAGATACGTTGGTCGATTAATGTATCCTTTGCACCTCCGCTTACATGTATAGTTACGATTTGCTTAGTGTGATCAATGATACCGGAACGGCGGAGTCATGAATGTTTCATGGTGCCGCAACTACGAGGTGCGCATTCCTGGTTCACGGTATGAGTTATATATATAGCACGCATAAATGGTAGATAATTACCCCCACCCAATGCTTACGGATGCTGTTGAATGAATATTTCATGACAAAAGAGTACACGGGCAACTTATTGGTGATCCAAAGCAACTGTGGTGATACAGTTTGTAATAATTACTGGTCAAAACGTTTAACGCCAACTGCTGTCACCAATTCTCTTTGATCCTCATTAGATACATAAACGATCATAACTGTTAAAATATATCTATTTAGTAAAGAGTAACCTATCGCCTGATATGTTATAACCGCATTCGTTCATTGATTAGTGACCGATGTCACCTGATGTATCATGCAACGATGGCTGGACTGTTCGCAATATGGCGGTCTGTGTATTAGATCATACTTACTCGGAGATTAATCGTCTAACGGAGTTATTAGCCTCCATCACTTTGACACAATGGGCCGTTATTTGCAATAAAAAATATCATCTTGGTATTTTCGGCGGATACAAACCCGTGAAACGCAACTACTTACCTCACAGCTTCCGACTAACTAATTGTGGGTCAGTTATGACACCATTGCAGCAATGGTGTTGATTGCATTTTGTATGTGGTGACTGATCAAGAAATACGGCTTAGTTAATGCGAATGTTTAAAGGAAGGTATTCGTTATGAGTCTTATTATAAGGCTATTTCTTATATCAGAACTTCCCCCCTTTGCAGTCAAACTCTAGCCATTGCGGGCCATTTATAGTCAATATATATGCCAGTTTAGCTCGAGGATAACATTGTTCTCGATCAAAAGTATATTGCAAATATGTTAACATGGTTCGTTTGGTACCAATCTAAAACTGCTTGCATTTACTAGTCTCCACAATGTCAATATTTACTACCACAATATGTAACTACCACAACCTTATGATGAAATATACTTTTTCCGTGCCTGATCATTTTACTTACCTAAGTAACTGGTTGCTGACATCGTCATTTACCGAATTTCGTGAGGTATTTTCTCCGTTTGCAAATATTTGCATTGCAGGTCATATGGGTAAAAACAAATGGTAAACTTTAAATTACAAGTTTGTTTAGGATAGAATAGCGACCACTAGTTTATGCAGGTGCATAATTATAAAACAAAACAAATCAGTGACATGTATGGTACAGTAATAAAGGTTTTGAGTACGTTTCGTTGCAAAAATTAAAACCATTGAGAGCTGTCCATGGACTACTCAGTGACTTAATAACAGAATGTCATTTGATGACGCAAGAGCAGTACGAGTAAAGTCCGTTCGAGCCTTTTTTCATGGGCGACTGAGAGAGCCCCGAGTCCGACATTAATGGTTATGCATCAGTTCTAATTCGTCTATAATGCTTCATAGTTAAATTGAATGCTATGTCAGTGCGTAACGTGTTACTGTGATGCAACATATAACGCATAGTGATTCATGGGTGGTGATAATACCTGAATAACAATGAAAAAAAAGAGACCAGTATAAATAGCATACTATCTTTACAAGCAATTTCATAAATTGCTGCCTGGAGATATGCCAGCATACATGAGGCACACAATATGTTTTATGCTTTTGAGTTTTAACAAGCTGGGTATAACTAAAACAGGACAATTAATAAAAACCTACACACAAGCGTAGCAAAAACATAATTTGTGCAGACATGCTATATTAAGGCTTGATGCTAAAAATAACAAGTATAATGCGGTCACGAATGTCAAATATTTGTTAAACATAACAATGATGAACACATCTCTTATTGTAGGCGAAAGCGTGTGCCATCAAATATCTTCAATGCAATTACATGGTAATGTTAACATATCGATCGGGTAAAAAGCTAACTTACGCCTGCCAACAACTGTTTCTTGCAAACGACTCCGCAACTTGACAAAC
>CM067354.1:74941965-74966965 GCA_034190875.2 Urechis unicinctus | reverse complement strand
GGTTCCGACCTGGAACGAGCTTATGCAGTAAATATTTGTGGCAGCATTGCGCACGCTTGGCAGCACATGATATTAGCTAATCAATAGTGTAAGTTAACACAAGATACATGCACCATAGTCTGCCTCAGAATGGCGCAAAATTTAATCCATGAAAAACTAGCTATAAATCAATACGGAGCAATGCAGCGAATATGCTTAGCTTTTGTGTGACTCATTCTTTCTCATACAATCGCTTATAGCATTTAACTTATAATAACCATGAGACGATATTGTGCGAGGCCCAAAAAGCACATGGTTAGGAAGTCTACGTTTCTAATGCATACAACTTATGTATCTGCCAATGACAGACCATTGTTTGCAACAATCTACATTGACGTCCAAAGTGACTCGACATACCCGATGTGATCAACATATCTTATGACAGCGAAGTCTGAGGCATGGTAACCTTAGCACAAGAGAAATGTAAAATGACCCAGACGCCGAGTACCAAAAGCATACTTATGGTCATACTCCATCATTAGTTAGTCACAATGTCCACATAATTGAGCCTAAGAGTCGCATGTTTTGCGCAACATTTGCTCTTTTATTATGTCAGTAAATAAGCAAAGGAGACGCAGACCTGCATACATAAATATATATTCGTCGCATTTTGCAGCAAACATTTGTTAGGTTAAAACACCAGATAATTTAGAAATATCACCCGCAAAACATTTAATAAAGGCATTCTTACAGTGGCAATAGCAGTATGCAAGAAAAGTGGTACCGATCACGAGCATGTTGCCATGCTGTCGGCCAAAATTTGGACGGTAAAATCGCTTGCGTATAGGACTGGTAAAGACCGACAAATTACTTGACAGTGCTGTTATTGAGCAGCCACGTATTTGTCAGATCTACGAGTTCTATACGCTTCGATAAGCGTTATTGGATATTAGATCTTGATCTACGGTCGGCGGCCTATCCTATGCGACAAGGTTAGACGACAACCTCGACATTATATTATTCGGAACATGGCCGATCCAGATAGGATTGATACGCTGTGCCGCCATAGAATGACACGTTGATCGGAAGATTGTGCTGTACCATTGCTTCATCCTAGCGGGTAAGGTAACATTGTGACAATTGTGGGTTAATTAGCGCAGGATTCAGTTACGGTAGATTAATCCGCATAACAATATGCAGCTCGTCGATAATGTTATTATAGGTTTTATGCCTCTCGGTACACGAGTTATCAATTACTATGTGGATGTAGATAATATGGGTGACTCAATGAGTAACTTTACCCTTAAACGTATCCGATGTAGCATTCTTCGCATTATGTAATCCGAGCCTCTGATCAAGCAAAAATTGCTAACGGTTAAACATCAACTGATACGATGTTCGTGTCATGCATAGAACAACACACAATTCTAGCCAAGCACGAGAGAGTCACGAATCAATTCCAGACGTTTGTACATAATGGATACGGCACGGCAGTCTAGATGCACTCCGGTAATTGCTCCATTGGATCAAATGTAACCTGGATATATTTATCAGGGACATAATTCAAGCAAATTGCAATATGTGTCTTCAGTGTGCTTGTCAGTGATAAGGTACTCTCTGACACGGTCAACGCCAGCAGTCGTCAAGATTACAGCTGTCTTGGGACCAATACATTTTAACTCCGTCCCTTATTTGCAGTACAACTCTAACAATTGTAGGAAATTTATACCCAATATATAGCAGTTTATCTTGAAGTTAGCAATAACACTTGATAAACATCACATGCAGCGAGTTTTATAACACGTGGTTTATGAATCTATCGTCATAAATGTACATAGTACATGACAAGTTGCATCTCAACAAAATAATATCAATCTGAGAAGCGCACGATTCTTTCCTATTACATAATCTAACCTTACATATTCAGTTTATATTTGCCATCTAATGATCTTTGGGAACTATTTCTTCTCCCTGCGAGCAGTTTTTAAAGCACTTGCATAGCTAGTCAACCGATCATTGTTTTCTTACTGGGTTGAATTGTGTACGGTTTTATGTACGGTAACATTTAAAAAAACATAATTTGTTTGGATCAATAAGCAAATTCGAATTGAAGCAGATGCACATGAACGCAGTTTTATTGTATAGCTTAATGCTGATGCCACCCAGTTAAAAATGAATGAGTTGCTTTATCATTCCTTGCATGTATCCAACAGTTGATATTAGCGGGTGTTTTCATTAATTTGCGTGTATGTTTATAACTCGTTGACTAGGCATATGCCAGTATATATTAGGAACAAAACATATGTGTACGCATGTTTGTCCTAACAAGCTAAATATATTACTGCGGGCTGAGCATTTATGCATCATTCTACCCAATTGTAGCAAAATAGGCCATAGATGTACACTGCAGTATATATATATGGAAATAACACGTATAATACGCGGTTAAATGTGACGTGTTTGCACATTTTGACATTAAATTGATGATATATACACAAGCAAGCAGCAATAATGGTTCTGGTGGAAGCATTCGCATCAGGCAATTACGTTGCTATGATAACATATCGATCGGACAAAATCTTATTCACACCTTTCATCAACTAGTTTAGGTGAATGTCACCCTCTGCTTGACAAACATGTGAGATCGAACATGTCTTCGGTGCCTTGTGCATTAAGCTAGATGCAACGCTATCCTGTCCACATAAGATCAACTCAGATTAAAACTCATGTGGAAGATATCAGCGCTATCCGACACGGCATCATAGCTATTCCACACGGCAGGTCATGAATTATTAAAATGGCAGAGAACACTGAATCTAATGTAAATAAATTTATTAGAAATATGACGGTTTGATCCGATGTAGGGCGGACACTTAGGATGAGTGCAGCCAATCATCATCCGCGCTCGCATCCATCACCGTCTCCATATAACCTTTTATGCTGCAATAGTCATAAACTTCATTTCCATGCACCTGGTGCACATCTATTTTACCCTGGTTAGTCCTATAGTTCATGCTTATATGCCCTGATAGCTGGGGCAAATAAGCCATCAACATTTTTACGCCTTATTGCCTAATCCATGTTGTCAATAGATCGTCGCAATTATTTGTGATGAACGGTTAATTAAATGCATATGCATAATCCAACTAGGATACACATGTAAGGACCCAATATGTTTTCAAAATGCACTCTATTTAACGCAACTTATGTACGTCAATATGTATAACAGTTTCTAAAACTGAACAAATAAACTCGGTAGCGTAAAACGATTATTAAAGGATCATATTGTGTATGGCCGCTAACTTCAACGATAACATTTATTGATGTCAATGTTAACATTAGCAAAGCTCCATACACCATTTATATATCGATATCCAAAGGCATATTCTGCCCCGTTGGGCAGCATGCCGTACAGTGCTGTACTTGACTTATCTGTGGTTTGAGTGGAAATTGTGGAATTATTAGACAAAGGAGGTAAATTAAATTCCATAAATGTGCAATGCCTCTGAACAGTCGAGACCGTTATGTAAACGCGTCCGGACGTATTTGCGTCTTTTTCTCTCCATCTGCCCTTAGCCCCATATCAACTGGAAAAAATATTAAAATATGGGCGTTATGACCATTATACAGTTATATAGCACCCTCTAGCGGTGCAAACTGAAGTTCCGGCGTTGTTTTACCACTGTACATTTTTCTATTGCGACACCAGATGTTTACTTCTTGCGCGCCAAGTGAAAATTGAAGAGTAATCCGACGTTTTAGGTAGGTACATTCATGTCCAAAGTATTTTCGCGGATCTTGGTGCCTTTCTTGTTCAGTTACAATTACCAAGTACAACAAAGGACGTCTCTAATCATAGGAATTTTCTATTTTCACAAGGGCATGTTCAGCGTAATATTTTATCACAATGGACGCAAAGACGTCTAATGGTCCCACCAGCTTTGTTTTCGGTAATTCATGGACGTCAACGCGTCCATGAATGTAGTTCACAATCAACAGATATAAAAAAAAATCCTTTTTGTTTCGTGTTGGTGAATTCGGATGGGTTGTGTTATGTACTAACCTGGCGAAGTTACTGCTAGTACCAGGGCTAGACCCTACCTGTAGCTAAATAAAGTACACTACATTAGTTTAGTGAAGCTTTAGTTATAGCTACAACATGGTCTCCAACATACTTTCCTATTATGCTTAATATAAGTAAAATTTCAGCTATGGTTGTTGCTATTTTAAACTAAAAAAGATGCAAAATGATGCCAGAAACTATGCCCCACAATATTGAGACTGTGTGTTTTTAACGACACCTTGTATTTTGTTATCAAATTTGTTTTAAGTATTGTATTGGTCTTTGTTCATGGTAATAGTTTGGAGTTTGGTGGCAGTTTTTATGAATAATTAAGCTGTTTTGATCACGGTCATTTTAAACCTAGTCATGTGTAGTATAACATAGTACTGCATGCCTTTTCTCACTCATCATTTCCTTCAGATTGAAAGGTAATGACCGACCATCATATCAAGAAGTTGAACGAACTTTGCCGAGTTTGTGGCAATTCCTCTTCCCAGAATGATGACCGTTGATTGACCCTCTGTAGGCGTCAACACAAACGTAGTTACAAACAAGAACTACTTTCATTACATGGGATAGATATAGAAAATGATGCAGAAGATATCCACCCGAACTATTTGTGCAAGTATGATGCAAATAAACTCTATCACTTCAGACAAGCATCTTCATCTGGCAAAGGGATTAAGAACGCAGAGACTCTGTTGTTTACTTTCCTCTCTCACACAGAGGATAGCTGCTCGCTATGTTCTACGAAGCGCTCTGCAGAAGTGGTGGAAAATCTAAGTGTTAAGGTCTTGTTGATGAATCTTTCTAAAAGTGAACGCATTGAGTGTCTCTCAAAAGTGTTCAAATCTGTCACTAAGGAAGAGAGAGCAGAGTTAGCCAACCATTTAGGGACCGCTGCATCCTATGATTTAAAAATAGATGCAGCTTCTACAGAAAAAAGCCCAAAGGATATTACCACTCTTGGGAATTTTCAACCTAAAAAACACTTGCAAAAACTGTCCCAGGTACTCCTGAAATTTTTACTGGGCATCTGCAGCCTTGACAAAAGCTCCCTCACCATAGACTCTAAACTGGCCTGTCAGTTATGTGTGACGCGTGAGCAGATATTTAAGCTTATTCGGCCTAAATATGTTGGGACTGCATCGTTCATCCACAATCTGAATCTTTTTGCTGTTTCAAACAGCAAGGCAGCCACCAACATCAACGAATCTGTGGTACCTGGGGGAAAATATTCAGCCATTTCAAATTGGCTTGCACAGCAGGGCACAAAACCACCAACATGTCCAGCTGGAGACCTTATTGTTATGTTTGACAATGAGCAGATCATTGGCAAAACTTGGACAGTCAAACCGAACAATAAAGTGAAAGTGTCAGTGATCACCAACATCGCTGCAATCCCGCTTTCAGAGACCACCAACCTCCAAGGCCGATTCGACTTGCATCCTCGTAAGTGGCTCACCATATTTGGCCATGAAGATGCTGCTGCGAACATGTGTAGCCAGTTTCCAACAGACAGCCAACATCAAGCCGACATACAAGAGGCCATGCAGGCAGCCCACTATGAACAGCTTTACCATTTTGTTGATGCAGCCATTGATGAGGTAACCTCAGCACAGAAGAGTGATGGACCAGAACCATATGCTGACAGCATAGACCAAGCAGCCACAGAAAGACAGAAGTTAAGGATGGTTCGTATTTGCCCAAATGAGCAGTGTGCCAAAGATGTACCGCGTTCCAAACGAAAATGCCCTTTCTGTGGTAGAAGCATGACTGGAACTAAACCACCCACTTCATCCTGCTCTGTGAAAGCTGTCCCCACAGTCAAGGTTGATATAGTTAACACCAAATCAATGGCTCAAGGGGACAGTTTAAAGAAGTCAACTGGCACAAAGAAATCCCTCAACGACCGATATGGGCACATATCTTCTTCCCACTCGGGCAAGTCATACAAGGTCCATATCATGGATCCTGTTTTCCTAAACCCCAACTCAGTAAACAACATAGCCATGATTTTGCGTCATATTGGCAAATCCTTGGGCTTGACAAGATATGGAGGGAAACAGCGGAAATGGGCATTTGTATGCTGTGACGGGCTTCCATTTGGGCTGATGAAGAAATTAATACAAGAGCACATGATTTGTCAACTCTGTAATTGTGAGTTCCTGGGAACAGAAGACCTTTTGCGGCATGTTCCAGAAAATCACCAAGGTGTTGAAGAAGTTCCTCAAATACGTGAATTCGACTGGGTTGTGCCACTTGTTGGGGATGGACACTATGAGATGAATCTCAAGAAGTCTTTTGTGGAAATGAACTGGGAAGTGTTCATGAAAGACCTAGCTATTCGGATGGGATGGAGGACAGAGGCTGCCCAACAATCAGCAAAGAAATGCTACGATAACCATAAGTTATGGCAGCTTCTCACAGTCTTCCACATGGCCACCCTGAGAGAGCTAGTGCTGCCCTATGTTCGGGAGTCATTAGCAAACAAGGTTCAGCCGACATCTGAAGACTTTCTCAGCGATTTTGGTCCTGAACAGTGTAAGAAGTCCTCAAACTATGCCTACATGTTTGAAATGGTGTGCCGTTATTCCCAAGGCATCATCTATTTCAGAATGGGCATCAGGAGGAATAACCATGAATTGGTCCGCTCAGCAAGATTCATGACCAAAGAACTATTTCACGGCAGACACCACCCGAAATACCAAGAGCTGGAAATATTCAAGTCTTTTTTCGATTCAGTACTTCCGACAGAAATTGCTGATTTTGTTGCCAAGAACACCTCTGTGTCAAAGTCTGGGTCACTGTCATCAGGCCAAGGATTTGATTTTATCCCGGAGGAAGAGAACCGTGAGGTTTTGCGGTGGATAAGGAGGGGTGTAGCCACTGATGAGTTGTGGCAGCAGGTTATCAGGAACAAGGAAATACTAGACTCCATCAGGTCCAATTTTTATGATGTCCTAGGACTCCATGAGAAGGAGCAACACCCAAAAACAATTGATCTCGCTGATGCTATTGAAGAGTGGGGGATTGCGCTGAGGGAGAGTGATCACATAGGTGGCTATGAACATTCTCTCACCTCTATGTCAGGGACCAAATTGGATCCCGGACTGTGTCACTTCACAGAATCAGCCAACCGCAAGAGGGACTACAGGGTGCTGGATCAACTTTTGTGTCAAGCTCCACCTAATGACCCAACACTCCAACATCCTGTTTGTGTCACAATTTCTGAGAAACACCATTGGCATCATACAGGTATTAGTATGATGCCAGTTCCAGTAATCACAGTGGTGTGATAAATAATGTTAATGACAAATTAGCTTAATATCTTTTCACTGTTCCACAGATCCAGCAAGAAGCCATGGCTGTTGCCAATTTTAAAAACAGAGGAAATTTGTCTGAGAGAGAAATACAGAGGCTTGATTGTCACGCACCACACGGACAATACACAGAACCAAGAAAGCAATATGGTCGAAGGTGGCCGCGTTAGAAAAGATGGGTTTGAGGGCTCTAGTTTATCTAGAGGACCCTGAGAGAAGAAGGGCCCATATAGGGGGCACTGAGTCACTGGTGGACAATGTGTTATCCATCAGGCTTTTGCTCCCTATTGGCGATAGCAACGTTTCATTGGTGAAAACCAATGAACCTGTTGGAAGGGGGAGAAAACGGAAAGTGGTGTTTCCTTCACCCCAGAAAGAAGTGCATAATTCTGCTTCCTTCCTCCCCCTGAAAACAGCACAAATGGGGTCACTCTCATGTAGTCAGGTTCTTGTGCAGGACCTGACTCTTGAGAAGAATATGCCCACTGTTAAAAATAAGAAAAAAACCAGCAGGGCCTTACAAATGTATTAGTTATTTTTTTGTTCTTACATGTAAATGCCAGCCACTCTAGTCATGAAGAGGTTTCTAGCTGGAGTGTTTAAGTTATGTTAACTAGTTTTTTGTGTTTAATAGTTGTCAATAAATAATGGAGTTTGTCTTTGTTTGTTTTTTAGTGTTGACATATCATATATGGTAACTGTTCCACATGGTTTTTAAATTATGTGACCTAGTAGTACAATGGGTCATGCTATATGCAAAGAATCCTACCACATAAAAGGTATTCAAACAAGAAATTTCAATGCAATGTAAAACTAAAAGCCCAAGTGGAGGAGTGGACAGTAACAAATTTATAATCTCTGTTGATCATTAATTGAGATCACTGCACAGAAATTGCCTAAAAACGTCATTCCAGACAATATGTTGCAACAAGTTCTGTTGCCCCAGAGAGTCTGGTGAGTCCGAAGGCCAGCACATAGTATAAATGTCATGGAGAACCCAACGGCACGGAGACAAACTATCCATAAAGTACAAACAGGGGTTTTTGATTAATATAGAATTATAATTAACACCCCCTCTATCCACAAGGGAGTGGACAAATGTCGCGTCGTTCTGTATTTACTGTCGACATGGTCGTTTGCGTTGTTAGAGTTGCTTCATCGTATCATCTGTCATATTAAAGACGCACGACAACCCTGCGATTGAGTAGTAGTGGTCAAAGCTTCGAGCTAGCGGAAGTCTGTGACGTAATGCCGGAGATTTAGACGCATCGGCGTGGTTTACTTCCATACAGAGAAAGACCCGGATACAGGCAGACGTTTTTCCGTCCTTGTTTTAAAGACGCTATCGCGTCCAGACGCAATCTCATACAGTGACGCAAATACGTCCGGACGCGTTTACATAACGGTCTCGACTGCTGAACAAACGTATATATATATATATATATATATATATATATATATATATATATATATATATATATATATATATATATATATATATATATATATATATATATATATATATATAGCAATGGTTTGATAATTTTTTTATGTTAACGTTACTGTATTCATTACCAATCTGTTGGGACACAATGATTTGAGAGCACTGCAAACATTACGTACACAGTATGTCTATGATGCCGATGAAATGCACTAATAACCTGAGTAAAGTTGTGGTCACATCAGCAGTGAAATAACAGAGCAAGTAAGCAGTAAACAAAAGGAAAACCTACCTTGTAAAAAGAGCCAATATAAATTTCTATAACTTTTAGTTATAATCATTAGGTGCATTTAGATGTCCCTGGTAAATTACTGCGCCAATTGAAGGCTCGTGCGTAGGTAAGATTTGACCCGATCAAACTAGCAATAATATTCGGCCTAATCGTATGTCGTCGATTCGAATGACGACAGCATTGT
Source organism: Urechis unicinctus (assembly GCA_034190875.2). Taxonomy (NCBI): domain Eukaryota; kingdom Metazoa; phylum Annelida; class Polychaeta; order Xenopneusta; family Urechidae; genus Urechis; species Urechis unicinctus. The sequence continues at coordinate 74,957,683 of CM067354.1, read as the reverse complement.
TATTAATTTCTCCTAGTAAGTCGTGGGTTTCAGGGCCAGAACAGCACATCAAAGCAGCTAAATGTAACTATAACAGTCCGTGAGTATAGGAACTGTGCTGTGGATGGACGCTTATCATTAGTGTCCTAGGTATCACCTGAGGACTATTACTCAATTGTTCATACCATTGCAATTTAAATTTTCGCAAGTAGGCATCGGAGAGTGACGCTGTATTCTACCCAATCCATCGAAATCACTGACTCAATTGAGTAAATGCAGTCTTAGTTATATCCATTTGTAATTCACATACTACCATTATCGAACCGTTGGTCATTTACCAGACGTTTCAAATATGAAACCGTCATGATACATCCATGACAAGAGTATTTGCTTTTTGAATCGACCGCGATAAAATATTGAAGGTCGGCTAAGTGTTCGCAAATGTGCCCTCCGTTCATTAATATTTGTCCGCATATCCATGGCATGCGACTGTAACATTTCCTGCTGCGCCAGAGAGCATACATCTCGATAAAATTTCGCTAGCAATTCAGACATGAGCACTGTCGGTGGATACATGCTGTGATTACAGGATATTCCATTCATCAATCTTAAAAAGGACATCAGATACAACACAGTCTGATGGTTGTGTGAGGCGAATCGCCAGGATTAGTGATCTCCATTGTTCGATTGATTCATTTGACTTTGTCTAAAATTTCAGTGTTATAGTAATTTGATGTCTATAACAAAATCATACAGGGATGCTGAGATATAAATATATATATATATATATATATATATATATATATATATATATATATATATATATATATATATATATATATATATATTTACATATACATATATATATATATATAAGAATGCGACCATTTTGGACACGTAGCGAAAAACCAACTTTTTTGGGACATTGGAGGCGACAGAACATATAGTCAATATGATGAACATTTCTTGTTTTCAGTTGGTCTGTCAGTAAGATGTTTCGGTTTCGTAAAATTATCTTGGATTTTTATTGTTTTGTTAAACTTATATATTTTGTGTACCAAAATGGGTGTTCCAAAATGGTTCGGGAATAAGGGACATAACAAGAACCAACCATTTTGGGACATTGCAATAAATCCTACTATTTTGGCACATAACAGAAACCCAAACGCTTTGGGACACAACAAAAACCAACCATTATGTGAGAGTGTGGTGAACTTGCTGTGGCGGGAATTAAATGTTTGCATCTATGCCATGGGGTATGTCTTTCATCCCTGTCTGTATGACGGGGAATCTTAATTTGAAATGATAATAAGCTATAGAATTAACGTGCAGTTAAGAGGCAATGCATGTTTAATTAACGACGATTCATTTATTTCATATTAAAAGAGGAACTATACAACGTAATTCAAGGAGGAGCAAAGCCTCTAAATGTCTGGCGCTTTCGAGTACACCGAGATACGCACACTGTGAAACTCGAAGTCGTACAGGAACTCGCACTATATGTCGAGAGTCTGAATATGAACTTGACAGGGGTCCAGTATCGTTCTACTTCCTGTCCGAGACCTGTATGCTCCATCGCTAAGTGATCTTCGATGTTGCAAGCGAGGTTAAGCTCCAATTTTTCACACACTCCGCATAAGGGTTTATTATATCGTATGGTCATCTTCTGCGACTAACATAACAACACCGATGTAGTTATAGCAATAGACGATTTATATAAATCCCTGTGGCTGCCAATCTTCAGTTCGATATGGTTGTTTGTTTGTCCATGGAGGCGTCTCCGTGGTTCATCATAACGCTTAATCGTTCAAGTTTTTTCTCATCCAATGTAGCTCACAGAGAAGCATGCTTTGTTTGCTCTGGTTCATAGAAATATACGCTTATAACTTAATGATAATCGTACTACCGCTATGTTATCTCTATTATTTCTGCTTATATCATCTGTTATAGTAATACGTTCATAGTTCTCCCTAGGGAACAGGTTTCATATGGCCATAATTTGTTTAAAAGGGGTTGGATTTGAAATGCAGTTAACACAACATTAATATATCAGCTATGGAACAAGTAAGGCCACTGGTAAACATAATTTTAACATTGAGGCCATGGATAAACATAGTTTAAAAATCGTTTTTACTGTCAAAAGCTATGACGAAATATTATTGCATCATTAACCGAGTAAACTGGTCATGGGTATTATTGTCTATAAACTATATAGTGATTAAAAAGGTATTTTGTATGAAAATTATGCATGTTTATTGACATTTCAAGCATAAATAAGAGTTTGTGGCACATCCTGTATAAGATGGTGACAATAAATGTTTTACTGACTAACTTGCTGTTGAACTAAAGATTGCAGCACCTCAGCAGGTTATAGATTGACCTGGGGATCGTTTCACTAATAGCACGTATAATTACGAGTTTTTTCAATGTGAGCGAAATCGGGTACGAGAATCTAGATTTTGCATTTCACTAACATTCTCGTAAGAGAATTCCTTCTAGCTAAAACGCTCGCATCTGAAAATGCTCGTACGAGGGAAATTGCTCACGCGAGACTTTTTGAGTGCAACATTTCTAAAGACACACTAGTAAACATGGCAGACGAGGGCACACCGGCGATAAGTTTTTTCTCTACGACAATTGTAACGTAACTCTATATATCAATATCATATTCAATAATACGACTTAAATTTAAACAACAAATAGTATCAGCGTGACTATACACGCCCCTTGTCGCAGACAATTATTCTGTGATCGCTTAAGATCTTATAATCTTAGTACATTTCGTAGTATCTTGCATGTCAGCTTGACAGCTGTCATTTCTCTGCTTCGCTTAGAATGATAAAGTCATATTTCATTCAGTTATTGTAGCACATATATTTATATCATATATATGAGTTGAATTTAAGATTCATGATTTTGTATTTGAATAGAAAATAATCGACGTTTATCTATTTTTATAGTCTATTATTATTAAGTAGAAAAGAAACAAACACACTTATTCAGCTGTTATTTTGGTCCCCTTTCAAACAATTTCGATGTATTACTTATTAGGTTGGCAGTGTGCATGCTTGTATGTATGCCATAAATATTAACTTAGGAAGGAATTCACATTCATCTTAACATCCTTGCGATTTTTCAAATTTCTTGGAAACTTGTTATTCACATATTGGTGTTTTACAGAAACAACGTAAAGGTCTTAATTTGACTCTTATTGAGGTTGAAACATTGATACAAAGCATCGAAGAACATCAAGATGCCCTGTATGGATCATTCAATTCCAGTGCTGGTAGATATTACATACATTCTATGTTGAACGGCTGGCAATATGCCTACTATTGTATCCAACCCTTTGGTGAAATCTGATGAAGCGACCCTCTTAATTGGCATTGAATATGCATCATCATTGTTTAATGGTAAAACGTTGACCACAATTTGTTTATGGATATGCATAAAGTAAACCTAGACTATATAAACCCAAATAATTGAGATAACTGTTTTTTTATCTGATGCTTTATAATTTACACTGTTAATGAATGTGTGAACAGGATTGCAGAATAAAAGGTTTGTACCATCAGGCAAAATACAGAAGAGAGCATGGGGGGAAATTTCACTTGCAGTGAATAAGGTATCGGCCTGTGGGCGAACAGCGGCAGACTGCAAAAGGAAGAAAGAATGCTTTGCCTCTACAGTAAAAAAAGTGTGCTAACTAACATATATAATGTCATTGGTAGTCATTGTTGATTACGATGTTATCTTTTTGAAGTCAGTAGTTGTGACTAGACATGTCTTGAGTAACTGCATAAAATTGTACCACAGGCAGCGATGATAGCCAATGATAGGCGAAAAACAGGAGGCGGGACCCATCAGAGGATTCTCTTCAGCCTCTTGAAATCCAATTGCTAGAAGTGATCGGTACCACTACCGTTGACGGTAAATATTATTAAGTTTTCACTTTTAATGTGAAATAAAACTGAATACCTATTATTAATGTAATCATTGTTTTCATATTATTTCTAGGGATTGATGGAGGGCTTGAATCTAGTAGTGTAGAACCAAGTGAGTACATTGCCAAATACATGCAACAAATCATCATAATTTGTTCAGCACAGCTGATCATGTTCTATCGCTCGTGTATCCATCTATCTGTCAGTCCATTTGTAAACTTTGATGACACATTAACAAAGCAATCTAGCAGCCCAACATCATAATGAACCTGTCTTAAGTCAACATGTCTTTGCACACTACGAATGAGTGCTGTATGACCTTTGACTCTTGAGTTATGGATAAAAAACTGATAAGCAAATCTCATGTTCAATATTAACCCAATGTGTAATTGAAACTACAAGATTTATAATGTCAGTTTACTTTTGATTTACTCTAAAAGTTCATTCCGTGAATCTTATAAATCCCTCCTCCAGTCTCAGGCCACCCCAAGAAAGGCAAACATAGAAAGTATGATTTGTAATGATATTTAATAATGCAACAGGGGTAAATTTACCCTTCAATATATTTCGTTGACACAATAACACAAGAAGTGGCATTGACCATTCTATAATTACCTTGTTGTTACAGCTATGGCTGCTATAGTCTCATTTATTCAGTCTTTTTGCTTCCAGGAATAAAACCCACCAAAACATCACAAAGTGGTTAGTGAAATGTGTCAACATGGTTGATCTTCATATCATATTAACAGCAACGCTCCATTGTAACATCAATTGTGAGGGAAATGTGGACATGTTACTTGCGTGCTTTTCAGAAAATGGATTCTAAGAGATTTTTTCAAACATTGTGGAGGAAATGAAAAAACAAACACTTCTTCTTCAAAAAAATTCTAATACTTAGATCAAATCAAGGACATTTTGCAGGAAAATGCAGACACAACCGACATCAACAGGTTATTATGACCATGTTCACTTACATACAACATATTAAGATTTTACATTTGACATCACTCCTTTGAAAGTGAGATATGACAATATTGCTCTCTGTTCCATTTTTCAGTTTCCTGCAATCAGAAGAATAGAAGAGTTTTTTTTCCTTGTTGATTTATTTGTAATAAAGTATTATTTATTAATGAGTATTGCCTTCTTAATTTGGCTGTATATTGGTTAAATGGGCTATGTATGCAAAGAAGAACAGAACGAAGTGTTTCCTACCATGTAATTCAAAATCTTGAGCTATTCGGTTGCGAATAGTTATGCCGCTTTCATGGGTGTAGTTATTTTGCACTACATTTTCATCCTCATCTGGATCAATTTTCGGTTCAAGAATACCAGCTTGCAATGCACGATTGTGGAGCACAGCGCATGCCATAATAACTGAGCAGCAGGTTATGGGTTTAAGCTGCATAATTCCATCAGCTCGATGCAGACATCTGTTTAAATCATAACGTATCTATAACCTTACATAAGAAAATTTAAATCATCAATAAATATATTCCCAAAGTTTAGTTATTTGTAAAACGAATACAACTGGTTTATATTGAAAGACATTATAAAAATGTCTGCCCTTTATTCAATGGTAATCACTGAATCTTGATTTGAGTACACCCAAACATCTTTCCACTGTGGACCTTGAGCACTTGTGGGAATAGTTGTACCTTTCGTTGTCCTCTGTTTTCTGGATTCAGAAATGGTGTCATTAGCCATTGTCTGCAGGGATATCCGCTGTCTCCAAGGAGCATCAGGCCTCCAAAGTGGCCATTTTCGAATTTCTGGCCAATGGAACTATTGGTGAGCATGAAACTGTCATTGGTGCCACCAGGCCATCTTGCGACCAAAACAATCTGTAATGCAAAAAAATAACAAGAATACATATATGTATAAAATAAAAATTATTTGTTCAATGGTCAATTAATACCAGTCTATATTTTATTGTAAATCGTTATTCAAATGTATGACAGAATTGTGAAAATACCTGTATATTTATGGAGTGCTCCCCTTTCCTATTGATGAATGCCCATTCTCCTCAGCTGGACCTTTGATTTTGATGTGCGAGCCATCTATCTCTCCAACTATGCCCCTGAACCCTGCCACGTCCCGGAAATTACTGGAAATTTGTGCCAATTCCTGTCTGAAATTTACATGCATTATGTTTTAGCTACTTACAATCTAATAAAAAAAGATTGAGTTTTTTTAAATAATGAATATTGTATGGTTGTAAAGACAGTTTATTCAAAATGAGTATCATAAAGTGTAATTTGCCCATTGTAACTACCTCTCATCCGGAAATTAGATGTATTGGGGCGATGATGCCGCCAGGAAAGATGACACCTTCTCAATGATTCTGCATGTGGAAGATGTTGAGATGCCATGGATGCGGCCACTTTCCGACAGCATTCCTCCCTTGGCAAAATAACGCAGGGCAATCAATATCTGATACACAAGCCCAAAAACAAATATACATATTCTTTAGTTTCCACTTATGCAATCAATATTGTTTAGCTATAGTGTTTATAAGAATTTCTCTAGAATCGAGCAACCAACATGTAATGGTTAAGTAAAGTGATGTGAGCGGAACGGGAAATACAACCACAGACCAATCCCAACGCCCCCCACCCCCACCCCAAACCCACATTCACACTCAGTCACTGGGATGCTACATTCTCCTTTTAATTTGTAATTACCATGATGACATGGGAATGGGCAATACTTATAGACCTCCTACATAAAAAAATTTACTTCGAGGACACTGTTTGCCCCCACATTGATCCCCACCCACACATGACTGAAATGACAACCTTATGATGCGCACAAACGCTATGATTAATCGCATAACAGAGCGTCCCCTCCCGGCCCACCAAGGGACTAATTAAAACCGGGCTGATTCAAATAATAACAACGTGTTTGTTTACATTTGGGTTGCCACTGAGGATATTTACTTCGAGTCATTGCCATATTTTGCCGTATATTTACCTGTGTCTCATCGGATATGGCATGAGAGCGTCTGGTTTGGTTTGACCATTCACTCTCGGAATATTCTTCGACGATTTCCTAAATCACCGGCCTTGATAACCGATAGTGAACTAACTCAGAGTCCGAAATGTCTCCAAGTTTCGTTTGTTTACGAAAATCGCGCTCTCTACGATTCCGAAGTAGTCCATTTTGTCATGATATGAGCGTTCGTACGAGTGGTATGATCGCTTGTAAAAATGCGAGCTAAATAACGAGCTTTTTGCGATGTGAGCGATTTAGTGAAAGGCAAATATTTTTATTCTCGTAAATATACGAGGGAAATGAATATACGATCAAAATTGCGAGCATCGTGAACTGCGAGTTTTTAGTGTAACGCAACTATTAAAAGCTCGTACCGATGTGAGCAAAATGGTAGGTACGAGCGTTTTTTGTTGTACGAGTTGTTAGTGAAACGATCCCCAGGTCATCTTTAGAGAGATGCACAGAACAATAAGAGAGATTATTTTATAGCTACACAGATTGTACATTTAGTCAGTGTAGCTACAATTTATATAATAATCTGTCTGCAGTGTAATGCTGAGAATAGTAGATATAAATTACTGATAAAGCATCAGATAAAGTTACTTAATCATGAAACATCACATGGCAGTGCATGGCTAATCTACAAGCTTAGATAACAATTCTGCCTGCACCACAATTGTGCAACAATGTATATAATATATATCTACCATAAAAGAGATACTGGGAATGATCTTTCTGTCAAATGTATCCTGATTAATACAGTATATTCTGAAGTATATATACCATACCTGGGAGTAGTTTCCTTAGACTGGGGATCTGATATAACTTCTGAAGGCAAGTAGTAGAGCTTGGGTCTGCCTTGTATCCCATTAGAAGCGGTCTGCATGTGCATTGATATATTGTTTTCATATTTCGATATTAGTTTCTAGTTATAGCAGACTTGTAATGACTTTCATAATATAGCACTGGGCTGTATAGACCATGCAGTGGGTAGTGCCTTTTATTTGAAGGTCACTGAACTAGAATTCATTTATAATGCAAAGAAGCCTTTCTTTGGTTTATACCTTGTCACTAGTCAACAGACCACAGCGGATTGAAAAATACTCACTTCTATCTTTGATGCATATTTTGCTTGAGACATCCTGATCTGACTCCAGTCACTAGCAATCAAGTTGTTTTTGTTGGCATCTTTAAGTCTGGGGTCTACATGGCTTGTTGTTCTAGGCAGACTTGTGGCATAATTGGTACTTGCTTGGGCTACTGGTTCAGTATCTAATAAACAAAAGCACATACATTTTATAATTTGCATTGCAAAATTAATATAATTGACACATTACTGACTATGCATTAATTCAGATGTAAACAATGAGGAAAAATGTTTGTATCACTGCATATTTCTGCCATTGCTTCACATTTGTTCATTATTATGTGACCTGCATATTATGTGAGTTTTCAGAACCATTTAATTGATCATTTGATGACAATCGGACCATGTTCCAAAAATGTCGGTATGGTTGTGGTACAAAATTGAAAAATATTTCATCATATAATGTCTCTCGATACAGGCAAACACACCGACCGTCAAGGCAATCCATTTGTGCCAAGTACACGCCCACTTAAGTTATGATCAATTCAGGCAGTGGTCTCGGATAAGTTCCCAAGCTAACATCTGACATAGGTACCTATATAAATGAAATATATATATATGGATAGATTTGTGGAAATATACATATGTGGTTGGTTCAGAATAGAAGTTTTTTCATATTCGCAGAGCTCTCTATATATGATAATGCATTTTATCTGCATCTTTATTAGAGAACTAAAAAGGATAGGAAGCTTGGAGAGCAATGCGGTTTGAAAATAGAGACCAAATATACAGATGCTGGTTATTCGTTTTCACAATATAACACCTCATAAAATGTTTCCACACTCACTTATAGGATACCTGCAGAGGTCAGATCACTTAATCCAATGCCAGGCAACTTATGTGAGGACACATCAGCTGTTTAGCTGAGAACATTCAATATTATCTACTGTCAAATTACATAATAATCAAAGTTACGGTTTTTATAGCACAGATGCTTATTTATTGAGCAATTAAATAGTTATGCAGTTCAGAGGCTGTTTATTTAATGGCTGGTGTTATTTGTATTAGGTGACCCTCTGGTGATGTCTGACACTTTCTGACAAGTCTGTATTTGCACCATCAACTAATTCCCTCTTTTGATAGACCATCAGATTGGCCATTGCCTGGATAGGCAACAGCCCAATATGCATGTGATGCTATAACTACCCCCAAGTATTGATTATAATTGCAATCTGAGGACCCTATGACATTTGAGGTTTATCATATTGAGATAATTGACAATAGATAAGTTTATGAAACACCAAGTGACAGTTGATAAATATTTAAAACCTACCATGCAAACCATGCAGGGCAGTTAAAACCATCAATGGTGCTGCAACATTAGTCTCTTCAATAACAAATTGCCAAACAGCCCAGTACCATACACATTATGGTTATGTCGGACCATTATGTCCATATATCATCATCTCTATCTTCATGGCTGAAGCCTAGTAAAGGGAGTAAAGGGCATCAATTAATTGTTAAAATTGTTAAGCTGATGTTTCATAGTCAAGTTCTCTTTGCATTTATATATCACCTAACAGTCTTTGCTGTAATAGCAAAACAAGTCTGTCAAACAACAATTTCGTTTTTCAACTTAACAGAACCATCCAACAGTATTGAAACGAAAGCTGCTAGCTAGCTCTTATGAACCAAGTGGACTGTTGGGCTAATGCTAACGCCTAAATTGTCGGCTGATTGCGGTCGTCTGTAGAGGAAATGGGGTCATGGATATATATTCGGTCTGGGTAGGGGTAAAACGCGGATTAAGTAATACAGAACACGCAGTAATAGAGATAGCATATTATTTTACCAACACAGCTTCTTTTCCGTCCATGTCAGAATGTATTTGTGGGGAAATCCGTATCTAACAACAAATTTCTATGCTTACGCGATGTAACGAAGTATGCGGCCTTACGAGTTTGTAAAAGTATGCGGCCTAATGTAGAGTTATTGTTTACGAGTTTCGTAATTTATGAGATGTCATTATTAGCCAAAATACTGTAACAAACGTATCATTCTTAACCAGGGCTGTGACAAAATAAGTTAAATTTAATTTTTATGATCATTATTTGTCAGATTAGCAATCTTATGTGACTTGACTTTGGTAATCGTCTTCTAGTTTTTCGCTCTATATTTCGCCGATCTGTCGTTCATCTGGGGTCAGAGTTCGAAGAGATTATCATGGCTAGGGTCAAGTCCGGGGGGGGGGCACTTAAGTGTATGGAAAAGTATATATGTGCCGCGCGACGATGTTTTTTATTTCGGCCTCTCGACTTGTACGACGGGTTTTTTGGGCCTCATACTTGTAAGACAGGGTATGTTTTTCAGCTTCAATCTGTACAACGGGTTGTACATTCGCATAATATCTTTTACAAAGGGGGTATGCTTTTGGCCATTTTGACCTTGTACAACGGGTACGGGTTTTTCGATGTCCCGCGGCACACCCCTATCCAGAATAAGGCTAAGTGCCCCCCCCCCCCGGGTCAAAAAGTGAATTTGGTAGCTTCGATTGTAGGAATGGGTTTTTATATCAAGTGTTTTGTTGTTATAGGGTATTCAATTATCCAACAGAAATGCATACTGTGTGAGTAATGTATATTTAGTAGTTTGGCACGAAGGTAATTGACTTTTACGGTCGCATTTGATTATTTTGGTCACATGACCATACAGAAAGTAAACAAGGCGGGGTTATTGAAAATAAGAGTGCATGTGTAGACTACGTGAACTCCATGGAGGGACTCGGGGTTGTGAATTATGTATTATACCGGAAATCATTACAAAACTTTCTTCATATTTTCAATATCATACACTTATTGCTGTTGCATCACGAATTGGGTCAAGTCCAAGTTAGGTCGAGTCCAAACTTTGGTCAAGTCCAATTTAAGACATGTCCGATTTGGGTCAAGTCCGATTTTAATCAAGGACATGCTTACGTTTGTTGTAAGGAATTAAACGGGCAAGCGCGACGCTGCGGGGCGGGGGTGGTCTTTGTGTCCAACTGATACCTTTGATGTTTTATGGCATCCGGACCGCCTTCTCCCTTGGTCTCCTGCTATGTCACCGGCCATCGGTTATTTTATTATGGGGGGGGGGGTGCCTCAACGTTGGTAGCGTGGAAAGTGTCCCGCAGCTCCTCCAACCTAACATCAAACAAGCCGAAACAGGTGACTATCCATTTGTTAAGCTCAATCGTCACCTGGCCATTACGGACTACATTCCCTCTCTCCCGTCATCGGAGCGCGTGATATTCTGTGACGATGAAGAGCGTCTCGTCCTCTACTCAGGTGCCAGCAAACCCCGCCTGGAATCTACCATGCCGCAACAGTGGATGCGTGCCAGCTTAACAATCATGCGAGAACTCATGGCGGATGTCCCTTCAGGACATTAACTTCTACCTCAACTATATGGAGAAGATTGCCGAGCTGGCCACCAAGTATACCTGGCAATTACTTCTCATATACGACAAGGAGTGTCGCAAATAGCAGTCTACCTCGAAACTTGCTTGTTTAATGCGGGCAGATGTCACTAGGGCATGCCTGTAGGTACCCCCATCGCTGCAGTGTACCCGGTTGCGATGAACCCCATAGCCAGCTGCAGCACACACATACAGGCACCGAGCCGTCAAAAAACGCGCCTGCGAGGGGTTAGACATACCTGTCCCTCCACCCTCCACCTCATCCCTCACCGACAACCTTCCCGCATGGCAGCCGCATTTGGAAAACCACCCTGACCAACAATATGTTTTGTCCCGCATCACTCATGTATTTCCGATTATTAATGACATGCCCCATCACTAGGTAAACACCAATAACTACAAATCCGCCCTTGCAGCTCATCCCGAGGTACATCTCAGTGAGTAGGCTAACATACTTCTTCATAAGCACACCGACACACTCTCCCTTTATCTTCCCCAGCACCTTGTTGTTTACATTACTGAACAAACGATGGGAAGGATCATTGTTGCTTGTATCAAAGAGGTCACTATCCTCTTGCATGTCTATATACACGTCAGCCAAAATCAACCGCATCAGGAACCTTCCTCTGAGAGGTGGGCTGGGGAGAACTAGTGCCAACCCGGCCCCAACCCCGACACCAGCTGTCTGATGGAATAGATGAAAAAAACACTTGAACTACTTGGCAAACGCCATGAAGGACTTAACCGGTTAGGCAGCAGCTGCCCTTCCAGGGACCATTAGATCCATCCTATTATGGCTGCCAAAGCCATCTTCAAATGTGGCTGGGTGGATGGCAGAACATGAATGGGCCGCAGCTCTGGCGGTTGGGGGAGTTATGCTTATTATGACCTGATACGTGGCAAGCTAACGCACAGCTAAGCCTATCGCGATTCCGCCTACAATATGAGCGGTTTTTTTATCTGGAACAACTTGTGAAGAAGGGGCATTCGGGTCTGATTACTGCTAGCTTGTCAAAGCTTCTTTTATGGGAAGGCATATCCAAGTTGACATAATTGTTGATGCCGATCTGATGTTGCTCACTCGCCATGGTAATCAGGTTGCTGTACCCAACTACTTGACCTACTTGGAGGAGCATGTTGCTTGGCACCATGTAAAGCCTACTGCTAAAGACAAAATCATCCCTGGACCCTACACACTTCATAACGGTTCGGTAACGCTTTATTGCAGCTGGTAGATTAACACCACTTTCAATCGCATCTTCAACGCTATGCAATAACTGCTAGATGACGTCAAACGCAGTCCTGAAACCCAGGATGCGGCTACGATTCTGTGCCTATGCACTCAGCAGTGTCCAGACAGAGCGTCTAATGATGCCATAAATGCACTCAACGCCAGGCTGTGTGAAGCCAGTATAAATGAAATCCAGACCTCGTCTACCTCAGAGCCATAAACGAGATGTAGAACAGCACGCATTTGCTCCTGAAATGATTGTAGGTTGCTCGCGTGGGCAAACCCTGGCTTTTAATCTTTTCCACTTCAAAGGCCATTCGTGTAGGGTCATAACGGACGTCTCGGCCTGCAACCTTGACGACGCTCCCCTGACCATACTCAGCATGTGCACATAGCATCCAATGATATCGTCCTCAAACTGTTGTCACTGCTATTTGTCGCTCACCTCATCAATCTTTACAGAGTATAAAAGAATCCGTTCTTACATATCCTGCCCGAGAGAGAGAGCGACTGAGATAGGGATAGAGAGATGGGGGGAAAAAAGAGAGAGAGAGAGAGAGAGAGAGAGAGAGAGAGAGAGAGAGAGAGAGAGAGAGAGGGGGGGGGGAAGAGAGAGAGAGAGAGAGGGAGAGAGGGAGAGAGGGAGAGAGGGAGAGAGGGAGAAAGGGAGAGAGAGGGGAGAGAGATATAGCATGAGGGCGACGAGACAGGGAAGGAGACAGAGCATGAGAATAAGAACTACAGAAAGACTGACAAGACAGACAGACAACGATAGAGTCCGTTACAGTTAAACAGGGGAAGGAGGAAAGTTAATGGCAGGGATGCAGGGTACCATACTGAACTCTGCTCTAATACAATTATTCAGTTAAATGGCTTTTGGTCGTAAGTGATGATCTGTGCGGATATATTCAGACCCTACAGAAGTTATTGGCACACCAAAAAACCTCTCGAGGTCTGTAATGGCCGCAATGTCCCAATGCATCACACGGAACACGCCCAAAAGGAGGATATGGCGGTAATATGTTACGGTTTACCAGCATCACTAGATTTACAGGAAAGTTGACTGGATCATAGTCTATCAGGCAATCAATGTTCAACATTTAATGCGGATTTATTCTCGTACTAGCGCAATAACCAGGATGTAATATCTCACCATGAAGTACGCTGTACAGCGTCAGCTCATCATTAGTCCAGCTAATCATTCGCAATTTAAGTTCGTGAAGTAGGTGTAATTACTACAATGAGAATTTTAAACAGACCCATATAGGCACCAATATGACGACAATGCTATAGTGCACTGCTATTGTATTTGAAAGAGCGGGATACACCTATATTTATGAATCGTGCACTGTTTGCCTCTACAATTATATTATGTTTAGCAGACATCAAGTATATGTGCAGCATTATCCCAATTAACATTATTCTTAGTCTAAATTGGGTAACTTATGTGTTTCTATTTAATGGTTGGGTAGGGCCCCTCAACCATTCATTTGTTCAAACGATGCCTTTGAAGACGATGGAAAGTATGCATTTGGTCTTTTTGCACGGCAGTCTAGTCACATACCTGTAGCGGCTCCATTTGTCCAAATATAATCTGGATTTATATCCAAAGGACTAATAACGAACACATTTCAATCTGTGACTTCAAGATAGCAGCTGTCTTGGGACATATATATTATGATTTGATCCCTGATCGTTACATTTGCAGTCAAGTTGACGCCATTACAGGAAATGTATGTTTAATATATATGCCGTTAAGTTCGAAGTTAAAATACTGTAATTGATAAACAGGAAATTCCAAATATGTTTAAATGGTTCGTGGCACAATACTCATCGTCAATTCGCAAACCGCCTGCATTTACTAGAAATGTCAACGGTAGGTTCGAGAAACGTATGACTTTCGTATTATGTAACTATCTGAATCTGATGATGAAATTGATCTTATTCCCGCCTGATCATAGTGCTTGCTTGCATAGATCCATTTACACAAATCTGTGAAGTATTTCCTACATTTTTAAATGTTAGCAAAGTAGGTCATTATAGGAAACGGTGGTAAAACTTATTACTAATCGACGGTGAGATGCTGTAATACAAGCTATCTATTGGTAGTCGAGTACGTCTCTTTGCAGAAATCAAAACCAGTGCGAGTTGTTCAATATGTGTAGTATGACAAGTTATGCGCTGATTTGCTAACCAGTTTAGCGAATATGCTCTCAGAACAAATTAACATTGACAACTCAGTGACTTTACAATAATATGTTAGTTGATCATGCAATTGCAGAATTAGTAATGGCCGTAGTTGTCGTTGAACGCGGACGACTGGGATAGCCGCCTCCGACAAAATGGTTATGGATAAGTTCGGCTACTTCTACAATATGGCATTAACACCTCTTCTAAGTGACGGTAAACGCTTCGCCAATGCGTATCGTGCTATTACGATGCAATCATTCTAATTTCCATGGCTTGCTTTATCCAAAATGTTAGTTGTTAATGAATAAAGGGGTGGTAAATACTGAATCTAATATGAATAGATTTAGAGTTGAGATTTATTGGCAACACGAGAGTTCGAACCTAACAGGTCAGACATTTGTGATGAGGTTGGCAGTTCATCGTGTGCGCCCTTATCCATTGTAACCTTCATTTTTGCAGTGGACATATAATTTGCCTGTATTTCTACTAGCCAATGACTAATGCTATTGCTCATTTGATATGCCCTAATTGCTGAGACAAATAACCAAAGCCATCGATCATCTAGGTAATTTGTATTATCCAGCAATATAGGTTGAGATATATAGAGCAAAATCAGATAAAATAAAAATTGTGCAAGGGGGTTATCAAGGATGTGACCAACTAGCAATCCCCTTTCATAAATTGCACTAGGAGAAAATCAAAAATTAGGCTAACACTATACTTGCGTACCTATCTCACGGTTCAGATGCTTTTTACACTCATTGAAATTGTCTCCTAAATGTGTGTGTTGTTGTCGATGTTGTGTTGTTTTATCTAATACGAGAATTCAATTGGCCAAT